>CM021100.1:261795248-261961672 GCA_007115665.2 Sequoiadendron giganteum | reverse complement strand
GATCATTCATTGACCGTGACAACACAACAGGGAAGAGTTACTGAAAGGTTCTATCACTTAGATTCTAAAGGACCTAATCGCTCACCCAAGAACTCCGTGTAGTTTCATTAGCAGACTGGGATCAATCGATTTGTCAAGATCTACACAACTAACACTACTTAGGGATGCATTCAAGTTACACTTACCCACTGACAAGAAAACAAGGTCATCCATATAAAATTTCAACAAGAATTATGCAACGAGTTATTTTATTATTTAGGTAACAGAGAGTACATATCATAATACAACATGTTATGACAGCCAATCCTTAAGGAGGCTCTATATTAATCATCTATAGAAACTCCCAACCTAGTTACATTGCACATCAGTGCCTTCTATGCACCATAAATATCCTTCATCTGTCACAACAACTAGGTCAGCATTTATTGCAATTATGAAAACATCATCTTATTTATCATCACAGCCCATTGTATGCTCATTTCTTCCTATATCATTCAAAATTGTGAGGCTATCCATTGGTCTCCTTTAAGGAGCCTTCACTTTCTTTTATCGTCGCTACACCAACCTCTGTATACCCTTCATGAAATCTCTATTCTCTTCTCTCGCTACTACCTTATTTACTTATCCCCATGACAATCGCTTTGCCAGAGTTTTCTATGGCCCGTCACAGAGGTCATTATATGTTTAAGATGTGAAAAGGGATTCTACATGTCTGTCACACACTCTGTCATTATCTTCGTGACTCATGTCTTCCATACAAAACACATTGTTGATGCTTTAGCATAAGTTATTTACTGAAGTTCTTTTAAAGGGCTTATTGACTTGTGAGTAAACAGTGGAAGTTAACTTGAGGCACAATCACTCATAGTAGCTCTCCTTGGTTGGGTTTTGAAAGGTAGCTCTATGGTGCATATCTGTTCTGAAACTATTGGACCTGTACCATTCCCAGGGTTGGGGTGATTTCTCCTGTTTTGTGAGCCTTCCCTGGGTCATCATATTGCTTGCAAGCGACCATTGTGTACCCACTTAAAGATTATGAATTATGGTGACAGCTCAATAATTGTCTCTAGTGGCCAAATAGGACCTATTCTGTCACCTATGCAGGGTGATTCCTACTGTTTTGTGAGTTTTCCCTGGGTCATCAGATTGTTTATAAATGACGATTGTCAAGCCACCTAATAAAGATTTTGAACTCTGGTGGCAGTTCAGTAGTTGTTTCCAGTGGCTAAGGTGTTGACCTGGACCAAAGTAAGATTGTGTCTCAATAACCATTGATTATATTGCTCAGAGAATGTTACATTCCAACATTGGATATATCACAACAGTGTAATTTTCACATATTCACAAATCAAAATACAGACATTGAAGTCATTAAATGGCTTGCTGACATGGAATTTGACCTATGGCCATTGCATATTCACCCTATACCCTATCATTCTATTACCCTATCATTCTTTTAAACCTCAGAACCCTTTCCAAATGACTAGAAGTTACATTTTAAAGAAAATCAAAAAACTTAGATTGACTCCACTGTTAACACCTGCCACAATGTGGACTCTCTGATCTGCAACTGAAAATGGTATTTGGAGTATGATATCACACTCTTATCCTTCCCCATTATCTGCTCATTTATTTGCAACTGAAGATTGTTATCACCATTTTTCTTTTCAATCTTGTGCAAAAATTACAAGTGCATGTTAAAATTCGTTAACTCCTACATTTTCACTTTTATGTGATTATTTTACATTTGCATAAATTCCATTTCACTAGAAGTGAAATAATACATTTTACCACGCATTTTAATCTCTAAATCCTCTCTATTTTCTCTATTTTAGGCTTGTTTATCATCACAGCCCATTGTATGCTCATTTGTTCCTATATTATTCAAAATTGTGAGGATCTTCATTGGTCTCTTTTAAGGAGCCTTCACTTTCTTTTATCCTCTGTACACAAACCTCTGTGTACCCTTCATGAAATTTCTATTCTCTTCCCTCGCTTCCTCACAGACGTACATTATATTTTTAAGATGTGAAAAGGTGTTCTGCATGTCTGTCACATATTCTGTCATTATCTTCGTGACTTGTGTCTTCCATACAAAACACATTTTGACCATTTTTTAATATTTCGAAGTAGTCACCACTTCTCATATTTTCAGTGTAGAATGTTGATGCTTTAGCATAACCTTCAAGTATTGTGTGCTTGGATTGGAGGCTCTAGTTTTTCTGAAACTTTTCTAGGTCTTCTCACTTGTCTTTGCCAGTCACTCCTTATGTTCCTTTTTCATTTTCACTATTTCCATGCTCATTTGTACAGAACTCACAGCCGTACATTATTTCTCAAAGAGGTAAAGCACCTGTTCACTGTCACCACACAATTCTACTTACTATCATCACACAGTTCTTTATTTTCTAGATCGATTTTAGATTATTTGTATTATTTATTTTACTGTCTATGTAACTCAGGTTGTTCTTTAAATTGAATGTTGATATCTGCTATATTATGGTAGATTGATTTATAACTAAATGACGTGGCAGGTTGACAGGGTTACACACAATTCAAGTAGACTGTGCAAGCTCACAACTCCTCTCTGTAACTTGAATCCTATTACAAATTGTAAGCAAGTTGTGGGCAGTAGTAGCTTGTTGCTCTTGGAACAGGCAGGTTGGAACAGAGCTACCATAATAGCAAGCCTAGGAGTGACATTTCTAGTGTGTATTTAGAGAAACAAGAGATGGAATTGGACATTGACCATTTCTTTAGTAATATTTTGGTCAAGCACATTGACCTAATAGCATTGTAACATGTACAAATACAATTTTTAATAAAAGAATTTATTGGAAGGGGCTAAAAACCCCTTCTAAAGACCGAAGGGAATAGCCAGTGGCCATGGTTATTTCTTGAGGTCGTGTGTTTGTCCCACAGCTTAAAGAATGGTTGATAGGCCAACACCATTCTTTAAGTTTTGTTTCTCGTTTTCTTTGCATTCTTGAATAATTTTGATTAATGTTGAATTTTTATTTAATAATTTATTAATTCTAATCTCAACACTAAAGTTACAAACGACAATTTTGAAAATAAATTTACCACTTATTAATTGCAACATAAATCCCTTCCTAAATATTTTATGCATCACTTATAAAACAGTTCACAAAGGATAATCATAAACTACCTTTATGTAAACAAAATGTATTCACTTTATATTCGCATTGCATAAGCATGCCACAAAAAATACAAAAATAAACATTTTAACTTGTCATAATAATAACAATTTTTTAAATGCCTTACAAAAATATCATTTAAAAAAGCATAATGAATTATGATGTCGCCACAATTATAAATATTTTAATATCTATAATTAATTAAATATGTTAAAACATGAAAAAAAATAAAGATTGTGATTAAAATTTAATAATAAATATTTTGCTTCTCACATATTAACATCATTGCAAATGACTAAAATAATCATATATAAAGCTATATAAATATTTTTTAATAAATAAAATTAAATGTATGTGTTGTGTTGTTTTGTCTGATGTTGTATTGTTTGTGGTGTTGTGTTGTTTTGTGCGGTGTTGTGTTGTTTTGTGGTTGTCTTAGGTCAATTAGGGGAGGCCATGCAAGCTTCCACCTTCACATGGTTGGCCTTGTTAGTAGAGAATATTTGAATAAATATTCTTGAAGCTAAGAGAAGCTTATGTGTAAATATTTTCATTTGAAAAATACAATGTTTTATAAATTTAAGGTAGTTCATATTACATGCATGGTGAAATTAAGAAAATTGTGATTGCAAAGGTGAATCAAGAGAATCATGAAAAGTTGGTAGAATATTGAAGCAAAAGAATATCACAATTAGTACTTCATATACTGTTTAAATAACTATAAAATTATAGAATAGCTATAACATTGAAAACTTGGTAGAATATTGACTTGTTAATAATAAGATTCTCTTGTTTTTAAGTCTACTTTTTTACTTGAAAACTCTAAACCCTAAAACCCTAAATTATAAACCCTAAACCTAAACCATAAACCTTGAACCCTAAACCCTAAACCCTAAAACCCCAAACCCTAAACATTTAACCCTAAACCCTAAATACAGACATTTCAAGCCAAGATACAAACCCTAAACTCTACAAACGCCTTGAGACCCTAAACCCTAAGCCTTGAACCCTAAACCCTAGAAGCTCTAAACCTAAGCCTAAACCTTAAATCTTGAACCTTCAATCGTCGACCTCAGCCCTCAGCCTTACAAACCCACAAACCCTAAAAAGAAACTATTCAACAAAACCTAAAAATGACCAATATAAATAGTAAACCACTCAGAAGCTTGAACCTTGAACCTTGAACCCTCAACCCTCAACACTCAACCCTCAACCCTAAACCCTAAACCCCAAAAAATTATTGAACAAAAACCTAAAAATAGTAATTTAAACCCTAAACCCTAAAAACATTGAACCTTGAAACCTAAAACCTAAACCCTAAACCCTAAACCATAAATCGTAAACCCTAAATCGTAAACCCTAAATCCTAAACCCTAAACTCTAAACCCTAAACCCTAAAAAATTATTGAACATAAACCTAAAAATAGTAATTTAAAATTCCTAAAATGATTGAACAACCACTCAAGAAAATTGTAATTGCAAAGGTGAATCAAAATATGTTTTAATTATTCATTTTAAAGTTTTAATAATTATAATTTTCTTTATGATTTCATATTTTATTTAAAGTGTCACTAAGAGACACAAATTATTTTAAACACTATATATTGTTGGTGCAATTAATTTTGATAATAATGCTAATCCTTTGGATCTAGTTCAACTTGTGCATGGTAGAATCTTATGAAATAGAGGTTTTAAGACATTGTTAAAAGATAATAAGCTCATCAAGGTTTCTTAATCATGTAATTCAAAATTTTGGAACCTAAAAGTTAGTCTCTTTGTTTCGCACCCTTGAAAATCAAAACATTTTCATTAATAGAGAATCATGAAGCCATAATACGCTACCCAATGACCAAAAGAAATACAAAATTAGTAGTTCATATATTGTTTAAATAACTAGAAAATTATAGAATAGCTACTTTTAGTCTACTTTGAGCTCATAATTTTTTTACTTGAAAATTATAAACCCTAAACCCTAAACCCTAAAATCTTAAACCTAAACCTTAAACCCTAAACCCCAAACCCTTAAACCTAAACCCTAAACCCTAAACCCTAAACCTTCAAACCTGAACCCTAAACCCTAAACTCTAAACCTTGAATCCTACACCCTAAACCCTAAACCCTAAACCTTGAACCCTAAACCCTAAACTCTGAACCTTGAACCCTAAATCATAAACCCTAAATGCTAAAACTTGAACCCTGAACCTTAAACCCTAAAACCTCAACCCTCAACCTACACACTCAACCCTCAACCCTAAACCCTAAACCCTAAAAATTTATTGAACAAAAACCTAAAAAATAGTATTTTAAACCCTATACCCTCTAAACCCTCTAAACCCTAAACCCTAAACCCTGGACCCTGAAACCTGAAACCTAAACCCTAAACCCTAAACTCTAAACCCCAAACCTTGAACCCTAAACCCTAAAACTTGAACCCTGAACACTAAACACTGAACACTAAACCTTGATGAACTCTAAGCTTGAATCCTTAACCATGAACCCTAAACCCTAAACCTTGAATCCTGAACCTTGAACCCTAAACCCTAAAAAAATATTGAACATAAACCTAAAAATAGTAATTTAAAATTCCTAAAATGATTAAACAACCACTCAACAAACTATATGTGGGAGGAGACAATTAGAGTAAATGCTTCACAAAACTTAATGATACACTAGGTAGATCCTCCACAATCTCTTATATTTTTCATTCCCCATGATACCTTGCCTATTTTGATCTTCAAACCCAATGTATCTCAATTCATGATAACTCTTATATTGCTCTCCTTCTAGAAACCTTGAGAGTTGCTACTTCTCATATCCAACATAAACCCAATGTTCTCTCTCATGCATCTCATACCATTATTCCCCCTCTAATGTTTTCCAACAATATATGAAGTACTAATTGTGATATTCTTTTGCTCAATATTATACCAACTTTTCATGATTCTCTATTAATGAAAATGTTTTGATTTTCAAAGGTGCGAAACAAAGACTAACTTGTAGGTTCAAATTTTTTGAAATGAATCTTGATGAGCTTATTATATTTTAACAATGCCTTATAACCTCCATTTTATAATATTTTACCATGCACAAGTTGAAATAGATCCAAAGGATTAGCATTATTATCAAGATTAAATACACCAACAATATATAGTGTTTAAAACAATTTGTGTCTCTTAGTGACACTTTAAACAAAATATGAAATCATAAAGAAAATTATTATTATTAAAACTATAATATGAATAATTAAAATATATTTTGATTCACCTTTGCAATCACAATTTTCTTAATTTCACCATGCATGTAATATGAACTACCTTAAATTTATAAAACATTGTATATATTTCAAATGAAAATATTTACACATAAGCTTCTCTTAGCTTCAAGAATATTTATTCAAATATTCTCTACTAACAAGGCCCACCACGTGAATGTGGAAGCTTGCATGGCCTCCCCTAATTGACCTAAGACAACCACAAAACAACATAGTACTGCACAAAACAACACAACACAACACATACATTTTATTTAATTTATTCAAAAATATCTATATATAGCTTTAAATGTGAAACTTAAATATGACTATTTTAGTCATTTGCAATGATGTTAATATTTGAGAAGCTAAATGATTATTATTAAATTTTAATCACAATCTTTATTTTTTTTTATGTTTTAACATTTTTTATTAATTATGGATGTTATAATATCATTTTATAATTGTGGCGACATGCTTGTCATTTTATAATTCATTATTCTTTTTTAAATGATATTTTGTAAGGCATTTAAACAATTGTGATTATCATGATGTAAGTTAAAATGGATTTTTGTTGTATTTTTTGTGGCATGGTTATGTAATGTGAATATAAAGTGAATACATTTTATTTTCATAAAGGTAATTTGTGAATTGTTTTATAAATGATGCATAAATATTTAGGAAGGGATTTGCGTTGTGATTTATAAATGGTAAAATTATTTTTAAAATTGTGATTTGTAACTTTAGTCTTGAGATTAGAATTAATAAATTCTTAAATAAAAATTAGCATTAATCAAAATCATTTGAAAATGCAAAGAAGACGAGATACAAACCTTACAGAATGGTGTTGTCCTATCAACCATTCTTTAAGTTTTCAGACAAACACATGACCTCAAGGAATAACCATGACCATTGGTTATTCGCTTCAATCTTTAGAAAGGGTTTTTAGTCTTTTCCAAAAATTTTTTTTGTTAAAAATTATATTTGTACATGTTACAATGTTATTAGGTCAATGTGCTTGACCAAAATATTACTAAATTAATTGTCAATGTCTTATTTCATCCCTTGTTGCTCCAAATACACACTAGAAATGTCACTCCCAGGCTTGCTATTATAGTTAAAAACACTAATTGTTGGAAGATTAGCCTTCATTCTACCTGTTCCAAGAGCAACTAGTTACAACTGCCTCCAAATTGGTGACAATTTGTAGTAGGATTCAATTTGCAGGGAGGGATTGTGAGCTTGCATAGTCTACTTGAGTTGTGTGCAACCTTGTCAACCTATCATATCATTTAGTCATGAATCAGTCTACCATAATATAGAAAATATCAACATTAGATTTATAAAAAAACATGATTTACATAGACAATAAAATAAATAATACAAATAATCTAAAAACCATCTAGAAAATAAAGAACTATGTGATGATAGTGAGTAGAATTATGTGGTGATAGTGAATAGATACTTTACCTCTTTGAGAAATAATGTAAGGCTATTATTTCTATATAAATAAGCATGAAAATAGAGAAGATGAAAAAGAAAAATAAGGAGTGACTGGCAAAGACAAGCATGCAAACCTAGAAAAGTTTCAGAATAACTAGAACCTCAAATCCAAGTGCACAATAGTAGAAATTTATGCTAAAGCATCATCATTCTACATGGAAAATATAAGAAGTGACGACTTCTTCAAAATATAAAAAATTGGTCAAAATGTGTTTTGTATGGAAGACACAAGTCACAAACATAATGACAAGGTATGTGATAGACATGTAGAATACCTTTTCACATCTTAAAAATATAATGACCTTTGTGATAGGCCATAGAAAACTCTTGCAAAGTGATAGTCATGGGGATCAATAAATAGGGTAGTAGTGAGGGAAGAGAATAGATATTTCATGAAGGGTACATAGAGGTTTGGAGTAGAAAAAATAAAAGAAAGTGAAGGTTGCTTAAAAGAGACCAATGGAGAGCCTCACAATTTTAGAAGATATAGGAACAAATGAGCATACAATTGGTTATGATGATAAATAAGCCTATGTTTCCATAAAAAATTATCATATGGTTTCACTGAAAGATGAAGGATGTTGGCTATGGTAAGTATGAACATCAAGAGATTCTAGATTTTTCTTGTCTTGGGAAAGAAAATGGCATGAAAGGCATGAAGGATAGGTTGGATAACTCGTATGATTACACAAATTTTCCATTAAGATGACCTGAAGAATGCATTGTTAAAATCATTTGTCACAACAATAGGAGATAAGGGGATTATCATGTTGGATGACATGAGAAAAATGAGAAGTAATTCCATTGTTTGAAGAAAATATCTATAGGTGATCTATGTTGGAATGATGGATGCATAGGTGTCCTTGATGAAGCTGCAGTCTTCACTGGAGGACCTTTGCCAGGAAGAAATATTCAACCACACAGAAAGTATGATAATGGCATTCAAATAGAGATTCTATTATGATCTATCAGATGATTTACAGAGAGTACATATGCTTGATTATATAGGCAAGTACTAAACCTAGAATGCAAAGGATGTTGCCAAATGTTCAAATCACACTTCATGTAACAACAAGAAACCCTAACCAACTACCTAGGGAATGATAACAAGATGGAGAGAAGTTCTAGAAAAGACAACTCATCTTCTAGAAGGGAATCTTATCTCAACAACATTATTAAATGATTAAATGCAACCTAGGACTAATATGATTAATTAAGACCTAAGTTAACTTATGCTAGTGTAATAATTAATTAATTACACTAACACCCCCCCATAAGTCTAACTAAGGGAGGAAATGAAAAATGAAATGATTATGCATGATGATGATGGGTCCCAGCTAAAGGCCATTTTAGGTACCCATGTACAAAAGATGAAAAAGCAACTATCTCCCACAAACGGAGAAAAGGGGAAAACCCAGTGGGAAGAAAACCCCTCTCCAAAAAAGGAGATAAAAAGCAGAAAGGTGATGATTGGAGGACACAACATCATCCCCCCAAGGACAATAATCATCACATGAATAAAAAAAAATATTAGGAGACTAGATATCCCCCCCATAAAGGAGAGCGGTCCCCTCAAGGATGTCTTCAAAACCTATGGAGAAATGAGAAGCCAAGTCACCAAGACCTGTTGTGAACCCATCTGGAGGCCACAAGTCGGAAGAGATGGATGAGCCCTGCTCTACTAAAACAAATCTCAACTGAGAGGAGAAAGAAGATGATGCCGGAAGAAGAGCCAAATCAATCCAACCATCACAACCTTGGCGAGGGGGAGGAGAACTACTTCCTACCCTGGAATCTGGAGAAGCCGAAAAATATGGAGTCCGATCCCAAAACTTGGTGAACTTATACACTCGAGAGTGATGATCAACCTCACCATAGGCAATGAGAGTATCAAACTGATCCCTGATGGTAGCTAGATCAGAAGTGAACTCAATCTTAAGACCCTCCTGAGGAAGCTGATAAACAGAAAGTAGATTATGGGCCATTTGTGGAATATAAACAACATCAGAAAGAGGCCTCCCATCCAAAGTAACATCACAAATTGCAGCAACATGAACCATGTCTGCATTGGCAATGAACATTCTATCAAATTTTGGAGGATGCATAGTCTCCCAAAGAATGTGATTCATGGAATGGGTGATGTGCCTTGAAGCTCCTGAGTCGATGACCCAACCTTCCTGTCTATTAACTAGATTAGTGATCAAAGCATGTCCCTTGCCTAGATTCTCAACTGTGCCAATTGCGGCAATACCTGAAGATGACTCTTCATGTGAAGAACAGTTGGATGAGAGGACGGAAGAAGAAGGAAGAGTGATGTTATGATTCTTGAGAATCTCTCTCAGTTAATGAATCTCCTTCCTAAAATAAGTCTCCTCACAATGTCCAGGCACATTACAAAATCTGCATTTGGGCTTCTCCTTCATAGGCTTGTCCTCCTTGTGTTGTGATGATTCAAAAGATATTGTCTTGGATTTTCCCTTACTCTTGCCTTTCCCTTTGGATGGTGCTGCAATGAGAGCATGAGACTTTGAAGATGAATCAACTTGGTTGAGTTTAGATTGCTCCCTAGTCAACTGCTCATAGAATGTCTCAAATGAAGGCATCACAAGACTATCTCCAAGTCCATCCATTGTAGAATAAGAGGAAGTAGCAAAGTAGGAAGAAGAACCTTTTAATTTAGACAAGATCATGAAGATGCATTCTTTGTCAGTTTTGTCCTTACCACACCCTGGAAGTTGGGTCCTCAAAGACTTGAATTTCACCAAGTAATCATCAATAGAGGGAAAAGGATCAATTGAGAGTGAAGCAATCTCTGACTCTAATTGAAGTGCCTGAATAGCACTTATTGAACCAAACAATGTCTTGAACTTATCCCAAACTGCCTTAGGAGTATCACACTCCTCGATGTGGAAAAATAGTGAGTTGGAGATATGAAGAGCAATTAGTCCCATAGCCTCCTCACACTTGATCCGATGCTAAAACTTCTTGTATTCTCTAGTCAGATTAGGTTGATTCGTATCCAATGTAGACTAGAGGCCTTTAGACCAGAGGAGACGCTACATACCAATTTTCCATGTGTGGTAATTGTGGGGAGTTAGAAGCTCAAAATCCGATTCAGCCATTAGAGAGAAAAAGAGCACAAGACAAAATATCTTTGAAAAGGAATGCAAAAAATTTGATGATAGTGTTGAAATGTTGGAAAAACACAGTAATACTCTGTTGATGGAAAAATTTTGACAAATTGAAAAAGTATCACCTCCAAAACCCCAAATTAGGGTTTGAACTTCAACTGGATGGTATGTCTGATAGAAGCATAATATGGAAAAATAGAGTGTACTACTGAAAAGTAGACGTTGAGACCTTTCCAACGATATATCGTGTGCGAATTTTCAATTCCATATGCGGAAGATATGGCCTTTGGAAGATCACTGTTGAAATAGACTTGCTCAAACTAAACAGATGCAAAAATTAAGCACCTGAGGGCAAAAAAAAAATGGAGCCATTGGTCGTTGATAGGACCACGGTCTTAAGTCCTGCAAAAAAAAAAGGAAACGTTGTTGGGCGGAGTGCGAGCGAAGCGGCTGCTGGGTGGAGCAGGCGGCGGCGCTGGGAACAAGCAGGGCCCCTAGTCGCTGAGGTGACCATAGCGAGGGCTTGCTGAGTGAACGCTGGGATGACCAGGTTGGCGGACGGTCGATGAGTGCTCAGTGGGAGTAACACGAGCTAGATGGATGTGACAGGCACCGAAGGAGGTAACTAGTCGGTCGGACGTGACGCCGGATGACGATGATAGATGTGACAGGGCCAACCACAACTACAAACTGGCCAAAAATATTTTTGAATATTGCAATTTGCAATTCAAAAATAAATGCCGATAATATTAATTTTTTCTTTTTTAATATAACCTGCAGAAACAAATGCCGAGCAAACCGAAAAAATTGCAAACCCAAACTATTGAAGCCGCGAAAAATAAATATGTCGATTGTCAATAAAATAGCAGGTCGCCCACAGAGAATGATTTTTGCAGAAACTATATAAACATTTGTCCATTTTTTTAAATAAAAATTGCCCAATGACTTAAAAAAAATATGCCATGATGGAGGATAGAAAGGGGAAATTTTATTTCTACAAAAACTGTACAGATTGTACAAAATGCAAAAAACCCTAGATACCTCAAATGGCTCCCGGTGTGAATATGTCCAAATTGGACGAATGGGTAGGTGATCCTAGGGTTTCAAGGCCTTCTGAAGACAATGGGGAGCTCGGATCTGACTCAATCTACTCCAGAAATCAGCTTGGTCCCTGGGTAGAACCAACTAACCTACAAAGAAAACCCTCAAGCCTGCAAAGAATCTCATTGTAACAATGGGTATTTTCCTAGGGTTAGCAATGTAATATGCAGAACATTAAACCCAAAGTAGGTAATGGAGTGCAAAGGAATAGATGAACAATCTTATAGATTGTCTTCATCCTCCATGACTAACCTCCATTACACCTTAATTTGCTGAAATAAATTGTTTTCCCTCAGATTTGTGAAGAGCAAGCCAATAGAAATGACAAGCCCTAAGCAAATATTGAAGGATTTGAATAACCTAAATGCAATACTATGCCCTATTGCAACTAGTAAGCATCTATAATGTCTAAGCTATGTCAAATAAAATCTAAAATGCTATGGAAAATGAAACTTAACAATGCTAAAAGTATGAAAGTGCAAGATGATAATAATTCCTAAGTGAGATGATAAAATATGAAAATGCAAGATGATCAAAATGAGACCAAAATTGCTCTTTTATAGAAGAGGCAATTTTGTGTGAATGGCCAAGATTGAAAGTTAGTAAATGCCCTAGAATCAATGGACGAGATTCAATAAAGTAACCCACAATTAGGGTTAGGGCAACATTAGATCAGATTCAAAATAAAGGGTGATTTTTAGAAAATCAAATCAATGGCTGACAAAACATGTGACAAAAGATTCTGGCACAAAAAACAGAGTCGTTGGGGAATCAAATAATAATTTAAAATTATTTGATTTAAGAGGAGATGTTGACTTTTCGAATTAAAAAACTATTTTAATTCAAAAGGGTGGGGTCATGTGACAGTAAATAATTTAAATTAAATTATTTACTAAAGAAGGGAATTTAAATGGGACTTATTTTAAATAAATAATATTTATTTAAAATGAGCACAATAAAAGAGGAGAAATTAAATAATAAAATTATTTAATTTAGGTGAGTATTAAATAATAAAGATATTATTTAATTTAGAGGAATGTGACAAATAGAACCTTTTAAATTAAATATAATAATTTAATTCAAAGTTTAGAAAAGTGGACCAAATTAAATAAATAAAATTTATTTAATTTAGGAGAGAAGAGGCTAATGAATAATTAGATAATTAAATATAATTATTTAATTATAGTGGAAGGTGGATTAAATAAATAAGAATTTATTTAATTTTAGGAAGAAGAGGACTTAATTAGTGACATAATTAAATAAATAAATTAAGAAATTTATTTAATTATAAGAGGACTCTAGACAATTAGTGACGCATTAGATAAACAAAAAAAAATTATTTATTCAACAATCAAGAAGAATAAAAAGGGACATGAATTAATTAAATAATTAAGAATTATCTAATTAATAATTGGACGTGAGTTAGGGACCTAATTAAAATGTCCTAATTAGGGTTAGAAGAAGAGCCTGTGGGTCTAGGTCATTTTTATGTGTCTACACTCACTAGCTAAACTTTTTTGATCCTGGGATGAACCTTCACTGGAATAGCTCTGATACCATGTTGGAATGATGGATGCACAGGTGTCCTTGATGAAGCTGCAATCTTCAATGGAGGACCTTTTCTAGGAAGAAATATTCAACCACACAGAAAGTATGATAATGGCATTCAAATAGAGATTCTATTATGATCTATCAGATGATTTACAAAGAGTCATATGCCTGATTATATAGGCAAGTGCTAAACCTAGAATGCAAAGGATGTTTCCAAGTGTTCAAATCATACTTCATGTGACAAAAAGAAACCCTAACCAACTACCTAGGGAATGATAACAAGATGGAGATAAGTTCTAGAAAAGACAACTCATCTTCTAGAAGGGAATCTTATCTCAACAACATTATTAAATGATTAAATGCAACCTAGGACTAATATGATTAATTAAGACCTAATTTAACTTATGCTAGTGTAATAATTAATTAATTACACTAACAATCTAGAGGGTAAGGGTTATCAACACTGTTGGGTTTAGTAGGTCAGTACATTATAAAAATTTATTCACTCAATCAAGTATGGTTTTCTCATTAGATCCATTAGTCCTTTATTTACATTTTGACAGTGATAAATCCAACTGTATCTACCTATTATCTAAGCTCACAGATATTTTCAAGGATTACCATCTAATATTTTGTGCAGTGATCAAGCCATTTGGGAAATTGCTAAGACCTATGAAGCATTCAGAATTCATGATGTGTAAGGGATAGTTAAGTCTATAAGTAAATATTTTGTCACATATAAACCATTAAGGACCATTAGGCTTATAACAATAAATGAGTGAACAATTGTTTGATCTTTCAAATCGGAGGTCTAACACCAAGAATACTATCAAACAACGACAAGTACAGTTTGGGTTGTTGATGAACAAGGTCTATCAACTCTCCATGTCAAATAGATGCAAAAATAATCATTTTAAATCATATATAATCTATCTACATACCTTAATAATCTGTGTGTTCATGACGAAAATTCTAATCAATGTTAAGGGTTTTCACAAAGGATGAAAGAAAATCATAGACATGAATGAAAATGGTCATGGTTAAGAGGAAGGGGGATAAAATAGAAGAGGAAAAGATGAATGTGTTTAGGAAGGCCTCATAACACAATATAACTTTATACCCTACAAGAGGAAATATCATAGAGCTTGGACATGCTAGACAACTAAAGGATGCTATTTGTGAGTTCTATGTGATGCTATCTAGTAGAATCGTGCAGTGATAGTGAATGGGTGCTTTGCCTCTTTGAGAAATAATGTAAGGTTGTCAATTCTATGCAAATGAGCATGGAAATAGAGAAGATGAACAGACGGCATAAGGAGTGACTAGAAAAGACAAGTGTGCAAACCTAGAAAAGTTTCATAATAACTAGAGCCTCCAATCCAAGTGAACAATAATTGAAGGTTATACCAAAGCACCAACATTCTACACTGAAAATATGAGGTGGTGACTACTTCACTATATAAAAAGTGGGTCAAAATGTGTTTTGAATGGAAGACACGAGTCACGAAGATAATAACAAAGTATGTGATAGACATGTAGAATACCTTTTCACATCTTTAACATATAATTACCTCTATGATGAGCCATATAAAAATCTTGCCAAGTGATTGTCATGGGGATAGATAAATAGGGTAGTAGCGAGAGAAGAGAATAGAGATTTCATGAAGGGTATATAGAGGTTTGGTGTAGAGATGATAAAACAAAGTGAAGGCTCCTTAAAAAGAGACCAATGGAGAGCCTCACAATTTTGAATGATATAGGAATAAATGAGCATACAATGGGTTGTGATGATAATTAAGCTGATGGTTGCATAACAACTAACCTATAATTGCAATAAATTTTGACCTAGTTGTTGTGAAAGATGAAGGATGTTTATGGTGCATACTAACGTGTTTTCCAAATTTTGAGGCCTCTAGCCCATATTCTAACTTGAATATAATGTGCTATACAAGGCACTGATGTGTAATATAACTAGTTTGGGAGTTTCTATAGATGATTAATATGAAGCCTCCTTAAGGACTAGATATCATAACATGTTGTAATGTGATATATACTCTCTATTTTCTAAATAATAAAATGACTCATTGCATAATTATTAAACACTAAACCCTAAACCCTAAACACTTAAACCCTCTACCCTTAACCCTTAACCATCTACCCTAAAACCCTCAACCCTCTCTCTATGTCTCTCTCTACCATCTACCATCTACCATCTACCATCTACCCTCAACACTCTACCCTCAACTCTCCACCCTCAAACCTTTACCCTCAACTTTCAACCCTTAAACCATAAAACCATAAAACCCCCAACACCCCCCTCTCTCTCTCTCAACCCTACACCCTCTACCCTTAAACCGTAAATCGTAAACCATAAACCCTCAAACCCTAAACCTTAAACACTTAAACCATCTACCCTTAACCCTCTACCCTCTACCCTCAACCCTAAAACCCTCAACCCTCTCTCTCTCTATATCTCTACCCTTTACCCTCTACCCTCAACCCTTTACCTTCAACCCTCAACACTCAACTCGCAACCCTTAAGCCCTTAATCCCTTAAACCCTCAACCCCCCTCTCTTTATCTCTCTCTCAACCCTACACCCTCCACCCTAAAATAATAAACCCTAAACCCTTAAACCCTCTACCCTCTACCCTCTACCCTCTACCCTCTATCCTCTACCCTTAACCCTTAAACTGTAAACCCTTAAACCGTAAATCCTTAAACCCTCAACCCTCAACCCTCTACCCTCTACCCTTTACCCTCAACCCTCCACCCGTAAACCCGTAAACCCCCAACCCCCCCTCTCTCAACCCTACACCCTCTACCCTTAAACCATAAACCATAAACCCTAAACACTTAAACCCTCTACCCTCTACCCTCTACCCTCTACCCTCAACCCTATCTCTCTCTTTATCTCTCTCTCTCTAACCTCAACCCTCAACCCTCAACCCTCAACCATAAAATCCCCAACCCCCTCTCTCTCTCAACCCTACACCCTCTACCTTTAAACCCTAAACCCTAATCCCTAAACACTTAAACCCTAAAAACTTAAACCCTCTACCCTCAACCCTCTACCCTTAAACCGTGAACTGTAAACCCTAAACCCTTAAACCCTAAACCCTAAAAACTTATACCCCCTACCCTTAACCCTCTACCCTCTACCCTCTCAACCCTCTCTCTACCTCGCTCTCTCTCTACCCTCTACCCTCTACCTCTATACCCTCAACCCTTAACCTTATACCCTTAAATTAAATATGTAACCCACCTCTCTCTCTCAACCCTACACCCTCTACCCTTAACGCTTAAACCCTAATCCCTAAACCCTAAAACCTTAAACCCTAAACCCTTAAAAACTTAAACCCACTACCCTCTACCCTTAACTGTTAACCCTCTACCCTCTACCCTCTACCCTTAAACCCTAAACCCTTAAACCCTCAACCCTTAACCCTTAACCCTTAACCCTTAAACCTTAAACCCTTAAACCCTCAACCCTTAATCAGTAAACCGTAAACCGTAAACCCTAAAACCCTTTACCCTCTACCCTCTACCCTCTACCCTTAAACCCTAAAACCCTTAACCCCTCTCTCTCTCTCAACTCTACACCCTCTACCCTTAAACTGCAAACCATAATCTCTAAACCCTAAACCTTAAACCCTCTACCCTTAACCCTTAAACCCTAAACCCTTAAACCATCTACCCTTAACCCTCTACCATCTACCCTAAAACCTTCAATCCTCTCTCTCTCTACCCTCTACCCTAAAACCTTCAAGTTAGAGAAAAATCGAGTCCTTGAGATCCATAGCAACCTATGAACATCTAATTACTCTAAGATAAATCTAGTTAAAGTCAAGAATATATGAGAAGCATATCACTATGTGAGAACCATTAAGGAAGAGTTCAAGTAGAAGGGCATACACCAAAGCTATAAATTCCTTACAAAATATTCATTGCAATGCATACACCAAAGTTATAATTATCTTATAAACTACATCCAAATGTTATTAGAAGTTGTCATTGACAATATCATAATCTCCTAGTATCTCTATTAAGTTATTTAGTGTTTGAATCTCCTTTAAGTGCAGCTTAACAAGATAATAAAATATGCAAATATGCAAATGCGTTTTTCTTGACTTATAATGTCATGTTAGATACCCATTTATGAGTTATCTCTCATAAACAAGGAAAGGGAGAAATGTACATAGGAAAAAAAATCTCTCCAAAAGAGGGAAAATAATAAAATATGTACATTGGATGGATGGGGATTACACATGTAGAACTAAATCACAAATATTTAATGAAAACCCTTTGCGACATAGATAATGAAGCCCCCAACAATGTTGTAGCTCTTGCACCAAAGGCAAGTGCTCATATATGAATGTTGAAAATAATCCATTTATGGGAAATGAGATTTCTCCCCTTGTGAAAAGTAATCCAATGGTAAATGATGAGGTAACTCTCAATCCAAGAATAAATGTGAGGTGAAATATCATGATGTATCCTATCTTTGAAATATACTCAAATGTGTCATCTAAACACAGAAGATGCCTCAATTCACAAAGGTAAAATCAATCCAAACCCATGCTAAGTTAAATGAAATCCAAGATCCAAAGACAAAGTAGATATGATAAGACTATGGAATGGTTTTATAAAATAAGAGTTGAATATCCTAAAAAATGTCTCCTAATAATGTGATATGAGATTCATAAAATAAAAATGTGATACCTATCAAGTGGTCATCTCAAGAATCTAAATCAAGAAGATAGTTTATAACCTACTACTCTAAATTTGAAGTAGGATTATGAGGAGATAGAATATTAGATAAATAAGAAAACTAAATATATCCTCAACCTCAAGATGGTAAATTATAGAATTTTAGGAACTTATGATTCCAAATGTAAGATAAAGAGAGGTAGAAGAAGTCTCAATTTCATCACAATGCTCAAGGATCCTATAAAGTGTTGTCATCAATAGGTATATTATCCATATCATAAATGAGTAATGAGGTTTTCCATAGCAATGATCATAAAATGGAGATGAAATTGAGTGTCTCCATACAAATACCTAATTTTAGTCCATGGAGTGTGGGGACAATAAAGTTGTGAAAGGTCACATAACAAGTCAAAATAAAGCATGCAATAGATTAATCTTAGAACATGATAAATATTATTTCACCATGTTAGCTTCCTATACTATGTATTGAAATTTTTATTTGGAAAGCATGTAGTCGATTATATCTAGGATCCCAAGCCTAAAAACATACAAAACATAAGGAGTACACCAAGAATACAATCTGACCCTCAATGTAATCTTAACATTCTTTATGTTTATAGGCCAAGGGTTTAGAACAAATCTCCACATTTACAAATAAAAAAATTAATAAGAATAATTTAGAAATATTTAAGAATACATACCAATATTGAAGTCCACTATCTAAACGACCAAGACACATAAAAAATAAGTTGATTCAATAGCTTTATCCTCCATATGGATCCAATAGAGATAGCTCTATTTCATATGATTAGTAATGGTCCCCAAAATAGTTTTCTCCTACACTCTATCATATGTTATAGTCCCAATGGTTAAAGAATATTTAAGATATTTTTGTACTTGGTCAAAACTAGATGCCATGTTTATGGGGGTTTTAAGTTGTCAATGAATATTATTTTATTTTCCACATCAGGAAGAATTAGATTAACTTGTGATAGTATCAACTGATAGCATCTAATGAATTCTATTACTTTTTCACCTTGTGTTTATTTGCATCTCATTAAATCAATTATATTGATATTAGGACCAATTTGCACTTGGAAATGGTTGAGGTATGCATTGAAAATCTCATTAAATAAGTGAATTAAGTTTTTCAGTAATGAACAAAACCAATCCAAGGCCATTTCCATTAGTGACTTAGGAAAACATTTAAAGCCAAGAGCTTATCTTTAAAAATCAAGTCATTGCATAAGGTTGTGTATGTTGATATATGGTTTTTAGTATCTCCTTTACCAATGTATTTCTCAAAGTGAGGCATCTCTATATTTTGTGGCATTTGTGCTTTCAATATATCTAATAATAATGGGCTTCTATTGACATTTTGTGATCATTTTCCATTTTGAGTTTGGTTCAATGTTGATATTTGTTGTTGAAGGGATGTCATATTTTGCAAGAGTTGGTTTATGATGAAATCATTGCTTGTCGTGTTTTGGGAATGAGGTGAATATGGAAGAAGTGTATATGTGCTAGGTGGACTACTATATTGCAAGTTTGTAAGGGGTGATGGGTTTGGGGATATGATATTTGAGTTCACAAAACTATAAGGATTCCTAGTGGAAATACCCAAAGTTGTAACTATACTATTGCTTGGTTGCATTAATGTGGTAATAGTTAGATTTATGTATGTGGAAATAGAGGCTATAGTTGTAGGGAGAGAAACTTGGATTTCTCCTTAACTTTGAGTGTACCCAAAAGCTTGAACACAACTAGCCATTGTAGGTACATGATTGTCTATAATGTAGGATATATTGTGCATTACTTCTAATACTTGAGCATCATCAAGAATTTTCCTCATGTTATCTATCATTGTATAAGGATTCTGATTCTACTTCCAGACAATTGAAATAGTAAATAATTTTCCAAAATTTTCTTAATGTATTCCAATTTAAAGCATAATGTAGATATATAGAAATGTTGAAGATGATTGAACAATATTGAATGTAAATTTTATATATATCTAAAATGTAATAATTGATTGATTGTGAGATGTAGAGACTTAAAAAATTATGATTTTTAAATACAAATTTTGATCCTAATCAATGCACTTTCTTTCACCAAATGAAATAGATGCAAAATTCCTAAAAAATATGATTACTTATTCAAAAATAGGGATATTCAAGTACAATGCAATTGAGAAGATAAAGATAGAATAATGTAAATGTTTAAGCACGTGTACAAGGACTAGGTCATCCAATGGTGATTGGGTCTTTGTGCAGGGTTTTGAAAATTCAAAACCTAAATTTTTAGACTAATGTTTAAGGTTGTCGTTCCTATCTGGCAATAGGTTTTACAGTGACTTCTTTTCTAAAATTTTCCAGTGAAATGCAAATGCAAATGTATGACAATTTTGGAACAAAATGACACTTTTTCATATGCAATTTTGAGATGAAAATCTGATCAAAATGACTGAAACACACTGCAATGCAAGCTATGATGCAATATGGATGTAATATTTTGATAATTTCTTATGATGAAATATGCAACCCTAAATGAGAAATGTAAAACACAATGATGCAAAACCTAGATATAGAGTTTGAAAGGACTACCAAACTAGAAAGCTACGATGTCAAATGTCGGGTTCACAAAAATGAAACATAAAAATGTGTTGTACCCTAAGTTTAATTTCAAAGACCTAGGGTATATTCCACCATTTCTAGGATTTCATTAGGATGCAAATCAACAAGGTGCATATGCAAATCAACAAGGTGCATAGATTGAATTTCAACCTTCAAGGTCTGTCAATCAAACCTAGATCTGATCCTTTTGAGTCTTAGAAATTATTTGAATTGAATAACCTAATTAGACTAAATGAACTAATATGATAAATGCACTTTCCTAAAGACAAAAAAATGAAAAACACAACTTTGCAAGTGGATCTAGAAACTGTAGAGTAATGTATACTTGTCACCAAAATTTAGATTGAGCATGTCCAGAGGGACTGAGTCATGCCTGGACAATTGGGTCTTTGATAGGGAGTCTTGAAACTATTTTTGTAGTCCTCTAGTGTTGGATCTAAGATCTTGATTTCCTGTTGTAAACTTTCTAGAATATCGTCAATAAATTTTGTAGGAAAGTTTTCATGTCTTGACAAGGTTGATGACAACAAATGTAATAATGTAGAATTTGGCTTCAATATCTCTTCAATCCTTTCCAAACTTGCAACATGCACATTCACAAAGAGGGAAGATGTTCTTCCATATAGAGGCTTGCTTTAGTCAAATCTTGTGTAAGTGTTTCCACTTCCACAATGGTAATGTTGATGATAAATGATAATTGAACTTGAAAGCAATGATGAATGAACACAATGTTGTAACTTACCACCCTTCAATAACTATCTTGAGGGACTGAATTCATGCACATCTCCTCAAGGATTGAGATCTTGCTTTGTAGGTTGTCTTGAATGCTTAATACTTAGAGACTTACAACAATGTTAGCCTTCAAAAGATAATAAGATGAACACACATAAAATTTGACACGATGTTGGATCTTGAAATGTTGTAATAATGCTCTAGTATGCTGCTCTTGATAATAGTATTCACTCTTGAATTTCACCTCTACTTTGTTAGATTTCAAATAATAAAATAACTAGGTATTTATAAGGTGTTTATCTAATTTCCCAAAAATTAGATTCCAAAAGCCGACACTTCATAATTAAACTTTGGATTTTAAAATACTACCAACAACATATTTGAATTTTGATCCTGATTAAGAAGATGACCTAATCGCCCATGGGTGAATGAGTTTTGGCCGAAATTTCTAGGATACTCAAAGTCGAGAACAATTTAATGATTGGATGTATTTGTTCAATGATTGTCCTCCTTTAGAAAATGGTAAAAAGTTGGCTTTGGAATCCATAATTTAGAAAATTAGAAGCTTAATTATGCCCAATAAATTAGGGGTTAAAAACATAGTGTGAAAATTATAAAGGTATACAATTTTCTATGCTACAAAGCATAAATATTAGGTAGAAAAATTTATATAAGAAATTTCATGCATCTTTATAGCTTTTTCCCATGGATTTGGGGAGTCTTTCTAATCGTATAGAAGGAATTCTTCAAATAAAGAAATGAACAAATGTAATCCAATTGTTTGTTTATGAAATGCTAATGACCATCAAATTTGACCAATTTATTTTAGCGATAACAGTGAAATGAATGTCAAATATAAACTTTTATTTTAACAACGACAATCAACCGAATGCCAAATTTAAATAAAATATTTCAAAGATGATCTGGTCAAATACAAATCAAATTTTAAGAATATATTTATAAATGACAACCAAACAAAAGTCAAATTCAAACAATATGTTTTACATCTGATGGTCAAATAGGCATCAAATTTAAACAAGCTATTTTTGATGTGACAATCAAACAAACATAAAATTTAAATAGACAATTTTATATATGATAGTTAAATAAATGTCAAACTCAATAATTTATAAAAGAAGGCAATGATAGTCGTATGAACGCTGAATTTGACATATAAAAATTTCACAAAAGACGAAAAAATGAATGTCAATTTTGATGATTTTTAAAATTAAAGTTGAGAAAATAGATGTCAAATTTAACATACAATAATTCAAGAAATGATGGTCAAAGAAATGTCAAATCTGACCTTATAACTAATACTTATGACACTTAAATTGTTGTCAAATCCATTGATGAATCAGGCAATGAAAGGTGAATGAGCATCAATTCTAACCTCAATCAATACTAAGTGAAGATTGTTAAATGGTTGTCTAATTTAAAATGGTGAAATTATAATATATGATTATTGATTTGCATGTTGAACAAGTCATATCTTAATATATTGTGATGAATCATTTCCCCCTTCTTTTAGACCTCCCAAAGAATGCTCTGCTAATGCAAACCAAAAACTCTCTTTCGCCATGTTCACCTCCTCCACAAAAATTTCTTCTAAAGTCAACTTATCTTTTGAGCTTTACATAGAACTCATTTCTCCAACTTCTTTCTATTCATAGGCTTGTCTTCCATCACTATTTTTTTCATTTTTCTTCTACCTTTTCCTTTTCCACGCTTTTTTTTTCTTTAACAACTCCTCCACTATGAGCACTACTTGGTAGACCCCTTCTATAGAATTAAGAAAATACATCTCATTTTGAATGGATAGGAAAAACTAATGATATATTTAGCGATATTAGTTTAAATGCTGGTCTATAAAGCTTCTTTGAAAAATATGTTTTCACATAGATTTACTTTAGAGTTTCTTAAATAGATATATTGTGTATTTCTATGATATGAAGTTTTTCTTGAATTGTTTGAACATGTGGTCCCAATTTCTAATATTCCTCTTATCCTTCTTAACACCTTCATTTTTCACAAGGTCTCACCATAATGTTACATGCCACTTCAACTTTTTTCTCATGTATCAAAATACACGACTCTTTGGGAGTCTTAGACTAACTCATATTCAAAATACATTTCAAACTTTATGATCTCAATTATCAACTCTTTTGGATTCAAGGTCCTTGAATAGGTTCGAATACCTAACTTCTAATATGGCTCTTGCAAACATATCCTCCATGGTGAGTTCCACCTCAAAGTTGATTTCTAGTAGTCCAACTAAAGTAGCATCTTCCTCTTATCCTTGGTATTTTCCTTCACCATAACCAGTCTTCTTCTCTAAAAATATATATAACTAAGACTTATCATTAAAAGGTTCTTAATGTGTGAGTAAAGTTTTCCACACATGATGATCTCCCACCTATTTTATTTCTCACTCCTCTTATTCTTTTATGGGTCATAGCTATACTATTCCACTTGAAATGTGACACATGCACAAACACACTTTGTTATGGAGACCATACAACTCTAATTCATAAGACTTGGGTATTGATTTAAAACCATTTGACAAAAACTATGTAAGTGAATCAACTAAATAATCAACTTTAAAGTTACCTAGAATGAAATAAAAAAAACATGAAAATATAAGATCAATGAAGAATTAGGAAAACATGTTTAATATATTATTATTGAAGAAATGCACATCCTATGGGTCACTCCAAACTTGACAGTATCCAACCAAACTTTATTACTTGACACGATGATTATAATCATCTTACTTGGAGTGACTCACTATGGTATAATCTACCTCGTTTCAACAAGTATAGCCATGCTTAAAAACCACTTTATTCTAACCCTTGTCTTCAAATTTCAAAGTATGTATGCTTCATCACTTCTTCAACAATTACAACTAGTTTGTGAGTGACTCATTTTTCTAATTACGTGTATATATTTATAATTGAAGAGTTGAACTTGCCTAGTGTTCAAAATATAGCATAACTTCAAAAAGTGTGAAGTCGATCCATAGATAGGAGAATGAAAGGTTATCTTTCCACACCACTTAACTGTAACTAAATCTTTAAGAAACATAAAGCTTCAACTTCTATTATTCCCTATTGTTTATTGAATCCCACTATAACACTATTAAAAAGTTTGTAGAGCCTAACATACTTAATGAAAATGACTTGAAAGTTTTTAATTATTAGCTAAAGAGTGGATCCTTGAAAAATCCAATATCCAACAAGAACACTTTATCCCTCTTGTCTTCCCTATGCTTGTGCAATAACACATGACAAATTTTGATATACTCTACCATTGTCGTAAGGGTTATTTCTAATATCACTTATTCAAGAGTCTACTTTAGCATGTATGCCTATATGTAACACCAAATACATATGTAATGGTTTTCATGGTAAATTTTTAAATGATTTAGGATACTTTAACTAAAATAAAAATGCACAAGTTCCAAACCAAAACACAATTAGTTTACTATGTAGCGCAAAAAACTAATTTCCCTAAGATGACCTTGCATCATCCTCCTCATTTGTTGCATATCACTTTTTGCATTGCTTATTCAACCTTTTTGATGGTGTCATGATTGTTGTGTTTCTCATTCTCACAAATTTGCTTCTTAATATCACACTTGACATTCCTTTATCTTGTTGTAATTGATAGAAAATGCATGTTTTTTTTGCCAATTGCTATCAAGGGGGAAACTTCTATCATTAAAATATAGAGAAACCAAAATAGTCCTATAATCAAAGAAAATCTATTTTCGAGGCATAATTATCATTGTGTACATTAAATATGGAATTCCCTCTTTAATTTCATTAATCCTCTCTGATTGATGAGTGGAGAGAAGATTTGAATGATTAGTCAAAAAAATTATGTATCCTCCTATATTAAATTTTTATACTCCTACAACGAATAACTTCAATAGTTCTCCAATATAATATTTTTATTTAATTCCATTATACTAAACTTGCGAGTAATCTCTTCCATTTAGTGTTAATATTAAAGTTTACAATAGCCTTAAAAATGTCTTTGTACCATGAACTACACATCTTCTTGTCAAACAGATCAATGAAAATTATACAAAAACTCAAATAAAAAATTGTTTCAATTCAATGTGTTGTTCCAGTTTTGAAGTGTGATTTAATTTTGAGTTCATGGCTTTGGTGGCAGAGCGGAATGGCATTATTATCAGTTAGATCTTTATTTCAATGAAATAAATCATGATTATTATCTTCGCAGGGGAGAGATAAAGAGTGTTAAACTACTGTGCAGATATTCTTTAGAAATTTAAACTAATAAAAAGGCTATTTCAGGGATTCGAGGCAAGAGAGCGCAAGAAAATCCATTTGCAGGTGACAGTTGTCAAGAAGGAGACATGGGTTACGAGGAGTTTTGAAGACCGGCATCAGGCATGTGAACAGTATGTGGAAGCAAATAATCTACAGAGATGTCCTGCCTTTGTTACTGCCATGGGGAATGCTTTTGTTAAAGGTTTTAGGGTTTTCCAGTACCAGAATTAAACTACGAGGATTACAACTTGTAAGCCACAGTTCAGAATAATCGGCATGTCCATGCACACAATAAATCACACACCGTGCACATATGGCTCCTTAAACAAACAAACAAAAACCATTTTCCCTAATCCCTTAACAGATGCCTTCATGTATGGTGTCTGCAATTTCTTTCATATGCAAACCCACGGCTGCTAAGTTACACTGTCTTATAGATTTTAAATGCTTGTCGCTTGAATGGCTACCGAGGGTTTTATTTCTTTTGGAAAATTTATAGAACTGAAATATTTCGGTGGCATGTCAGTGTTTAATGGCAAGTGAAAATTTTGTGCAGAGCCTAGGATGCTAGATTTTGAGGTGGATGATGGAATTTCAGACACAATATTGGATGGCATTGATCTAGGAACCCTTCATGCCAGAGTCGGGGAGATGGCATCTCTAGGTAGATCTGTTTGGCCTGCATTTTTTGCCAAAATAGTTGTACAAGCCATTGGACTGTTTCTGACGCTAAAGAGGAAGATTGTATAGTCATCATAAAGAGATTTTCCCACTACATTTTTGGGATATAAGCAAAATAAATTGGAGTCTCTGGTATTCGTATTCCTGTTTTGCCCCATTGCAATTTTACTTCGAGGGCCAGAATTTCAATGAAAAGAATTTATTTTAGGTAATTCCTGCTTCAAACAATGTCCTTTATGGTTTGAACTTTGACATTAATGTTGAATTTGTTAGGGTTCGGATCCCTGGATATCCATGGAAATTCAGCCCTGATAGGATGTTTTTATGGTTTGGTTTCAAATTTTTACTTTGGTGGAATGGGTATGTTTCAATCTTTGGTTCTGAGTCAAGAAGATATTAGTATAAATTCGTAGTCGGATTAAAATCTTCAAATTCTTTTTAAAAAACTGTGCCAATGACAAGAATTATTCTTCTGCCATTTTTTTATGTACAGTTGGTGGATCCATTTGAACTCCACTGCTTAAGAAAATCTGACATGTAGTCAGCACTTTGAACAAAACCTATCACAAATTGTAGGGAAATTTACGTTTAAAGATTGGTAAAAGAAATGCTTTAACAGGTTCATGGATTTTGTGAAGTACCTTTTAGAATCTTTCTTTTTGGACCATTTTCGAATTCAGTGCTACAATTTTAGTTGCTTGCTATACTGTTCAGTGACTGTTTTGAGTGTCATTGTTAAGCTTTGCTTTTCCCTCTTTGACGGATTTTAATGCACACATATTTTATTGTTCTGCACTGGGATTGTGAAGTGAAATTTTGGATTTGCAGAGTTTTTAAATTTTATTTTTGAATCTTGAAATTATGTGCAGATATTTAAGACCAACACGCTGAAGCTGCAACACAAGTCACAGGATGAAGAGATGTGGGGTATCAGAGTAGCCATTGTGTGTATATGCCATACACCATAGCAGCATAACCATTATAAGTTGAAGGTGTTGTTTCTAGTTTAGTGCTATGTTTAGTAACTGGGTTCTATCCCGTTTAATGTAGATGAAATAACTTAAATATTTACATGTGGAAATGTCAAAGATCTTATGCCTAAGATCTTATTACAGTAATTCAACAATATTAAGGTTAGATACTTGTCCCTTGAGTGTGATCCGAAACGTCGACACAAAAATACACACAGTTGAATTCAAAGTTCAAGTATCTAACTACATGGACTACATGGACTGTGGAAAACTCACAGTTGAATCCAAAGTTGAAGTATCTAACTACATGGACTGTGGAAAACTCATATCATGGAAAACTCATATCAACTAATATATCCAAAGTCCAAGTATTTAAGTATTTAACTACAAGTATCTAACTATATGGACTGTGGAAAACTCATACCAACTAATATTATGTACTGTGGAAAACTCATACCAATTAATATATTCAAAGTCCAAGTATCTAAGTATTTAACTACATGGACTGTGGAAAACTCATACCAACTAATATTAAGATTGAGCACAAATAATTCTCAGAGAAAACTGTGGGAATAGAAGCTACATGGCAGCTTAGAATCTCCTTGGAGACCCAGCACAAGATTATAGTGATGAACCCCCAAGGAGATCCTTAATGCAGATGTGGGCTCTTAGTTCTATTCAGAGTATCCATACGCAGTTTTCTCCAAGAATTCTTACTTCTAAACATTGTGAACTGCAGAAGCTTTAAGTCTCCAATAATTTAGAATAACAATTTCAAGATAATGGTTATTTAGTGAGGGATTCTAAGTCCCGTTTGTAATAAGTAACTTCATTGGTCTCTCTGTAGCACTTAGGATGGATTTTAACAAATTGTTCTTATGGGTTTTCCCAGGTAATCAAAGGTAGCTGCAAAACAGGGTAGTGTGGTAAGCAAGTATCCCCACATCTTGAAAGCATAGATATGGGTACTAGGAACAATCCTGAAGCTATGGATCCAGAGGCTCTGAAAGAACCAGTGCATAAGACTACTTCAGGTCTAACTCCAATTTTTGATCTCCTAGTAGATTCAGAACACAAGGCTAGGAAATTCAAGCTTTTCTCAATAGCTAAACCCCATATGAGAGCCTTCCAACTATCCTGGATCTCCTTTTTCACTTGCTTTCTTTGCACATTCACTGCTCCCCCTCTGATACCCATCATCAGAGATAACCTTGATCTCACCAAGAGAGACATAGGCAATCCAAGCATAGCATTAGCCTCCTCCATATTCTCAAGGCTTGTGATGGGAGCATTATGTGACATGGTAGTTGGTAGGCCCTCGTTTTGGGTGTGCATTTCTCATAATGCTATCTGCCCCTGCTGTTTTTGCCACTGCTACAATTTCTTCTGCGCAGGGCTTCATCCTCGTCCGTTTCTTCATAGGCTTCTCATTGGCAACTTTTGTGTCATGCCAATTCTAGATGAGCTCAATGTTCAACACTAAGATTGTGGGCCGTGCAAACGGATTGGCAGGAGGGTGGGGAAATATGGGTGCAGGAGCAACACAGCTAGTAATGCCTCTGGTTTATGATTTGATTACAAATCTATAGGCTCCACGCGCTTCACAGCATGGCGTATTGCCTTCTTCATACCTGGAGTGATGCATATTTTCATGGGGCTCCTTGTTCTCATCTTTGGACAAGATCTGTCAGATGGTAACTATGCAGCTCTTCACAAACAGGGGGTTAAGGCAAAAGACAAATTCTCAAAGGTAATCAATGTCTCTGTTAAGTATGTTCGAGAAGAAATTCCAAACAGATGCAGAAATAGTTAAGGATAGTTAGGAACAGAGATAAAGATTTCAAAAAAAGCTAGCTCTGACTTTCCTTTAGATTTTGGATGGGTATGTGACAAAAATTATTAGATTGTTTTGGACTCTAAATTTGTGCATACTCTATCTTCTCTTTGGCTCCTAGTTTATTATTAGTGAGTGTAAGAGCCCAAGGTAAAATATATAAAAGAAAAGAATGAAAGTAAAGGCTGGAACTTGAAAGATTAATGCATGAATTTTATAGAAAGGTTAATTTATTTGATTTTGTTCTGAAGAATTACAACTATAAAGGAAACTTTCCGACTGATAACTATTAGCAATTGATAGGAAATGGTTATAAGCAATTAAACAACTGTAGAAGGTGGGTCTAATAAGTATAACTCAAGCACAATTTTGTAAAAATAATGGGGTTTTCTGGTTTGTCTTTAGAAATTGGAAGGCCTCGGTAATGCTTAGAGAAGTTTGTATAGCTAAATCATAACACAAGAAAAGAAAGATTAAACTCTTAAATTCTTGTTTGAGTTTTCTTTTATTTTTCCTCGAAGTTGTGTCACTTTGTATGATATAGTTAAATGTTTCAGAATTGCCCAAACCTTTCTGTATAATATCCCTTTGAAGTTCTTGCAAGTCAAACCTTCAAATGCGGGTTACACATAAGAGTTCTCGAAATCTTTTCCCGCTAAATTTTTTGCTCTAAAATGCTTTAAACTTGAATAATATTTATATGGTAACTAAATTCTACAATCTGTAATGTCCCCTTTCGGTTGGCATCCTTTTGATGAGGGAGATTAGCATATTACTGACCCTCGTAGGCTAGTGTGCTTGGATAGAGGGTTATTTGGGGTATGGATGATCTTCAGTGGGAGATATTATTCAGCTTTGGCTTTTGTTGATACTTTTCAAAGTCCGTAGCAGAACTTACTATTTTTAGTAAGTCATTTGAGGATAGAGATGGAACCTTGCTATTATTAGTAAGTGGGTATGGTCGTATGCAGGATCCACTTGCCAGCCTCCAGTTCAGACGGCATGCATTTCTGATAAGTAATAATGAAGATATTAATAAATATTGATCGTTAATAAATATTAAATGGGTGAGCTTATATTATAAGTTATAATATGATTTTATATTATAGCTTAAGTGATTTCAGTGAAGGGTTGTCTCATCATCCGACGGGGCCATTTGAATGATTAATTAAAAGGAGATTATTAATGCCAAACTATAGACATTTAATTGCAAATTGGTAATTAAATGTAATTCATTGGAATTCACACCCTTTTGGAGAAATTTGAACCCTAATTAGGGATTGGCCTTATTAACTCATGAGGAGGTCGACTTGAGCTATTATGCTATTGATTTTTTGACTTCATGATTTCTACTATGAAAGAAGCCAAGGGTTTCATTTCATTTCGCCATTGGAGAATGGTCTTCTTCAGTGATTGCAGCCATTTGAGTTGGTGAGATATCCAGTGAATTTGGTATACAAGGAGCTTCAAACAAAGGTTCCAGATTGAGCAGATATAGAGTTTAGATAAGGGTTTCCAGACATAGTTTAGAAGGGATTAATTGCAAATTGCGAGCTACAAACCAGGGATCATTGGGACGCAAACCAAGGTGGTACGACTTGCATATACTGTGCAACTACAACAGCAAAAGACATTGATCTCTCAGGGGCAATTTCATGCTTCTAAGGCACAAAAAAATCTAAGAATATTATGGGGAGTTCACCTAGCTTTGGAGATGGTTTGAGTCAATTTCTGGGGTATTCCGACATCGTCTAATGGTGTCAGTAAAATGCTGAGTGGTCTGATTTTTTACTAGCAAACATTGTTTTCTTCTAGAATAACACATCCGGGTATGCATATATTTATTTTACTCATAATATCAATTGTTAAATCATCTGGATGACTTAAGAGGCTCATTGGCTTAGTTAAACGTGCACACTGCTTTAGTTCTTTTTTTTAGTATTTATTTCAGTCAGCATATGTTCAAAAATATCAAAAACCATACAAAATCAGCAAACAAACAAAAACAAAACATTTCTTTTCAAGGGTTTGAGTTGAGGGGAAGAAGGTGTCTTCATAGTGGTATCAGAGCTTAATCCTGCCATCCTGCAAGGTTAAGGTCGTATGCAACCACGAGAGTCAGGCTCACATAGGTACTTCGCACGTCGGAGAGCTTATTTGGAGAATAGCCAAGAAACAGGTTTACAGCTGGAGCAGATGGGTGATAGAAGAGAAGAGGTTCCACCCAGGGAAGAGGGTAACATTACAAATGGTGATGCCAGGGAAATGTTCAGAAGCCTTGCTACAGGACAAACCAGGGTAGCAACTGCTTTGGACGCACTCACAACCATGCTTCAACGCATGGATAATACCAGGCATCATGATACAATACCAGATGATAATAGGAGTGTAGTTAGGACTCTCGGAGTTCAGAGGGCGTAGTCACAAACTGCGAATAGGCCTACATGTCCTACTTTTGTTACTCTAGAGCCGAAAATTTAGCAGCCAGAACCAAAGGCTGATGATAATTTTGCAGATGTTCTCATGGTAGCCCATGATGAATGGGAAATTTTGACACCCCAAGTGAGAGAGCGCCTCACATTTGAGAGGTTCGTGAACCATCTAAGGGAGCACTATAGGTTCACCAGGAAAGACAGGAGGTCCAGGAATCAGGATCAGAACAATGATTTGAGATAGCCCACCAACAAGCTTACACTATCCACATTTGATGGTACCTACAAAATCACTGTACATTCATGGATTTGTAAGTTGGATATATTCTTGACTCTGCGTCCCATGGCGGAAGAGGAGGCGATGAGATATGCCACTTTGCACCTGGATGGCGCATCACATGACTGGTAATAACCCTTATGGATACAAGTGCAACACATAACTTTATAGATTCTTGATTGGTTGAGAAGCGTGGTATTATTAGTGAGGAATTTGAGGGCATAAGAGTTAAGGTGGTTGATGGTTACACTCAAGTGTGACCGAATGATCAAAGATCTTCCCATGTGTTTGAATAACTATGATTTCAAAGCTAATTACTATGTGGTGAACATGGGAGATATTGATGTAGTCTTGGGCATGAAATGGCTTCATGCACTTGAGGTAGTCACCCTCAACCTTCATGATATGGAGATCAGATTTGAGGTGGATGGGAAGACACACATTATGAAGGCCATCTGTGACAGCAGTATTAGGGTGATGTCTTGCAAGAGGATGGAGAGACTCATACGACATGACATGGTTGAGTGGGTAGCCGAGTGCACTTTGATGCCTACACATGAGGGGCAGCATAAGACATAGTATCACCCTGACATTCAGCAATTGAGAGTTAAGCATGAGAAGGTGTTCAGTGACATTCCTCCAAGGAGACCTCCAGACAAGGGCATTGAGCACATTATAGAGCTTGAGGAGGGCACTAAGCACATGATGATCAATCCTTACTAGCACCCTAAGCGACTGAAGGATGAGATAGAGAAAACTAGCAAGGAGCTGATCGCTATGGGACACATTAGGCCGAGTAAGTCACCTTTTGCTTCTTTAGTGGTTTTGGTGAAGAAGAAGGATGGTACCCTCCATATGTGTATTGATTACAGGGTCCTGAATAAGAGAACTATCAAGAATAGGTACCCCATTCCCCACATAGATGAGTTGATTGATGAGCTCCACAGTGCCATCTATTTTTTGAAGATAGATTTGAGGTCGGGTTACCATCAGATCAGAGTCAGAGAGCAGGACATAGAGAAGACCGCTTTCCGCTATCATTATGGACACTATGAGTTTGTGGTTATGCCATTTGGGCTAACCAATGCTCCCGCTACTTTTTAATCCACCACGAACAGGGTTTTCCATTCTTAGTTGAGGAGATTTCTATTAGTCTTCTTTGATGATATTCTGGTATATAGTAGGACTTGGGAGGAGCATCTTGCTCATTTAGATACTGTGTTGGGTATTTGGGATAGAGAGTCCTTGTATGCCAAGGAGTCAAAATGTGATTTGGGATTGAAAGAGTTGTTGTACTTGGGCCATATTATCAGTGCCGAGGGGGTACAGATGGATCTTGAAAAGATTTGTGCTATTGTAGATTGACCGACTCCTATGAACCTTACTCAGTTGCATGGATTTCTTGGTTTATGTGGTTTTTGCCGCTGGTTTGTCAATGGTTATTCATGCCATGCAACACCTTTGACTGATTTGATGAAGAAGGGTGCATTCATCTGGACTTCTAGCGCTCAAGAGTGTTTTATGAGGTTCAAAGAGCTTATGACTACATGCCCTGTTCTTGCTTTGCCAGATTTTTCCAAGCCCTTTGAGCTTCAGTGTGATGCCTCGAGTGAAGGTATTGGGGCCGTACTCATGCAGGATAAGCATCCGATTGTTTTTGAAAGTTGGAAGCTTAAGGGACCAGAGAGGCTTTATAGTATTTATGATAAGGAGATGTTGGCCATCATGCATGCTTTGGCCAAGTTCAGGTAGTATCTTGTTGGTAGTAAGTTTTGTATCAAAACTGATCATAATAGCCTAAGACATTTCCTAGGATAGCGAGACCTGAATGATCGTCAACAGAAGTGAGTTAGTAAGTTGCAAGCATGTGATTTTGATATTTCTTATATCAAAGGCACTCAAAACGTTGTTGCTAATGCTCTTTCTCGATGTCCATATTTGAGCTCTATGGTTCAGATATCTGAGGATTGGAGACACCTCATTGTGGCAGAGTATGCCAAGGACAGTTGGGCTTCAGGATTTGTGGAGGGATCTATAGAGGACAACAAATATACACATGTAAATGAGCTGATCATTTACAAGAACAAAGTTTATTTGACCCTCAGATCGGAGATGAAGAACACTATACTGCGAGCTTTCCATGATGTGCCCACATCGAGACATCCAGGGTACTTTAAGAACTACAGACAGATACGAGAGAGATTCACGTGGAAAGGGCTTAAGGCAGATGTTCTTCAGTATGTGAGAGAGTGTCCTATTTTTCAGCAGAACAAACAAGAGAACACTTATCTGGTAGGTTTGCTTCAGCCACTTCCGATTCCTGATAGGAAGTGGGAATGCCTATCGATGAACTTTATTACGGGCTTTCCTAAAGCCCAAAGACGGGATTGTATATTTGTGGTTATGGATCAGTTGACAAAATATGCTCATTTCTTTCCGATCACTACTACTTATACGGCAATACAGGTAGCAGAGTTGTTCTTTCGTGAGGTTTTCAAATTGCATGGTTTACCGGGGAGCATTGTTAGTGCCAGAGATAGTTGGTTCCTGAGTAATTTTTGGCAGAAGTTATTCAGATTTTGTGGGACCGAGCTTACACCGAGCACCAGCTACCACCCATAGACAGATGGTCAGACAAAGATAGTTAAAAAATGGGTGGAAGGTTACCTCAGGAATTACATAGCAGGGCAGCAGAAGGCTTGGGTCAAGTGGATTTATCTTTGTGAGTACTGCTACAACTCCACTTACCATATGACAATTCAAATGTCTCCTTTTAGGGTGTTATATGGTTATTAGGTGCCCAACTTTCTTGACTTATTTCTGAGTGACAATAGAGTGCCTAGCGTAGGTGATTTGCTATAGGAGAGTCAGGATACTATGAGGGCTCTTAGGGAGAATATTGCTAAGGCACAAAATCAACAAAAATAGTATATAGATTATAGGAGGACTGAGAGATCTTTTGAGATAGGAGATATGGTGTATCTGATGTTGCAGACCTATCATCAGTCTACTCTCAAGAAGAGTGGAGCGGAGAAACTCAAGCCACGCTATTACAGTCCTTTCAGGGTGATTAGACGTGTTGGAGAGGTGGCTTCTAAGTTAGATTTACCGACAGATAGAAGGGTTCACAATGTTTTTCATGTATCACGCCTCAAGAAGGCATTGGGACATCATGTGGAGCCTTCTATAGTCTTACCTCCCCTGGATGATGAAGGGAAATTGATTTTAATACCTGAGGCTCTTTTGGAGACCCGAGAGAGACAACTACACAAGAAGACCGTCAGGGAATATTTGGTGAAGTGGAAAGAGTTGCCAGTTGAGGATGCTACTTGGGAGAGTGAGGAGATTCTACAACATCCCGTGTTGAGATTGCTTGAGGACAAGCAATTTCAAGGAGGGTAGACTGTAATGTCCCCTTTCGGTTGACATCCTTTTGATGAGGGAGATTAGCCTATTACTGACCCTCGTAGGCTAGTGTGCTTGGATAGAGGGTTATTTGGGGTATGGATGATCTTCAGTGGGAGATATTATTCAGCTTTGGCTTTCGTTGATACTTTTCAAAGTCTGTAGCAAAAATTACTATTTTTAGTAATTCATTTGAGGATAGAGATGGACCCCTGCTATTTTTAGTAAGTGTGTATGCTTGTATGCAGGATCCACTTGCCAACCTCTAGTTCAAACGACATGCATTTCTGATAAGTAATAATGGAGATATTAATATTTATTGATCGTTAATAAATATTAAGTGAGTGAGCTTATATTATAAGTTATAATATACTTATATATTATAACTTAAGTGATTTCAGTGAAGGGTTATCTCATCATTCGACGGGGCCATTTGAATGATTAATTAAATGGAGATTATTAATGCCAAACTATAGACATTTAATTGCATATTGGTAATTAAATGTAATTCATTGGAATTTGCACCCTTTTGGAGAAATTTGAACCCTAATTAGGGATTGGTTTTATTAACTCATGAGGAGGTCGACTTGAGCTATTATGCTATTGATTTTTTGACTTCATGATTTCTACTGTGAAAGAAGCCAAGGGTTTCATTTCATTTCGCCATTGGAGAATGGTCTTCTTCAGTGATTGCAGCCATTTGAGTTGGTGAGATATCCAGTGAATTTGGTATATAGGGAGCTTCAAACATGTGTTGCTCCTACTCACACTTGGGTGGTTGAGTTTCACACCCTATTTTGGCCTTATATGCCACCTCACAAAACCACTCATCTGTCTCTTTTTTAGTAGGTTATGCCACATGTTTGGCATTTTCCAAGTAGGCATAACTCCCACCTAATTTGGTTATTTGGGAGTTATTGCCCCTCTTGGAATTATTTGCCCATATTTTGCTATATATTATGCACTCACCTCTCCCTCTTATCTAGTTCAGATGAGTTCATATTAACTCAGTTAATTCAAGGGAGAGTTGAGGCATATTGTATCATTTAGTGTGTGATAATAACATCATTTTGTTATTGCACTATATTCCAACATTTTATCTCTTGCTACTCTCGTGTGGAAGGCTTATCTTCGTTTTACAGGTGATCCTAGGTGCTTGAGTTCATCAACAACTCTTATAGCTGCATGTTATGTTATGTTGTTCTGAAGATCCTACAAAGATTAATTTGAGTCAAATTTTGTTATATACTAATATGTGATTTTGATGTACAAAGATAATTAAATCCAGCTTTTCTTTTCTCCTTTAATCTATAAGACGGGCTACAACTAATTTTTTATCCTTCCTCTTAAACTGTTAGTACTTCTAATGACAAAGGAGGGTAAAAACCAAAGCACTATAAAGGTGGATGCTCCTGATTGTGCTACCCAACATTCAACAAGAATACAATCAACTGCAGTTGTTGTTAATGAAACAAGGAGGTGAAATCATTAGTAATCTTCTGAATTTTGTAGAACTATGCCTTTAAGCAATACTGATATTTTTCAGCATATGTAGGCAAACTGAAGAGCTAGTTAAAGAGTTAAGTATCCTAGCACCAGATTTAGAGCACCACAATTTCCCATCCCAACAGCAAATTCAGATGCATTGGCTCCAAAATAATCAGCAACATAACAAATTTGTAATTCTAGAAGAAGGGGTAAGACAATAACAAAAATCAGATGGATCTCAATGTGGTTCTTGAAAACTTTGTTTTTACCTCTCCCCCTCATGAAAATAGTTGAGCCCAAAAGAAAACTAATCATTACCAAAATTGTTCTACCAGTCTTTGGCAGGAACTTTGTTGCCCTGCAACTCTTGTTACAACTAGATTCCTTTATAAAGAGCATTAAATTCTAACTCATTGTTTGAGCCAAGAGTTATTTTTCTAGATATAGGCCAAATGAGAAGCTCTTGGTAGATCATGGTATAAAAATTTAATTTCAGCCTTCCAAGTTATGATTCATTAGAATTTCTTCTAAAGAATTTGTCTAGGAGGCATTGGAGTTACGATTCATTAGAATTTTTAATAAAATCCAAGATTTCATTATTTGATTATCTTAGGTTGTGAAGTTTTTTAATTAAATTATGATATTTAATGTTTAAGAATTTTCTTATTCCAAGATTGATTCTTTTTATGACTTCTCCAATTTCTACTTGCCCCTCTTAAATATTATGTGATTTTTTCCTTTCATATTTGTCAAATAACCATAGGAATTACTTTCCATAGCTTGGAACCCATGTGGAGTTACTATTTTGGCATGGCCAACCATGACATTACTAATATATCTTCCTAAAAGACCCCAAACAAACCTAACCTCTGAAGTAACCAACACCAACATTAGCAAAGGGACACCATAATAAGAGATGATTAATGGTCTCATTTTCTGAAGTAACCAACACCAACATTAGCAAAGGGACACCATAATAAGAGATGATTAATGGTCTCATTTTTATTAAGATATAATAGGCATCTTGAGGGGACTAAGATACTTATTGATTTTAGTTTGTACCACACATCCTCCATAATTTCCTTACATTCACAAAGTGAAAGAATATCCAAAAGGGGCCCATTCTTGTTCAAAGAGGCTACCCAAAAATTTATTGAATTTTGATTATTAATAACCCAACATAAATGATATGTGATAAGATGCCTACAATTCATAACGAGTTTCCATATGTGAGAGTAATTCAAAGGAATAAGCAATGGTTAGTATTCTACGTGGATCCCCATTGTCTAAATATTTCCTTTGTAACACCTTACTCTAGATGGTTGATGAACTATCAAATATTTTTCATACCAATTTAGCACCAAGTGTGGTGTTACGTGTTGAAAATATTTGAAAGCTAGAGCCACCTATGTGTTTACATTTCTTGATGGTATCCCAAGTTATGAAGGGGATCATCTTGATTTTATTGTAGCCTTCCATTAGAAGTATCATCAATACTCCATTGATATTATGCGTGGATTTTTTCCTTAATTAAACATAAGACATCAAATAGAATGGGATTGTATAGAACAACTCTTGTCATCATGATTATGTTTGAATCAATAACCTTTCTAAGCCTCATATTTGATTTTGCAAGATGTAAAGGTATCCTGCAATACCATTTTGCAACACTTTTGAACAAAGGGCCCTTAAATACTATTTTGGAATAGAGTTGATATTGAAACCCATAAAGTTTGTATTTACTTTTTGTGTCATGCCCCTTGTGTGAAAAAATATCTTTGATTTTCCATTGTTGATTAATCAAATAGATATAATAAATATAGCTATCAAGAGTGTATTTGACTATGATAACCTCATCCATATGAGCTTCCCCATATAAAATGGTGTCATCAATGAATTGAGTTAATGAGTAATGGGTTTCATATTTCTAGCAATTTGTACTCCACACCAAAATCCTAGAAAATCCTTCACATTGATTTCTCTTCTAAGGGCCTTTCTCATTATGACATAGAGGAAGGGAGATAAAGGGTCTCCTTGTCTAATACCCATTGAAGCTTTAAAAATTTTGTAAGGCCTCAATTAACTAAAAATAGAGAATCTAGGAGTTAACATGACACTATAAATCTATTCCAACCAAATTTTCTAGAAACTAGTTTTTTCATGATTTGTATTAAAATAACCGACTCACCCTATCCATATGCCTTACTAATGACCAATTTTATCATTATACTTTTTAATCTTGGAATTGATGATTGTTTGAATTGACTCATGAGCCACTATTATCACATTTGTAATATTTTGGCTAGGTGCAAACCCACTTTACTTAGAGGAAATAATGTTAAGAAAAACAACCTTTAATCTATTCACAAATATCTTTGAAATTATTTTATTAATGGTATTGCAAAATGAAATGGATCAATAGTCCACAAATGAGCCATAATCCAATATTTTAATCTTGAATAAGATCAATATTTGTATTATTTAAATATTTGGCAATCTTTTTGGACTTACATAAATCCTTCATCACCTTCCATACATCTCTTCCAATGGATGCCCAAAAATTTTGGTAGAAACATGGGGAGCTCACCCAAATTTGGGGATTTGTTTGGAGGTAATTGGAAAGTCACTTTTTTTTACTGCTAAATTGGTTATTAGAGCCATTATCTTCTTCCTTTATTAAGAAAGGAATGTTCTATGGCACTACTAAATTGATGGAGTTCATTGCAAATTGTTCACAATATTGAAGGGTAATCCCATAATCCAACTCCACTTTTTTGAGCAATGCTCACAAATTTTCTATTTGGTGTGTTTGATGCAGGAGCATCTCGAGCATATGATGATCCACATCAAATCAAAAAATTGTTTCAATTCAATGTGTTGTTTCAGTTTAGCTGTTCTATTTTTGGAGTGTGATTTAATTTTGAGTTTGTGTTTTTGGTGGATGATGCAGAGAATCTACCAAAAACAAAAAACCAACTAGGGTACTTCTAACCCAAACACAAACTTTGAGAAGATCAACTAAACTATCAACCTAATTTCCTTCATTTTCACTTGCTTCTTCATGGCTAAAAGACACCAAAACATCAAATCTTGTCTCTAAGATTTGATCAGACCATAAAACACTTTCAATATCATCATTTTGACAAAAAAAAAAAATACACTATCTCATAACTTTGTTGTAATAGATTCACAAATTCATGCATTCAAAAACCAAAACTTGCTTGTAAGTGCCAAAAACACTAAATCAGGTGTATCTTGCAAAACACATTGAATCTTCGCAGACTAAATACATTTTTAGAAACCCATTTAAGCCTTATTAATCATAATTCAAGAGAAAGCATAGTTGTTTTGTTAAGAATATCAAAAAAATTGATTGTACCACAATAAATGAGCCTCAAATAGACCTAATTTAAAAAGAAAGTACTCACCAGTCAACTCCACAACCCCAAATAACTAAAAAAATTCTTGTATCAGGTTCTAAAACATCTAAATCAACAAACGTTTAACCATTTTAACCCTTCCAAATGTCACAAAACTCAAATCCTTGATTTTAGGCTTAACAATGCTCAAATGAGGGAGGGTTTATTGAAAAAGTGTATTCCGAACCTTCTATCAGCTTGCCAATGCTTCAAACATCTGAGAATAGGTCTGCACAAGAAAAATGAACCATTTTTGAACCTTGACCATTGTATTTTCTTCATTTCACAACTTGTAGGCATCATTCCTGCATGGAAAACACTATTATTCACTTGCAACAACATAACTCTTGTACTCAACCTTCCTCCATATTTTTAGACACACATAACATTAAAATACACCCTACATTAACCTATTCCACTGACCTAGAATGCCTAAATCGGTGAAATATTTTCTATTTACAACTTAGACTCTCAAACCTTTAATTTAAGGGATTTTTAGGCAGTCCTATGTAAACTTGCTCATATTTTAACTAAAATTGATAGAAAATGTTCAAGTCACTACCAAATGTTACCTAACACTCCAAACTATGAAACCAAACTGAAAATTGAAGCCTAAGCTTGTTGTACAGTCCGTACAAGGCTAGAATAAGAGAGAAAACATTGCTACAACAAATTATAGTACTTTTATTACTAAATTGTTTCAAGAGTATAAAGTTCCAATCCTTTGCACGCCTTCACAAGGCCTTTATAAAGATATTAAAATAGTTAATATGACTGCCCTTTCAACTTACATTGATCAAACCTTCCTATTCCACAAAATGACTCTTCAACTTCTTATAATTTTGCATTTTTTTGCAATTAATTGACACTTTTTGCAAATTAACTACTTTGGCTCCTAGAGACCTATTAAAGACTCAATTAAAATTGAATGGGCCCTCACATGGCCATTTACAATGTTTTTTTCATGTTAGAAATTCAAATTTCACAAAATTTTGAATTGGAGGCAAAACAACACTATTAGGTGCTCCTGCACCAAACAACCAGCCTAAAAATCTTTCCAAGTCCATTTGGAAACATGTATTGCATCCATCTTGATTCTTCATGCTCTATAAATTCTCTTGAATCTTTATCTCATTTTTGTCTTGGTTCCATCCATTGTCTTAAGCTTTATCTTCATTTTTGCCTTCACTTGTCTTTGCCTTCAAACTCACCAATCAAAGGACATAGGACTGTCCTTTCACATTGCCTTTTCTAAGAAATATTTCCTCTTTTCCAACAAATCATCCTTGAACTTCTCTTACCAATCATCTTTTCATCTACTACCATTAGTGGAGTACTCTCAAATTAACTAACATCTTCAAATAATGGTTGTGTTAGAACTATAAAATTTTGGATTTTTACAGTCTGTTGCATTCAAGAGTTTCCAGTATTAAGTCCTTATCATAAGCATAAAATCCCTTCTTTCTATTGTCTTGCTTTTTATTTGTCATGTGACTCATTAGAATCCGTCTAGCTCTTTGTATTTCATCGAAAGTCCCAAATCGGCAAGACATAGTAAAAGTCTCCCCGGCCTATATTTTTAACTAACATGTATTGTTGCAGACAATCGACAAGACTTTTCTTTTGTTTCGGCGAGTGAAAAGATCCACAGTGACAAAATAGGCATTTCGGGGTAACATTATAGCGAAGTATTTTTCTTGTTGACCAGCATATAGAAAAGGTATATCGGCATATGTTGGGGCGTCGTTGTAGTGTCACGGCGAATTCAGTTGGTCTTGCCGACTAGCATGTGGAGGGGTCATTTTGGCTAAGCTGATGGGTATCGGTATGAAGTCATAACGAAATCATTTCGTCTTACCGATTGGCTTGCAAGCAAATGTTTTGGTGAGACTTATGTGTGTTGGGGAAGGTCTTGGTGAAGTGATTATTGTCATGCCGAACTCAATGCAAGGGGATTCAAAAAGCTATTGGAGAAAGTATTGGGGTCTTGCCGATTTAAAAGATATGCCGATAGAGATATGCATCGCTAGGAGAAGATCTTTTTGACATAAGTTTTACCGAAGGTTGAATGTTATACCAACAAGTAGTTCGGGGTGAGTTTCACCGAATAGGGGTAGTCGCGAGGAGTGATTTCGGTAAGACATTTGGCATCGATATAAGTCTTCCCGAAGGTTTACTGTCTTACCGAAGGTATTATTTCATTGGTGGGGATTATTTCTTCGGTGAGAAAACTTGGTGGATACGCCAAAATGAGAGTTCATCGGTGAAAGGGTGATTTTGTCTCAGCGACTATGACTTGAAGAAAGCATATCGATATGACACAATGAAGTCTATGTAGCATCTCCCTGACTCGAAATTATTATAGCGACATAAAAAAGGGAGTGACAACCAACATTTTTTGGATCCCAAGTATCGGTAAGACCACATTATGTCTTGGCGAGAGTTGTAATAGACGTTGCAAAAAGTTTCGCCCCAGATTTGAAAGTCTCTCATTGAGAGGACATTTGATGCGACAGTGCCAGTTTCAAATTGGTTTTCATTCATGCTTCATTAATGGCGTGATGGGATATAGCAGTAAAGTTTGTATCAATTCTTTAGTTCTGAATTGGTTGCAGGTGAATTGGCGTGCTGAACTGAGAACTGGGACGTTTTTCGGTCTGAGGAGCTCGAGCAGAATACTGTAAGTGACTGTTTCTTGGCTTTTTACATTTTCATTCTGTAAGCTTGAGAATGGAGTCTTCTGGTTCTAGAAAGGGTAAGGGTAGAAAGCTTGGTGAGAGTGGTATGTCAAAAGGAAAGAAACAAAAGGTTGATACAGAGCATGAGGGCACTGAAAGGAGGTTGAACCAAGACCTTATTGATCAATTACCTGGCTCGGGGCCTAAGGCTAGAAGGTACACACAACTTAGGGCAGAAGTTGATAAATTAGATGACAAGTGCAAGTTCATAGGTGATGTCTGGACTACCATAAGAGGGTATGAGTTGTTCAATTTCCATTACCACAAAAGAAGTCGTTCTGAACCAATCTGTAACCCATGGAAGTTGAATGTAGGGAAACTGGTGTGCCCTAATATTTTTGTAAATGCAGAATTAGTAAAATTGCTTGTAGATAATTATGATCCAAAGCATAAGACTATATGTGACCCATCTGGAAAACCACAGATATATGTGTCTAAGGAAAGCAACAGGCGAGGTTTTCAAATTGGAAGGGTTTTGCAATGAGGAGATCAATTGTGAAGAGTTGGAAAAGGAATTTTCAAGAATGGATACAATCTATAAGGGTTGGAGGTTGCCTATCCATCGAATTAAACAGGGTAAAAAGTCAGAACCTTTGCAAGATAGTGAGGGGCCTCCTTATCATGTAGATTTGTTTGAGCCTTACATGAAGTACACATATTTCTCAGTGTGTCAAGTGTTGGGGATGGATGCCTCGGAACTCATGTCAATTATTCCAATGATTATCACAGCAGATATTTAGTATCACAACTCCAGGCCATTCGATTATGCTTCATACATTTCTAGGGAGCTTGATTCAGGATTGGTGGCTATAAAGGGTGGAGCTTCTATTGTTCATCTCAGGCAGTATTCATTGTTAATGCACTTGGTGCTATATTTTGGACAAGAGTTGGGAGTATGGCCTCCAGAGATGAGAGTTTCTCAAATTGGTAAGGAGGGTGAAGCATTACCTGTTCAGTTGTGGACTGTTGTTTGGGACAATAGGTTTGCTAATTCTAGTTTCATCCATTTTGAAGAATATTTTGTGAAAACTTTGTACAAATTGTATAAATACCCTTGTAATTATTCATTGACTGATAAGATTAAAAGATTTCTTCAGGAAAAAGATTTCAGTGGGCCAATTGATCATAATTGGGGTGACTGGTATTGTTTGGAAGGAGCTACAATGATCAGAGTGTATGGATTTGAAGGTACCCCTTTTATTCTACCAAGGACAGTTCCAAACAGAATTGCATATTTGGAAATTGTTAGACAAATGGATTACAGCAGTGTGATGATTTTTAGTTCTTATGGGAAGCAGGCTTTTATGCCTAGTACATTATGCTTTGGTGATTTCACTGTGTTGGCTAAGGAGGGATATAATTCGATCCATGATAGATTGTTGCATTATAACATGAAAATGGGACCACCTAGGAAAAACTTTGACCCTGAAGGATATATCAATTTAGCCAAAGTAAGGATTAACTTTGGAAGGTATCAGCATATACCTTATCCTTTTGATGATATGATCAGGAATTTGGATGAAGAGGAGGCATAGGTGGTGGTTGAAATCTATAACCAAGGGTTGCAGGATATGGGAATATTGTCTTCTAGGAGTGAGGAAACCCCAATGGATAAAGTGCCACAGAGCAGAATAGAGAGAGTATCTAGGTTAAGGACTCAGAGGTATGTTTGCCCTACTAGAGAACAGAGTATTGAAAGTGGTGATGTTGATGCAAGGCATATGGAATATAGGTCTTTTGTTTCAGATGATGAGTTTATAAATTCTCCATAATTCAAAGCATTCTTGTACAAACAGAAGGGGAAGGAAATAAGAGAAAATGTTGGTGTTGTCACTTCGGGGAATGAGGAGCAATTATTGGGTCAATTGAGAAAATGTGTGGATGATGAAATGACAAATATGACTCCTGAAAAGGGGAGGAAAATGTTGGAGAATGCTGGTGTTATGATTTTTCCTGGACTTGATTTGAACTCTGCTTTAATTTTTGATAGTTTCTTAAGAGATAGTAATACTGCACACAAACTTGATAAGGAAAAGGTGATAGAGGTGTATGCAGGCTCTAAGTATAATACTGATGAGGGATCATTGATGATATGGGCTTTGTACCCACCCCACAGGAAATCAGTAGTACTTGATATAGAGAAGGAATTTGGCCATGTTATGACCCTGAAGGTTGGAGAGGCTGATCCTATGGTTACTGCAGAGATTGGGATAGATATTGCAAAATTGAATAAAGCACAGATCCAGGAACTGATAAGAGAAAGAGAAATGTATAAGGCAAATAATGAGAGAATGTTAAGAGAAAATGATAGATTGAAAGATTTGGTTGGTATTCCAATAGATCCAGCCAAAATGCTCACTCAAGGAGAAAGCTCTAAGGCCAAAGATCATTGGATAGGGTCAAGTGATTATAATCAGGGAAAGTATGATGCAATTATAGCAATTGTTAAGAGGAGGTAGGACAATTTGACATCTTGGTTAAATCAATTGTGGGGAAAGTATTCTTGTACTCTAGATGCGTTGAAGGAGCATGAAAGGATGAATGAGCAGGTTATGGATAAGTTTCATGAATTGGTCCCACGTGATGAGGCTAACAGTACTGCACTTGATGCTGCAAATCATATTATCAGTCGTCATAAAAAATTCTATGAGGAATTGTAGGGGGATAAACAAGGATTAATTGAAGCTACCAAGAACACTGTGATCACATTCTCTGATAGTAAAGGTGAGTTGAAAGATGCCACTAGGTCGAAGAATGAGTGTGACACAGCGCTAAAGGAAATCATGAAGACATCTTCTGCAGAGGATACAACATTAGAGGAGGTGAGCGAGCAATATGAGGAAATGGTCAAAATGGAAATCACGATCCGAAATGCTGTCGAAGATGCTGATACGTATAAGCGCCAGGATTATTTGGACCACCTCGCTAAAACTCACTTATGGCTAACTAGAGCCTAATTATTCTCTATCTTTGTTTTGAGTTTTGTCTTTTCCTATTTCCGAAAGGATGCGTCCTTTCATTTTCTGAATGTATAAATGTTCATTTTGAAAACAATATAAGGAGATTTTAGGTAGAGATAAAAAAAAATGGACAGAAATATACATTTTTGGGGCAAAGATTAGATTGGTTGCATATGTAAAATCATGGAGATATCAATGAAAATCTGATTTGATGGTGCAATGTTTCCTGGTATTGGTTGTTTATGATATTTGTCGAAGAGTATTATTGAAGTTGTCTCTGTAATGGTGTTTTCTGGTTGTTTGAATTGGTGTAAACAAGTTTATACCTAGTTCGTCAATGCACATTTGCTGCATTTGTATGGTCAATTAATTGTTTCTTTCCATTAAAGATTAAATTCTCTCAATTGATTATAATAATTAGGGAATATCAATTGGATTATTAAGAAGAGCTCAATAATCACAACTTTGCATGTTTATACAAGCTGTAAACCAAATAAAATGCTAAACAACTTGAATGTTTGCCAGAACAAATAAACTCGTTTCAGATTTCATTTGACTCCGCATACCCAATAAAGCACTGGTCTCTGCAATTTCATTATTTGAATTCATTCAATCTCTTTTTATCAGTTAATTAAGCATTTTAGGATTTAGATCAGAAGATTTCTATCAAGTTTGATTTCATTTTGTTCACTGTCATTTTCCATTGTGGACAAAGCATTTCAGAAGGATATTCATAAGATAAGTCTGCTCAATTCAAAAGGTACACCCGCCAAGGTTTGGCAGCACCTAAAGAGTAGAAGGTTGAGTTCTCTTAACCTTGTCTGTTATCTTGAAGCGTATCAAGAGATTGGCATCCTCTTGAGGCATCTTGCCTATGTTTTTGAGAGCTAACAGGTTGCAAACTCTTCTAGTGCTTCTTTAGATAAATATCCATCTCCCTCACTGCTCCACCACACAAACTCATCAAACTTATTTGCCTCACCTAGGTGTATCCTCTTTTCTCTACCTAGTCTCTTAGCAACCAACAACCAGGGTCTCTCTTAACTTGCACAAACACCAACACTTTCTCTCTGTAGTTTAGATGGATCAAGCACTTGAAACCAACCATCAACTCAACAAACCAACTTCAGCAAACTACCAATTCAAAAAATCCTCAAAATGAGATAGCTCTAATAACAATTGATGCAAAGCATATAAAAAAAATAACAAACCAGCTAGGGTACTTCTGAACCAAACACAAACTTTGAGAAGATCAACTAAACTATCAACGTAATTTCCTTCATTTTAACTTGCTTCTTCATGGCTAAAAGACACCAAAACACCAAATCTTGTCTCTAAGCTTTCATTAGACCATAAAACACTTTTAATATCATCATTTTTACAGAAACAAACCAAATAAACTGCCTCATAACTCTGTTGTATCAGATTCACAAATTCTTGCACTCAAAGACGAAAACTTGCTTGTAAGTGCCCAAAACACTAAATCGGGTGTATCTTGCAAACCACATTCAATCTCCACAGACTAAATACATTATTAAGAACCCATTTCAGCCTTATTAAAAGTAATTCGAGATAAACCATAGTTGTTTTGGAAAGAATATCATTAAAACTGACTGTACCACAACAAATGAGCCTCAAACAGGCCTGATTTACAAAGGAAGTACTCATCGGTCAACTACACAACCCTAAATAAATAAATAAAAGTCTTGTATCAGGTTCTAAAACATCTGAATCTTAAAAAATTTAACCATTTTAACCCTTCCAAAGGTCACAAAACTCAAATCCTTGATTTTAGGCTTAACAATGCTGAAATGAGTGAGGGTTTATTGAAAAAGTGTATTCCAAACCTCATATTAGCTCTCCAATGCTTCAAAAATCTATGAATAGGTTTGCACAATCAAAATAAACCATTTCCTAACCTTGACCATTGTCTTTTCTTCATTTCACAACTTGTAGGCATCATTCTTACATGGAAAACACTAAATATTCACTTGGGACAACAAAATAGCTCTTTTACTCAACCTTCCTCCATATCTGCAAACACACATAATAATAAAAGATACCCTACATTAACCTATTCCATAGACCTAGAATGCCTAGATCAACGAAATAGTTGCTATTTACAACTTAGACTCCCAAACCCTCAATTTAAGGGATTTTCAGGTAGTCCTATGTAAACTTGCTCTTATTTTCACTAAAATTTATTGAAAACGTTCAAGTCACTCCCAAATGTTACCTAACACTCCAAACTATGAAACCAAACTGAAAATTGAAGCCTAAGATTGTTGCATAGTCCGTACAAGGCTAGAAATAAGAGAGAAAACATTGCTACAACAGATTATAGTACTTTTATTACAAAATTGTTTCAAGATTATAAAGTCCCAATCCTTTCCATGCCTTCATAAGGCCTTTATAAAGATATTAAAATAGTTAATATGACTGCCCCTTCAACTTCCATCGATCAAACCTTCCTTTTCCACAAAATGACTCAACTTCTTATAATTTTGCATTTTTTTGCAATAAATTGACACTTTTTGAAAATTAACTACTTTGAACTCCTAGAGACCTATTAAAGACTCAATTATAATTGAATGGGCCCTCACATGGCCATTTACAAAAAAAAATTCACGTTAGAAATTCAAATTTCACAAAATTTCCAATTAAAGGCAAAACAACACTATTAGGTGCTCCTGCACCAAACAACCAGCCTAAAAAGCTTTCCAAATCCCTTTGGAAACATGTATTGCATCCATCTTGATTCTTCATGCTCTGGAAATTCTCTTGAATCTTTCTCTCATTTTTTTCTTGGTTCCATCCATTGTCTTAAGCTTTGTCTTCATTTTTGCCTTCACTTGTCTTTTCCTTCAGACTCACCAATCAAAGGACACGGGACTGTCCTTTCACATTGCCTTTTCTAAGCAATCTTTCCTCTTTTCCAAAAATGCATCCTTTACCTTCTCTTACCAATCATATTTTCATCTACTACCATCAGTGGAGTGCTCTCAAACTAACTAAAATCTTCAAATAATGGTTGCAAAATCTTCTAATGCTTCTTTAGATAAATATCCATCTCCCTCATTGCTCCACCACACAAACTCACCGAACTTCTTTAATTCACCTAGGTGTATCCTCTTTTCTCTACCTAGTCTCTTAGAAACCAACAACCAGGGTCTCTCTTAACCTACACAAACACCAACACTTTCTCTTTATAGTTTAGATGGATCAAGCACTTGCATCTAACCAACAACTTAACAAACCAACTTCATCAAACTACCAATTCAAAAGATCCTCAGAATGAGCTAGCTCTGATAACAATTGATGCAAAGCATATAACAAAAACAACAAACAAGATAGGGTACTTCTGACCCAAACACAAACTTTGAGAAGATCAACTAAACTATCAACATAATTTCCTTCATTTTCACTTGCTTGTTCATGGCTAAAAGACACCAAAACACCAAATCTTTTCTCTAAAATTTCATCAGACCATAAAAAACTTTAAATATCATCATTTTGATAAAAATAAACCAAATACACTACCTCATAACTCTACTGTATCAGATTCACAAATTCTTGCACTCAAAGACCAAAAGTTGCTTGTAAGTGCCCAAAACACTAAATCGGGTGTATCTTGCAAACCACATTCAATCTCCACAAACTAAATGGATTTTTAGGAACCCATTTCGGCCTTATTAAATATAATTTGAGAGAAACCATAGTTTTTTTTGAAAGAATATCATAAAAATTGACTATACCACAACAAATGAGCCTCAAATAGGCCTTTTTTACAAAGGAAGTACTCACCAATCAACTCCACAACCCCAAATAACTAAAAAAATTCTTGTATGAGGTTCTAAAACATCTGAATCTTAAAAAATTTAACCATTTTAACCCTTCCAAAGGTCACAAAACTCAAATACTTGATTTTTGTCTCAACAATGATCAAATGAGTGAGGGTTTATTGAAAAAGTGCATTCCAAACCTCCTATCAGATTTCCAATGCTTCAAACATCTGAGAATAGGTCTGCACAAGAAAAATAAACCATTTACCAACCTTGACCATTGTCTTTTCTTCATTTCACAACTTGTAGGCATCATTCTTGCATGGAAAACATTAAATATTCACTTGGGACAGTATAATAACTCCCGTACTCATCCTTCCTTTGTATCTGAAAACACACAAAACAATAAAATACACCCTACATTAACCTATTCCATTGACCTAGAATTCCTAAATTGGTGGAATAATTACTATTTACAACTTAGACTCTCAAACCCTCAATTTAAGGGATTTTTCAGGTAGTCCTCTGTAAACTTGCTCTTATTTTCACTAAATTTGATAGAAAATGTTCAAATCACTCTCAAATGTTATCTAACACTCTAAACTATGAAACCAAACTGAAAATTGAAACCTAAGCTTTATGCACAGTCTGTACAAGGCTAGAAATAAGAGAGAAAACACTGCTACAACAAATTATAATACTTTTATTACAAAATTGTTTCAAGATTACAAAGTTCCAATCCTTTGCATTCTTTCACAAGGCCTTTATAAATATATTACAATAGTTAATATGATTTCCCCTTCAACTTCCATCGATCAAACCTTCCTTTCAGACAAAATGACTTTTCAACTTCTTGCAATTTTGCATTTTTTTGCAATAAATTGACACTTTTTACAAATTAACTACTTTGACCTCTTAGAGACCTATTAAATAATCAATTACAATTGAATGGGCCCTTACATGACCATTTACAATGTTTTTTTCATTTTAGAAATTGAAATTTCACAAAATTTCCAATTGGAGGCAAAACAACACTATTAGGTGCTCCTGCACCAAACATCCAGCCTAAAAAGCTTTCCAAGTCCCTTTGGAAACATGTATTTCATCAATCTTGATTCTTATTGCTCTGGAAATAATTCTCTTGAATCTTTCTCTCATCTTTGTCTTGGTTGCATCCTTTGTCTTTAGTTTTGTCTTCATTTTTGCCTTCACTTGTCTTTGCCTTCAAACTCACCAATCAAAGGACACAAGACTGTCCTTTCACGTTTAATTTTATAAGAAATATTTCCTCTTTTCCAACAACTCATCCATGGCCTTCTTTGAAAAATCATCTTTTCATCTACTCCCATCAGTGGATTAGTTTCAAACTAACTAACATCTTCAAAATATTGGTTGCAAACTCTTGTAATGTTTTTTTAGACAAATATCCATCTCCCTCACTGCTTCACCACACAAACTCAAAAAACTTCTTTGCTTCACCTAGGTCTCTCCTCTTTCCTCTACCTAGTCTCTTGGAAGATAGTAACCAGGTTCTCTCTTAACATGCACAAACACCAACACTTTCTCTCTACACTATAGATGGTTCAAGCACCTACAACCAACCAACAACTCAACAAACCAACTTCAAAAAACTAACAATTTAAAAAATCATATGAATCAGATAGCTCTTATACCAATTGATGTAGAGAATCTACCAAAACCAAAAAACCAACTAGGGTACTTCTGACCCAAACACAAGCTTTGAGAAGATCAACTAAACTATCAACATAGTTTCCTTCATTTTCACTTGCTTCTTCATGGCTAAAAGACACCAAAACACCAAATCTTTTCTCTAAGCTTTCATCAGGCCATAAAACACTTTAAATATCATAATTTTGATAGAAATAAACTAAATACACCACCTCATAACTCTGTTGTATCAGATTCACAAATTCTTTCACTCAAAGACCAAAACTTGCTTGTAAGTGCCCAAAACACTCAATCGGCTATATCCTACAAACCACATTGAATCTCCGAATAATAAACACATTTTTAGGAACCCATTTCAGCCTTATTAAACATAATTCAAGAGAAATCATAGTTGTTTGCGAAATAATATCAGAAAAACTTATTGTACCACAACAAATGAGAATAAAATAGGCATAATTTAAAAAGCAAGTACTCACCAGTCAAATCCACAAGCACAAATAACTAAAAAAAGTCTTGTATTAGGTTCTAAAACATCTGAATCCACAAAATTTTACCCATTTTAACCCTTCCAAAGGTCACAAAACTCAAATCCTTGATTTTAGGCTTAATGATGCTCAAATGAGTGAGGGTTTATTGAAAAAGTGTATTCCAAACCTCCTATCAGCTTTCCAATGTTTCCAATATCTGAGAATAGGTCTGCACAAGAAAAATAATCCATTCACCAACCTACACCAATGCCTTTTCTTCATTTCACAGCTTCTAAGCATCATTCCTACATGGAAAACACTAAATATTCACTTGGGATAGTAGTGTAACTCTTGTACTCAACCTTCCTCTGTATCTGCAGACACACATAAAAATAAAATCCACCCCAAGTTAACCTACTCCACTGACCTATAATTCCGAAATCGGTGCAATAGTTTGTATTTACAACTTAGACTCTTAAACCCTCAATTTAATGGATTTTCAGGAAGTCCTATGTAAACTTGCCCTTATTTTCACTAAACTTGATAGAAAATGTTCAAATCACTCCAAAATGTTAGCTAACACTCTAAACTATGAAACAAAACTACAAATTCAAGCGTAAGCTTGTTGTACAGTCTGTACAAGGCTAGAAATAAGAGAGAAAACATTGCTACAACAAATTATAGTACTTTTATTACAAAATTATTTCAAGATTACAAAATCCCCAATCCTTTGCACGCCTTCACAAGGCCTTTATAAAGATATTGCAACAATTAATATGACTTCCCCTTCAACTTCCATTGATCAAACCTTCCTTTTCCACAAAATGACTCTTCAACTTCTTCTTGCAATTTTGCATTTTTTTGCAATAAATTGGCACTTTTTGCAAATTAACTACTTTGACCTACTAGAGACCTATTAAAGACTAAATTACAATTGAATGGGTTCTCACATGGCCATTTACAATGTTTTTTTCATATTAGAAATTCAAATTTCACCAAATTTTGAATTGGATGCAAAGCAACACTATTAGGTGCTCCTGCACCAAACAACCAACCTAAAAATATTTCCAAGTCCCTTTGGAAACATGTATTACATCAATCTTGATTCTTCATGTTCTGGAAATTATTCTCTTGAATATTTATCTCGTCTTTGTCTTGGTTCCATCCTTTGTGTTCAACTTTGTGTTCATTTTTTCCTTCACTTGTCTTTTCCTTCAACCTCACCAATCAAAGGACATAGGACTGTCTTTTCATATTGCCTTTTCTAAGATAACTTTGCTCTTTTCCAAAAAATCATCCTTGACCTCTATGACCAATCATCTTTTCATTTACTCCCATCAGTGGATTACTCTCAAACTAACGAACATCTTCAAATAATGGTTGCAAACTCTTCTAGTGCTTCTTCAGACAAATATCCATCTCCCTCACTGCTCCACCACACAAACTCAACAAAATTATTTCCCTCACCTAGGCATCTCCTCTTTTCTCTTCCTAGTATTTGAGCAACCAACAACTAGGTTTTCTCTTAACCTGCACAAACACCGGCATATTCTCTTTACAATTTAGATGGATCAAGCACCTGCAACCAACCAACAACTCAACAAACCAACATCAACAAACTGCGCATTCAAAAAATCCTCAAAATCAGCTAGCTATGATACCAAATGACAAAGAGAATCTACCAAAAACAACAAACTAGCTAGGGGACTTCTGACCCAAACACAATCTTTGAGAATATCAATTAAACTATCAACATAATTTCCTTCATTTTCACTTGCTTCTTCATGGCTAAAAGACACCAAATATTGTCTCTAAGCTTTCATTAGACCATAAAACACTTTCAATATCATCATTTTGATAGAAAAAATCCAAATACACTACCTCATAACTCTGTTGTATCAGATTCACAATTTCTTGCACTCAAAGACCAAAACTTGCTTGGAAGTGCCCAAAACACTAAATCAAGTGTAACTTGCAAACCACATTGAATCTCCATAGACTAAATACATTTTTAGGAACCCATTTCAGCCTAGCTAAACATAGTTCAAGATCCAACATAGTTGTTTTAGAAAGAATATAAGAAAAACTAATTGTACCGCAACAAATGAGCCTCAAATTGGTATAATTTACAGAGCAACTACTCACCAATCAACTCCACAACCCAAAATAACTAAAAAAATCTTGTATCAGGTTCTAAAACATTTGAATCAACAAAATTTTAACCATTTTAACTCTTCCAAAGGTCACAACACTCAAATCCTTAATTTTAGGCTTAACAATGCTCAAATGAGTGAGGGTTTATTGAAAAAGTGTATTCCAAACCTCCTATCAGCTTGCCAATGCTTCAAACATCTGAGAATAGGTATACACAAGCAAAATAAACCATTTCCCAACCTTTACCATTGTCTTTTCTTCATTTCACAACTTGTAGGCATCATTCTTACATGGAAAACACTAAATATTCACTTGAGACATGAACATAATTCTTGTACTCAACCTTCCGTATCAACAGACCCACATAAGTCATAACAATAAAATTCACCCTAAATTAACCTATTCCACCGACCTCGAATGCCTAAGTTGGTGTTATAGTTTCTATTTACAACTTAGACTCTCAAACCCTCAATTTAAGGGATTTTTAGGCATTCATCTGTAAACTTGCTCTTATTTTCACTAAACTTGTTAGAAAATGTTCAAATCACTCCCAAATTTTTGCTAACACTCTAAAATATGAAAAAAACTTAAAATTGAAGCCTAATCTTGTTGTACAGTCTGTACAAGGGTAGAAATAAGAGAGAAAACATTACTACAACATATTATAGTACTTTTATTACAATATTGTTTCAATATAACAAAATCCCAATCCTTTGTACTTCTTCAAAAGGCCTTTATAAAGATATTACAACAGTTAATATGACTGCCCCTTCAACTTCCATTGATCAAACCTTCCTTTTCCACAAAATCTCTCTTCAACTTCTTCTTGCAATTTTGCATTTTTTGCAATAAATTGACACTTTTTGCAAATTAACTACTTTGACCTCCTAGAGACATATTAAATACTCAATTACAATTGAATGAGCCCTCACATGGCCATTTACAATGTTTTTTTCATGTTAGAAATTCAAATTTCACAAAATTTCCAATTGGAGGAGAACGAACATTATTAGGTGTTCTTCCACCAAACAACTTGCCTAAAAATCTTTCCAAGTCCCTTTGAAAACATGTATTGCATCCATCTTTATTATTCATGGTTTGGAAATCATTCTCTTGAATCTTTCTCTCATCTTTGTCTTGGTTCCATCCTTTGTCTTCATTTTTGCCTTCACTTGTCTTTGCCTTCAAACTCACTAATCAAAGGACAAAAGACTATCCTTTCATATTGCCTTTTCTAAGATATCTTTCCTATTTTCCAGCAACTCATCCTTGACCTTCTCTAACCAATAATATTTTCATCTACTCCCATTAGTGGAGTACTCTCAAATTGACTAACATCTTCAAATAATGGTTCCAAAATCTTCTAGCGCTTCTTCAGACAAATATCCATCTCCCTCACTACTCCACCACACAAACTCAACAAACTTATTTGCCTCACCTAGGTGTCTCCTACTTTCTCTACCTAGTCTCTTAGCAACCAACAACCAGGTTCTCTCTTAACCTGCACAAACACCAACACTTTCCCTCTGTAGTTTAGATGGATCAAGCACTTGCAACCAACCAACTACTCAACACACCAATTTCAAAAAAGTACCAATTCAAAAAATCATCAAAATCAACTAGCTCTGATACCAATTGATGTAAAGAATCTATCAAAAACAACAAACCAACTAGGGTACTTTTGACCCAAACAAAAACTTTGAGAAGATCAACTAAACTATCAAATTAATTTCTTTCATTTTCACTTGCTTCTTCATGGCTAAAAGACACCAAGACACAAAATATTGTCTCTAAGCTTTCATAAAATCATAAAACACTTTCAATATCATCATTTTGATAGAGACAAACCAAATACACTGCCTCATAACTTTGTTATATTAGATTCACAAATTCTTGCATTCAAAGACCAAAACATGCTTGTAAGTGCCCAAAACACTAAATCAGGTGTATCTTGCAAACCACATTCAATCTCCATAGACTAAATAAATTTTTAGGAATCCATTTCAGTCTTATTAAGCATTCTTCAAGGGAAAGCATAGTTTTTTTGAAAAGAATATCAGAAAAACTGACTGTACCACAACAAATGAGCCTCAAATAGGCCTAATTTAAAAAAACAAGTACTCATGAGTCAACTCCACAACCCCTAATAACTAAAAAATTATTGTATCAAGTTCTAAAAATTTTGAATAAATAAAATTTTAATCCTTTCAAAGGTCACAAAATGCAAATCCTTGATTTTAGGCTTAACAATGCTCAAATGGGTGAGGGTTTATTGAAAAATTGTATTCCAAACCTCCTATCAGCTTGCCAACGCTTCAAACATCTGATAATATGTCTAAACAAGCAAAGTAAACCATTTTCCAACCTTGACCATTGTTTTTTCTTCATTTCACAACTTGCATACATCATTCTTGCATGGAAAACACTAAATATTCACTTGGGACAACAACATAACTTTTATACTCAACCTTCCTCTGTATCTGTAGACACACATAATAATAAAATCCACCCTTAATAAACCTATTCCACCAACCTAGAATACCTAAATCGGTGGAATAATTGCTATTTACAACTTAGACTATCAAACCCTCAATTTAATGGATTTTCAGGCAGTCCTTTGTAAACTTGCTCTTATTTTCACTAAACTTGATATAAAATGTGAAAATCGCTCCCAAATGTTAGCTAACACTCTAAACTATGAAACCAAACTGAAAATTGAAGCCTAAGCTTGCTGTAGAGTCTGTATAAGGCTAGAAATAAGAGAGAAAACACTGTTACAACATATTATAGTACTTTTACTACAAAATTGTTTCAAGATTAAAAAGTCTCAATCCTTTGCACACCTTCACAAGGCCTTTATAAATATATTACAATAGTTAATAAAACTATACAGTAGTGGAAACAATCATAGTAACAAAAGCAAAGGAACATAAAAAAAAAAAAGAGAAAATAAAATAGAAAGAACATAGGATACAAGATACAAAGAGTATAGAGTACATAAAACAAGGCACTATGAACACACAACAATATATATAAGAGAAGAGCCCAAAATCTTTCTGTTCCTAAACAATAAACATACCTTTCTTCCTCTTTCTTGCTTACAAAAGAAATTACAAATGCCTCTATAAATAGAGGTCTTATAAATCTTTGGAAACACTTTGCATTCAAAAACATGCATAAAATATGGATGGAGGAGAAGATATTAGACTATTAGTGGAAAGAAATGGCGGTGAGAAGTTTCTACTTTAAATGTTTTTGTTGACTTGAGCACTTTGTTTGGTGGTAGAGACTTTGATATTAAATGATGTTTGTGCAGGTGATCTCCTTTATGCAAACTTTATTTAGTGACTTTATATGCTTCATTCACATGTTCAAAATTCTCCCACTTGAAGCAAATGAAGGGTTTTAAATAAGTTGTAATCATCAAGTCACCCCCAAGCCTATCATGTCTCCACAAAGCTCATGCTTTTCTCTTGGAAAAAGGTTAGTGAGCATATGAGTAGGGTTCTTATATGTATGGATCTTTTCCAAGGATAACTATCCTTCCAACACATGCCAAATCCAATGATACCCCAAGTCAGTATGTTTGGTTCGTGAGTGAAAAGATGGATTTTTTGCCAAGTGAATGACACTTTGACTGTCACAATATAGCACATGCTTGTCCTTTTTTATTCCTAGCTCTCCTAGGAATCGTTACATCCACAACATCTCTTGTAAGATTCTATCACAACTATATACTTTTCCTCTGTTGTGGAGAGAGCTACTATTTATTATAGCTTGGAAACCCAAGATACTGCAACACTTGCAAATTTATGCAAATAAACAGTGGTGGAATTTCTGGTGTTCAAGTCTCTAGCCATATCTACATTTGTAAATCCTTCAAGCACCATATCAGTATTGCCAAAACATAAAAAATAATGACTAGTACCCTTGAGATACCTAAAAATCTATTTAACAATGTTGTTTTCCTTGATTTGAAAGGAACTTGATCACTACTCCCACTGAATGTACAATATCTGGACAAGTGGATACCATGGCATACATCAAGCTACCAACTGCTGAAGCATAAGGAATACTTTTCATTTCCTCCTCCTTGTAATCACGAGGGCATAAATCATCACTCAATTTGAAATGAGAAGCAAGAGGTGTACCAACTGGCTTAACATCCTTCATATTAAATCTGTCTAGCACCTTTTCAATATATTTTTCTTGTGACAACCATAATTTTTTGTTCTTTCTATCACGAATGATCTTTATGCCTAATATTTTTTTGTGTTGGACCCAAATCCTTCATTGCAAATTGATTGCCCAAATCCTTCTTTAACTTGTTAATCATATTCTTATCCTATCCAAAAACTAACATATCATCTACAAAAAACATTAATATAATGAAATTTCTTTGATCATATCTTCTATTAAAACCATGTTCCAACATAGATAAATCAAAGGTTCTTGTTTCAACCCATAGAGACTCTTCTTCAACCCGAAAACCAAGTTCTCTTTACCTTTTATTTTGAATCATTTTGGATGCTCCATGTAAATCTTCTCTTCCAAATCTCCATGAAGGCAGGTTGTCTTTACATATAATTGTTCACACTCCAAGTCTAAAGAAACAATAAGACCAATAATAACTCTAATGGATGACATTTTAACAACAAGTGAAAATATTTTAGTAAAGTCAATACCTTCTTTCTGAGAAAATCCCTTCACTACTAGTCTTTCTTTGTATCTTTCCTTCTTCTCCTCACCCACATGCTTGATCTTGTACACCCATTTGTTTTGTAGGGTTTTTATTCCTTTTGGAAGCTTTACCAACTCCCAAGTTATGTTTTCTAGCAGGAGTTCATTTCTTCTTCCTCCACTTTCTTCCATTCTTTGTTATGCTCATCTGAACAAGCTTCTTAAAAACCATCAAGTTCACCTTCATCAATTAATAGAATATAGTCTAAGGGTGTATACCTTTGTGAAGGCTTATGAGGCCTAGTGGCTCTACGAACCAACTGTGGTGTTGTTTTTTATGTTGAATCTCTTGTAAAGGCTCCCACATGGTTTCTTCTTGTTGTTTTTCCACATTCTCCTCTTGTTTTTCATCATACTCTTGATCTTGCTGCCCATTTTCTTGCATTGGTGGGATATTTTCTTGTTGTTCATCAAACATCTCCAAATCATTAAATATAACGCCCTTGCTTCTATAATCTTATGTTTGATTGCATCCCATAAATGATAACCAAATTCACCATCCGCATATCCCAAGAAAATGCATTTCATGGATTTATCATCTAGCTTAGTTCTATTCTCTTTGGGAATATGCATAGATGCTTCACATCCAAAGATTTTCAAGTGAGAATATTTCACCTTCTTACCAGTCCAAACTTCTTCAGGAATGTCGCCATCCAAGGTCATTGTAGGAGATCAATTTATGAGATAATAGGTTGTCCTCACCGCTTCTACCCAAAAATGATTTTCTAAACCAGAATTTGACAACATACTCCTCACCTTCTACATGATAGTGTGATTCATCCTTTTTGCAACAAAATTTTGTTGAGGAGTACTAGGGATAGTCTTCTCATGCTTAATTCCAAACCTGTTACAGCATTCCTTGAATGCATTTGAACAGTATTCTCCACCATTATATGTCTTCAAGCACTTGAGAAATTTGTTAGTATCTCTTTCAAAAGTAACATGGAACTTTTGAAATATCTCAACTACGTCATATTTTCTTTTCCTGGGGTAGGCCCAAACCTTTCTAGATGCATCATCTATGAATGTTACAAAGTATGATGTTGTTCCTAATGATTTAATATTAACAGGCCCAAATACATCTGAGTGTATCATTTCTAATAGATTTTTCTTTTGTTCATGACCACCTCTAAGAAATGAAACTCTTTGTTGCCTACCATAAATACAATGCTCACAAAGATCAAGATTATAAGATCTCAAACTTGGAAGAAATTTTTTTCCCATGAGGATTTTAGGCTCTTCTCACTCATACGACCCAAGTGCCTATGCCATAGATCTGTTGAGTTTCCTTCTTTTGCAACAACAACTATATTTGATCTTTCTATCATTGTTGTCAATGTATACAAATTCTTGGTATTGGGTCCTTTAGCCATAACCAATGCTACTTTGTTGATTTTCCAACCACTTTTTTCAAAGTTTATAAAATAGCCTTCATCATCCAATCGTCCCAAAAAGATCAGGCTCATGTGCATTTTTGGTACATGCCTAACCTCTTTCAATAGGATATCTTGTTCTTCCTTCGTCATGATTTTGACATATCCCATTCCAACAATGCTGCAAAAATGATTATTTCCCAAATGCACTCTACTATAATCACTAGGATTATATGCAATAAAATTATCTTTGCATGGAGTTACATGGTGAGATGCCCCAGAATCAAGGATGCAATCAAAGCAACTGCTAGAGGTATTCAAGAATACATCCTCTACTAAAAAAATAAGTAAAACATCTCCATCCATAGCTATAAAAATGGTCTCACCTTCATTTGTGCTAGTTGGATTCACTTCCAAACTTGACACTCTCTCTTCATGTGCCCCGACTTTCCATAATGATAACAAGTGATCCTGCCCCTTTTTTATTTGGATCAACCTCTCAATATTGAGTGTCCTTGATAACCTCGATCAATCCTCCTAGCACAATCAGCTAGAGCTTCTCCTACTTGGATTTTTACAATTGAATTTCGTCACAACTCCTCATTCATTACACTGTTGTTGACATCATCAAACATTAGGGGTTCTTGGAGGCACTAAAGTGCTCATAGTGACAATCAAATTTTCCTAGCTATTTGGCATAGAACACATTAGTAAAATAGCTCTAATTTCATCATCCAAAACACTTTGCATTCAAAAACATGCATAAAAAAATTGTACCACACATCCTCCATAATTTCCTTGCATTCACAAAGTGCAATAATGTCCACAAGGGGCCCATTTTTGTTCCAAGAGGCTAACCAAAAATCTATATATTTTTTATTATTAATAACCCAACATAAATGAAATGTGATAAGATGCCTACAATTCATAATGAGTTTCCATATGTGAGAGTAATTCAAAGGAATAAGCAGTGGTTAGTATTCTACTTGGATCCCCATTGTTTGAATAATTCCTTTGTAACACCTTACTCTAGATGGTTGAGGAACTATCAAATATTATTCATACCGATTTAGCACCAAGTGTGGTGTTATGTGTTGAAAATATTTGAAAGCTAGAGCCACCTTTGTTTTTATATTTCTTGATTGTATCCCAACTTATGAAGGGGGTCATCTTGATTTAATTGTAACCTTCCATTAGAAGTATCATCAATACAATATTAATATTATGCATGGATTTTTTCCTTAATTGAAGATAAGACATCAAATAGAATGGGATTGTATAGAAAAAATATTCTCATCATAATTATTTCTGCCAAATTTAATCAATAACCTTTCTAAGCCTCATATTTTATTTTGCAAGATGTAAAGGTATCATCTTGTAATCCCATTTTCTAGAACTTTTGAACAAAGGTCCCTTAAATACTGTCTTGGAATAGAGTTGATATTGAAACCTACAAAGTTTGTAATTACTTTTTGTGTCATGCTCCTTGTGTGAAAAAATACTTTAATTTTCCATTGTTGATTAATCGAATAGATAAAATAAATATAGCTATCATGAGTGGATTTGGCTATGATAACCTCATCCATATGAGCTTCCCCATATGAAATGGTGTCATCAATGAATTGATCTAATGAGTAATAGGTTTCATATTTCTAGCAATTTGTACTCCACACCAAAATCCCATAAAATCCTTCACAGTGATTTCTCTTCTAAGGGAATTTTTCATTATGACAAAGAGGAAGGGAGATACAAAGTCTCCTTGTCTAATACCCATTGAAGCTTTGAAAATTTTGTAAGGCCTCGATTAACTAAAAATAGAGAATCTAGGAGTTAAGATGACACTATAAATCTATTCCAATTGAATTTTCTAGAAACTAGTTTTTTTCATAATTTGTATTAAAAGAACAAACTCACCCTATCCATATGCCTTACTAATGCCCACTTTTATCATTATACTTTTTATCTTGGAATTGATGATTGTTTGAATTGACTCATGATCCACTATTATTAGATTTTTAATATTTTAGCTAGTTGTGAACCCACTTTACTCAGAGGAAATAAGGTTAAGAAGAAAAACCTTTAATCTATTCACAAATATCTTTGAAATTATTTTATTAATGGTATTGCACAATGAAATGGATCAATAGTCCACAAATGAGCCATAATCCAATCTTTTAAACTTGAATAAGATCAATTTGTTTGTATTATTTAAATATTTGGGAATCTTTTTGGACTTACATAAACCCTTCACCACCTCCCATACATCTCTTCTAATGGATCCCCAACACTTTTGGTAGAAACATGGGGAGCTCATCCAAATTTGGGGATTTGTTTGGAGGTAATTGGAAAGTCACTTTTTTATTGCTAAATCGGCTACTAGAGCCATTAATATCTCATTATCTTCTTCCTTTATTAAGAAAGGAATGTTCTATAACACTACTACCCACCACCATGTTTTAAAAAAACATGAATTCAAGATGGATATCTTCATATTTTGTTAGATGGTTATCTATTGAAGAAATGTTGTCAATTGTATTTTAGCTTCTACGAACTTTTGAAGCATTGTGGATTTTTTTTTGTGTTTAAATATCCTTCACCTAACCAAGTTCTCTAGATTTTCATTTCTATTTAAAAAATTCTTTATGCATGATGAGTCATTAAATCCTTTTCTTTTAGGTGATCTACTTAAAACATCATTAGGGAAACAACCATTGGATTTAACTCCTCTAGTACCTTTTTTATTATAATCTTATCCTTAAACTTTTTTTTTATAGAATTTTTATTCCAGTCATTAAGCTTTGTTTGAATGTGAAACATTTAAAAAAAAGATGAACATCTTTGTTCCTTTTAGATTCATTGGATTAAAAAACCATTGTAGAATCAAATCCGCTAAGTCTTCTCTTATGAACCACATCTTCTCAAATATAAACCTATATTTGAGAGGGGGTTTATCTTCTAAGATTTTTAGTAGCATAAGGAAATGATTAGAGCTTGAAATTGGCAATTCCAAAATTTGAGGGGATTTTTAACCAATTGATAATAAATAGATTTTATTAAGAGTTTTAGCAATATTTATAAACCTTGCATGCCTATTGGAGTCGTATATTTTGGAGCTACATCCATGAGATCTGTATTTGTTACAAAATTTTGAAATAAATCCGAGATTGTGAAATGTAAGAAATACCCCCACTTTTTTCTTAAATAGAGGGAATTCCATTTAAATATCCCTCAAGGATAAATTTGTAGTTCGAATTTGAGATCATAACTGATTCTATACCCATATTTTTTCTTTAGATTTAGTCAAACCATAAACATTAATTAAGCAAAAGGAAACATCAAAAGGTAAAATTCTTACCTCAAGAAGCATCCAATTTGATGAAAAGATAATTAACTCCATAAATACTCGAAAGGGTTTTAATAATATTCCTAGAACCTCTGCTATCTCAGTTGCATCCACACATAATTCTTTATAATTTTTGCATTGGTTTAAAAAGATGTTAACAACTAAAGACTTTTTTTGTTGTTGTAATAGAATGATATTGACCAATAGGTTTTCAATTTGACACTTTTTCATACACATTTATTTAGGTAGATTCAATCTTATAACATTCCATGTGGCAATCTGCATTGCTTTCTAAGGGAATGTAGTGAGATGATGGTGTTTGCAATCCTTTGATCAAGCTGCGAATGTGTGGAACCTGTTATGGTGGATTTTCTATTGTCTTTCTTCATTTGTAGGTAGTGAGCCTCCTTCTAGACAATGATTCTGGTATGAACCAATACTAGAATGTGGATTGGATGAATGAATTAGGTTGCCATCAATTACAACACTAGAAGCCATATGCCAACAATCTCCCCCTTTGGCATCGATGCCAACACTTAGTGAAAAATGACTATGTGTCAAAACCAATATGAGTATGCTGCCAAAATTCAAAATTTCAAAACATAGCTCCCCCTAAGATTAATGAGGCATTTTTCACTGCTCTCTCTCCCCATTTGACATCAATGAAAAAACACGTGTTCAATCTCCCCCTTTGAAATATAACCAAAAATTTAAAATTTTGAAAAAGAACTGCTACTCGAGTTAGAAAATTATCTCGTGATTTTCTTTCATCTCTGAAAGAAATTTCTTCCAAGCTTCTACTGCAATCCCAATGATTATGATGATGTTGTTATTTATTGGATGTCTTGTTGACAATCTCGATGAGGGATTATAGAATTTTAATCATATTCTCTAGATTCTCTCCTTTCCTCAGTATCTCAACCATTTGTTCCAGTCTACATTCAGTTAGGTCCTTTACTTTCCAAAAGGTGTCCACAAGTGTGTTTTTAGTGAATTGAATTTTTGTGCGATCAGACTGTAGCTCTTGAATTATTTTCTTAATTATACCATCTTGATCCTGAAACATATCAAAACTTTTTCCAATCCCATTTAATTTTGTTTCAATTTTCTCCAACTTCTCTTTATATTTCCCAACTGCATGAGGCCAACAGATGCAATAGTTATAGATTTTATATGCTACACTTGTGCATTGTCTTAGCTCATTCATTTTATTTTAACTTTGTGAGTGATAACCTAAACTACCCCTTCAAATGTGAGATAACTTCTCCTTCTTCTTTATTTTGAGACTCAAAGTCCATTATTTCCTTTATGCATTCAATCATTTCTTCTTGCAAGATATTCTGCAAACTCTCCAATTTGATATGACTGTGCACAACATGGGCATTTATTACACTTAGAATCGTATCTTGATCATATGTGGGTCTAATAGACCATAACTTAGAAATTTTTTACATTCCACCTTCCTTGTGAATAAACTACAGGAGCCTCTCCTTTGTCAAGTCATCTGCTTCTTCACTTGCTTATGAAATTTCCTTTTCTTGTTCAGGTTCGGCTTATTCTTCATCTTTTCCCTCTGTGTCCCTAGTTTCTTTGTCAGATTCCTTATTTGATATATCCATAATTTCTTGTTCCCCTCCTTTTCCTTCAATTTTGGGAATCTTGCATTCTAGAGGAGTACAAAAACCAAATTCCTTTTTTCTTTCCTTCTTTCTTTCCATCTCACCAAAAGAGGAACCAACTTCAAGTGTCCTTACCGAAAGATAAATACCAATTGACCCAAACTTTCCTAGAAAAATCTTAAAGAAATTTCCAAATTCCTGATCACAATTAGCCAAACTCTTAGAGTGTGTGAATATTTTTTTGCACATTGGTTCATTTTCTTTCCTCGCCACATTGTTGTTCATCTGTAAACAATTCAAAAAGTACATTACTAGACATATGACCAGAGTATACTGATATGATATTCAATGCAGAGTATGGGAAGGTTTGAATAGCTGGGTATGTCCAGGATCATCATGGAAAAAAAAGGCCCTTAAGTGGCAATAAAAAGATAAAAAATCAGAGTTAGACAACTTGACGTAAACATTTGAATAAGTTATCTATATTATTTCAAAAAAATATAAAAAAGAGAATCTGTAGCAAATTGAATGTAGTTTCTAAATTACTAGACCTTTATTTTTTTTTTTAAATCTCTTTGGTGAAAATTTGAAATTTCAATGCAGTAGTATTTAAATTTTAGGTGTAAAAATAAGAAGTAAGTGTCTGTCTGACCACCCTAACCAGAATAAAATAATAATATTTTTTTATAAGATTTTAGATATAATTAGAGGACTCATGTCCTGATGTGATGCATATTTTTTTATAATTTTTTTCCATGTAAATAATTAATTATGAATTTCGTATTACAAATTTTAAAAAATATAAAAGTTTTTTTGTCTAACCACCTTAACTTGGTCAAAATTCATGAAATTCAATTTTTTTTATTTAATCCTATAGTACACGAAGCATAGAATGTGACACATGTTTTGGATTCAAAAAAAGTGATACCATTTGAAAGTTATAGATGTTTTTCAATCAACCTATCAATCAGGACTTTATTCGTAATTTTAATAGAAAATGAATAATAATTATTTATTAAATTAAAAGTAAAGAATAATTTGTATTGGTGGAAAGATGAGAATCTCCTCTAAAAACCCTTTTCGGTTCATCAATTTTGGGTAAAAAAAAAGTCGTCAGCCACATGGGCTATCATATGGCTTACATATCGCCACTTTTTGGCCCATCATGATCCTGCACATACCGAACTCCTACTTTAGATACTATGATATGGTCCCATCCGTGGCCCAAGTCCTTTCCGTGCATCATTTATTTTTGCATGCATAAGGAATACTATTTTAATTAAAGTCTTATGATATTAAAAAATTTGGTGACTGTGTCCATTTCTTATTTCCATTCTTTTAAATGTTGGCTCCTTTTCTAGTTGGTTGAGGAGTAGATTGGAACTTCTGCATTGTGTTGTAGTTCGCCAAACTCAATACCTCTTCACCTAAAGATGAATATAGATGTAGCGTGACAATTGGATCATTCTTGGGGCTCTTAACATATTCTATTTGTTATGTTAGGGGCCATGTTTATTGATTCACAAACTTGTGTTGACTATTCACTATGATCGCAGATAAATAATTCTTTTTCCCCTCTTTTTCTCAACATTAAGTAATGTCTTGAATCTAGTATATACCCTACTGCTTTCATCTTCCAAGCTCGCTCTTCAATATGTGTGCCTCATTGTTTATTGTTGGATTCAATGTCTTATGGCTTCCTCTCTCTCTCTTCCTAGTTCATGCAAGATCAATCATGCACTGCAATCACTCGTTTTATTTATTTGCTAGATTTTTGCATCTAGTGGGGATGCACTTTGAGTTGCTGAAATTTTAAAAGCTTGGTATTAGAGCACTAGGTTCATACATTGGGCACTCTAGATACATGTGAGCCCATTGCGTTGACCTAGGTGTTGTACTTTTGAGTTTTTTTTTCTTTTGGGTTGTTTTCTCTTTTCTACTCGGGAGTTGTTTGTAGGTTGTGCAGGTAGGTCTCACCGAGCATTTTCTGTGGTTGATAACCACCAGGTTGGGTATCATGGTTCAATTTTAGAAGCATCTAGTAGTGGACGAGAAGCACTAGAGACTCACCATTAGGGGTCGAGACATTGATCAGGTGATGGTGCAGTGGGACCCTAGTGACGAGGCTTCAACTACTTGGGAGGATGCAACACGTATGGGGGAACTTTATCCGTATCTATTTTCAGGATTCCAAGAGTAAGCCTCACCCTAGGGGGGGACGATGTAGTGACCCTCCAAATGACATTGTTATGTCTGCTATTTTTGAGTTGTTGTTAGTCATCAGTTGTTTTGAGAGTATGTTACTTTGATGCATTATGTCTTGGATTATATGGTTAGTTGTGAAACTCAATTGATGATACACTTTACTTTATGATGCTCTGTTTACTTTTGTGAGATGACATAATTATGATGGTAATTATTATTCTTGAATGTTAATGATGGTACTATGATGTATTGATGTTATATGTAATGTTTTTTGTCAGTCAGGTGAAGGAGACAATGTAGCAGTACTCATTCGTGAGTGCTTTGCTACGTTGCAATTCTTCTTCACGGTGTGTCTTTTGTTATATATGTTGTTATGGTTGACCGTGCAGTTTGATGTAGCTTTCAGGTATAGGCATTAACTCCACCCGCTTCGTCAAGTCTAAGCATGCCAGGGACCAATGAAATTCGTTGAAGGGAGATAGTTCTAGTCCTCTATCATGAGCCATTGTTATGGAAAGAATGAGTATCATTTTGTTACCCATTTGTCTTGTTGTTGTTCATTCTGTCAAGTTATCCATTATTTTGTCATGTCTTGTATTGATCTGCTTAGATTAATTAAATGGTTTAATCGTATGTACTAGAATTATCAGTGATTTATTGCTTTATCAAAATTAAGTAGGAATTATTATGTTTAATTTGAAAGTTTATTTTAAAACATTTGAGGAAATACTATATTAAGGATTATTAAAAATATATTATATATGAAAGAATAGTCATGTGTAGTTGTTTTATTTGTGCAACCTTAATGTTTTTGAAAATTGTTAAATTATGACAATCGGTTGTGAATTGAATTTGTAAAATATCCTATTTTGAACATGATGTTAGAAAAGTTGAACTTGTTGATCAATTGCATGCAATCTGTCAGTTAAGATGTGTGAATTGCATGACAATTGGTTTTGGGGGGGAAGGTTGTTTTCACGGAATATTTTTGGGAAATATATTTCTTTGTTTCTCTGAGTGTTTTGATTGAAAAATTTCGAAGATTGTGAATTCGAGGGCGTGTGTGTGACGAAAGGTATCCAAATTTAGTTCATCCAGACCTTTCTTTGTTCTTCATCAAAAATCAAGATCAATATCTAGGTTTTCCTCTTTGTTTGTATTTTTTGAATTGAACCTTCTAATTGTCATTTACAATATTTGATCTTCCTGGTAGTAGACTCACTTGCTCAAATTTTCAACAAACATTAGAAATGAAGTGTGTTATTGAATAGTAGAGAATAATCATAGAGGATTCCTTCGTATTATAGATTTGTAATATTTTTAATGGTGACTACATGAGATGAAGCATGCATGCCATATGTGTTATCTGTTATGTTGAAATAGCATTCTTTCTTGTGCATCGATTGAATAATCTCCATCTTTGAATATGACTATTCTTGTGTGCATGATTTTCAAGTAGGTTGTTGATTAGATTTGATTATGGGAGTCTTATTCTCTGAAAATTCATCACCTCCTAAACTCTGCGTATGGTTCACGATCGTATTGTTCCTCATTCCTTTCATATGCATGTCTTCTTGGTAATATCAGTGTTGCTATTCCTTTATTCCATTATCTTTGAAGGTCTATTGAAGATTCCTACATAGGTCTTCTTTTAGTCATTTATGTTCTCTGTCATCAAATCAAGTGTTGCCTATAGATGCTAGAATCCTCTTTAATTATATTTTCTTTGGGCTTTATTTCACTCTTTAAAGACATGATATATCATCGGTTCTGGAATGATAAGATGTTTAGACCAGTTGTAAATTTAACCTGCTCCCTTGCTCAGTGTTGAACAATTTTCTTTTGTCTATGTCGCTCCTTCTCAGAGTCCTTTGACATATACTTGTCTATGCTTTGACATTCAATATTTTTCCCTGTAAATATAGATGTTTATGTATATAGGTAAATATGTGTACTTATTATACTATAACATGACATGTTGTATTTGAATTTTAGGAATTGATCTATGTTCGATAATTACTTGGTTATGAGGAGAAACGTATTGAAGGACTAAGTGAATGATTGTATGAAAATTAAAGAAAGGAAAATTATTTGTTATATGTAGACAAAATAAGGAGATTACCTTGTTTATGTTGATCATTTTGTAACATGAATTGAGTGTTTTGTATACTCACCCTTGTAAATATTCTTCTAGTATTATTTAGATTTTTATTTTTTTGTGTGAAACAAGAGTATGGTTGTAATTGGAAAGAAAAGTGGATTTTGATTCATGTCTAAATTTTTTTGTGTAGTGAACCTTAGAAGTATTCCAAAGGATAGGATGAATATTTGTATTGTAATGCATTTGATGCTTGGTTATTGTTGTTCTCTCACAATAACTTGATTTTTGGACTTAGCCATGCACAAAGTGTTATCTCATTAGAGGTGTTTGAATTTATATGGTATTGTCATGTTTGTGATGTCTATGTTCATTGTTTTTTATGGCATACATCTTGACTATCCTTTGTGTTTTTGATTGTGAGTAATGTATGTAGGAAGAGTGGCTTTTGTTAGGGGCCGAACTCAGAAGATGTTGCATGGGTAACCTATCAGAAGTTGGTAATTAAGTGAAAAAATTAATTAATGTACTGGGGGTTGGATGGTATTCATAACTAATTTTTGATGTGATTTGCCTATTCTAGCTTGTTTATTTCAAATCCACCAATGCCTTTTATTTATAATATCTAAGCATGTATCTATGTATGTAACTATGTATATGTAAGGATGGATATATATATCTATGTATATGTATATACATATATATGTATCTACATATATGTCTATATACATGTAAATATATATAAATTTATATAAAACTGTATGCAATTGCACATCCATACTATATCCATATATGTGCAATTGCTTTATACACACACACACACACTATAGTACTTCAATAAAGATTATAAATTTCACACCATGATTTATAGTTGCTTGCTTTATCTTTCAGGCTCTATTTCAAATATCTAAAACAATTTTTTTTGCCCTTGGCAGGGACTCTAGCTCCTTCAGAGCTCTTGTTAAAAAACTAATTTTCATCTCAATGTGCTATATTTTATCCCCATTCGTCTAATAATTTATTCAAAAATTTAACTAAACATTTAAATAGTAAAATTATATTAATTTTTTTTCTCAAATATAATTTTATTGACTTTAAATGTGATATCAGAAACAAGGCATTGTTATTAACTAGTCCTGGCCATGCTATAACACAAACTCATTAAAAACCATGACTGTGTTGTAGTGGGGAAAGGGGTTGAATGAATTTTCAATGTAAATTGAAATTTGTTCAAAATGAATGAATATCTAAGGACATTGGTATGCCTAGAATCTCTCCCCACATGGACTCACAATGTAAATTACATGCTTTTTTTTTCTTATTATATTCATTTTTTGAAAATTAAACCTATTTTTAGTCTAGTGTCTCTTAGAAAATCATTTTTCAAAATCAACATCAACTTCACTTTATATTTGAAATTTTTATTTCATTATTTAGTTGTTTTTTTTTCCTTTTTAGTTGTGGAAGGTAAAGACTGATGAAATGAGACTCTAGTACAGGCATGAGATGCAAGACCAAGTTCATATAACCGATGCAGAGATGGGAATTTCCTAGATCACGAGCCAACCTAGTGTTTGAATTCTCTCAGTTCTCAAGCAGTGAGTTGATCTTCTCTTGCACAACTAATCCATTTGGATTTTCTATCAAGCGCAAATCAGCTTCACTGTATGTGCTCGGAGAGAACACACAGCCCAATGGGATTTAGATTCCTCCAAATGAAGCTTATACTCTTTATACAACTGACATTGCCGCCTTTAATTTAAACACAAATTTGTTGAACAGCTATGGGATGGTTGCTTTCAAGTTTTTATAGTGGCAGTCACAATTGTATATATTTCACCTTTGCAATCACAATTTTCTTAATTTCACCATAAACTACCTTAAATTTATAAAACATTGTATATATTTCAAATGAAAATATTTACACATAAGCTTCTCTTAGCTTCAAGAATATTTATTCAAATATTCTCTACTAACAAGGCCCACCACGTGAATGTGGAAGCTTCCATGGCCTCCCCTAATTGACCTAAGACAACCACAAAACAACACAGTACTTCACAAAACAACACAATACAACACATAAATTTTATTTTGTTTATTAAAAAATATTTATATATAGCTTTAAATGTGAAACTTAAATATGACTATTTTAGTCATTTGCAATGATGTTAATATGTGAGAAGCTAAATGATTATTATTAAATTTTGATCACAATCTTTAAAGGTAGAGGGTGTAGGGTTGAGAGAGAGAGGGGGTTGGGGATTTTACGATTGAGGGTTGACGGTAAAAGGTTGAGGGTTGAGGGTTGAGGTTAGAGAGAGAGAGAGAGATAAAGAGAGAGATAGGGTTGAGGGTAGAAGGTAGAGGGTAGATGGTTTAAGTGTTTAGGGTTTAGGGTTTAAGGGTTTATGGTTTAAGGGTTTACGGTTTATGGTTTAAGGGTAGAGGGTGTAGGGTTGAGAGAGGGGGGGTTGGGGGTTTATAGGTTTAAGGGTGGAGGGTTGAGGGTAGGGGTTGAGGGTTGAGGGTTTAAGGATCAGTTTAAGGGTTTACAGTTTAAGGGTTAAGAGGGTAGAGGGTAGAGGGTAGAGGGTAGAGGTAAGGGTTTAGGGTTTATTATTTAAGGGTGGAGGGTGTAGGGTTGAGAGAGAGATAGAGAGAGGGTGGTTGAGGGTTTAAGGGCTTAAGGGTTGAGGGTTGAGTGTTGAGGGTTGAGGGTAAAGGGTTGAAGGTAGAGGGTAAAGGGTAGAGATAGATAGATAAAGAGGGTTGAGGGTTTTAGGGTAGAGGGTAGAGGGTAGAGGGTTAAGGGTAGATGGTTTAAGTGTTTAAGGTTTAGGGTTTGAGGGTTTATGGTTTACGATTTACGGTTTAAGGGTAGAGGGTGTAGGGTTGAGAGAGAGAGAGAGGGGGGGTTGGGGGTTTTATGGTTTTATGGTTTAAGGGTTGAAAGTTGAGGGTAAAGGGTTGAGGGTAGAGTGTTGGGGGTAGATGGTAGAGGGTAGAGGGTAGAGAGAGACATAGAGAGAGGGTTGAGGGTTTTAGGGTAGATGGTTAAGGGTTAAGGGTAGAGGGTTTAAGTGTTTAGGGTTTAAGGGTTTAGGGTTTAGGGTTTAGGGTTTAATAATTATGCAACGAGACATTTTATTATTTAGAAAATAGAGAGTATATATCACATTACAACATGTTATGATATCTAGTCCTTAAGGAGGCTTCATATTAATCATCTATAGAAACTCCCAAACTAGTTATATTACACATTAGTGCCTTGTATAGCACATTAGATTCAAGTTAGAAGATGGGCTAGAGGCCTCAAAATTTGGAAAACACGTTAGTATGCACCATAAACATCCTTCATCTTTCACAACAACTAGGTCAAAATTTATTGCAATTATAGGTTAGTTGTTATGCAACCATCAGATTAATTATCATCACAACCCGTTGTATGCTCATTTATTCCTATATCATTCAAAATTGTGAGGCTCTCCATTGGTCTCTTTTTAAGGAGCCTTCACTTTCTTTTATCATCTCTACACCAAACCTCTATATACCCTTCATGAAATCTCTATTCTCTTCTCTCGCTACTACCCTATTTATCTATCCCCATGACAATCACTTGGCAAGATTTTTATATGGCCCATCATAGAGGTAATTATATGTTAAAGATGTGAAAAGGTATTCTACATGTCTATCACATAATTTGTCATTATCTTCATGACTCTTGTCTTCCATACAAAACACATTTTGACCCACTTTTTATATAGCGAAGTAGTCACCACTTCTCATATTTTCAGTGTAGAATGTTGGTGCTTTGGTATAACCTTCAATTATTGTTCACTTGGATTGGAGGCTCTAGTTATTATGAAACTTTTCTAGGTTTGCACACTTGTCTTTTCTAGTCACTCCTTATGCCGTTTGTTCATCTTCTCTATTTCCATGCTCATTTGCATAGAATTGACAACCTTACATTATTTCTCAAAGAGGCAAAGCACCCATTCACTGTCAGCGCACGATTCTACTAGATAGCATCACATAGAACTCACAAATAGCATCCTTTAGTTGTCTAGCATGTCCAAGCTCTATGATATATCCTCTTGTAGGGTATAAAGTTATATTGTGTTATGAGGCCTTCCTAAACATATTCATATTTTACTCTTCTATTTTATCCCCCTTCCTCTTAACCATGACCATTTTCATTCATGTCTATGATTTTCTTTCATCCTTTGTGAAAACCCTTAACATTGATTAGAATTTTCCTCATGAACACACAGATTATTAAGGTATGTAGGTAGATTATATATGATTTAAAATGATTATTTTTGCATCTATTTGACATGGAGAGTTGATAGACCTTGTTCATCAACAACCCAAACTGTACTTGTAATTGTTTGATAGTATTCTTGGTGTTAGACCTCTGATTTGAAAGATCAAACAATTGTTCACTCATTTATTGTTATAAGCCTAATGGTCCTTAATGGTTTTTATGTGACAAAATATTTACTTATAGACTTAACTATCCCTTACACATCATGAATTCTGAATGCTTCATAGGTCTTTGAAATTTCCCAAATGGTTTGATCATTGCACAAAATATCAGATGGTAATCCTTGCAAATATCTATGAGCTTAGATAATAGGTAGATATAGTTGGATTTATCACTGTCAAAATGTAAATAAAGGACTAATGGATCTAATGAGAAAACCATACTTGATTGAGTGAATAAATTTTTATAATGTATTGACCTACTAAACCCAACAGTGTTGATAACCCTTACCCTCTAGATTGTTAGTGTAATTAATTAATTATTACACTAGCATAAGTTAAATTAGGTCTTAATTAATCATATTAGTCCTAGGTTGCATTTAATCATTTAATAATGTTGTTGAAATAAGATTCGCTTCTAGAAGATGAGTTATCTTTTATAGAACTTATCTCCATCTTGTTATCATTCCCTATGTAGTTGGTTAGGGTTTCTTTTTGTCACATGAAGTGTGATTTGAACACTTGGAAACATCCTTTGCATTCTAGGTTTAGCACTTGCCTATATAATCAGGCATATTTACTCTTTGTAAATCATCTGATAGATCATAATAGAATCTCTATTTGAATGCCATTATCATACTTTCTGTGTGGTTGAATATTTCTTCCTGGAAAAGGTCCTCCATTGAAGACTGCAGCTTCATCAAGGACACCTGTGCATCCATCATTCCAACATGGTATCAAAGCTATTCCAGTGAAGGTTCATCCCAGCATAAAAAAAATTTGGCTAGTGAGATTCTTTGCAGGCTTGAGGGTTTTTTTTGCAGGCTAGTTGGTTCTACCCAGGGACCAAGCTGATTTTTGGAGTAGATTGAGGCAGATCCGAGCTCCCCATTGTCTTCAGAAGGCCTTGAAACCCTAGGATCACCTGTCCATTCGTCCGATTTGGACATATTCACACCGGGAGCCATTTGAGGTATCTAGGGTTTTTTGCATTTTGTACGATTCGTACAATTTTTGCAAAAATAAAATTTTCCCTTTCTGTCCTCCATCATGGCATATTTTTTTTAAGTCACTGGGAAATTTTTATTTCAAAAAATGGACAAATTTTTATATAGTTTCTGCAAAAATCATTCTCTATGGGTGACCTGCTATTTTATTGACATTCGACATATTTACTTTTTGCGGCTTCAATAGTTTGGGTTTGCAATTTTTTTGGTTCGCTCGGCATTTGTTTTTGTAGGTTATATTAAAAAAACAAAAAATATTATTATCGACATTTATTTTTGAATTGCAAATTGCAATATTCAAAAATATTTTCGGCTAGTCTGCAGTCGTGGTCGACCCTGTCACATCTATCGCCATCATCCGACGTCACCTCCAATCGACCAGTTACCTCCTTCGGCGCTTGTCACATCCATCTGGCCTGTGTTGCTCCCGCTGACCACTCATTGACCATCCGCTGACTTGTTCATTCCAGCGTTCACTTCGCAAGCCCCCGCTACAGTCACCTCAGCGACCAGGGGCCCTGCTTGTTCCCAGCGGCGCCGCCTGCTCCGCCCACCAGCTGCTCCGCTCGCACTCCACCTGACGCCATTTCCTTTTTTTTTTACCGGACTTAACCCTATGGTCCTATCAACGACCAACGGCTCCATTTTTGTTTTTGCCCCCAGGTGCTTAATTTTTGCATCTGTTTAGTCTAAGCAAGTCTATTTCAATAGTGATCTTCCGAAGGCCATATCTTCCACATACAATATTGAAAATTCGCACAGGATATACCATTGGAAAGGTATCGACGTCTACTTCTCAGTAGTACACTCTATTTTTCCAGATTATGCTTCTATCAGACATACCATCCAGTTGAAGTGCAAACCCTAATTTGGGTTTTTGGAGGTGATAATTTTTTAGTTTGTCAAAATTCTGCCATCAATAGAGTATGACTATGTTTTTCTAGCTTTTCAACACTATCATCAGATTTTCTGCATTCCTTTTCAAAGATATTTTGTCTTGTGCTCTTTTTCTCTCTAATGGCTAAATCAAGTTTTGAGCTTCTGACTCCCCACAATTACCACACATGGAAAATTGGTATGTAGCGTCTCCTCTGGTCTAAAGGCCTTTGGTCTACATTGGATGCGAATCAACCTAATCTGACTAGGGAATATGAGAAGTTTTAGCATCGGATCAAGTGTGAGGAGAGTAATGAGACTAATTTCTATTCATATCTCCAACTCACTATTTTTCCACATCGAGGAGTGTGATACTCCTAAGGCAGTTTGGGATAAGTTCAAGACATTGTTTGGTTCAATAAGTGCTATTCGGGCACTTCAATTAGAGTCGGAGATTGCTTCACTCTCAATTGATCCTTTTCCCTCTATTGATGATTACTTGGTGAAATTCAAGTCTTTGAGGACCGAACTTGCAGGGTGTGGTAAGGACAAAATTGATAAAGAATGCATCTTCATGATCTTGTCTAAATTAAAAGGTTATTTTTCCTACTTTGCTACTTCCTTTTATTCTACAATGGATGGGCTTGGAGACAATTTTGTGATGCCTTCATTTGAGACATTCTATGAGCGGTTGACTAGGGAGCAATCTAAACTCAACCAAGTTGATTCATCTTGAAAGTCTCATCCTCTCATTGCAGCACCATCCAAAGGGAAAGGCAAGAGTAAGGGAAAATCCAAGATAGGATCTTTTGAATCATCACAGCACAAGGAAGACAAGCCTACAAAGGAGAAGCCCAAATGCAAATTTTGTAATGTGCTTGGACATCGTGAGGAGACTTATTTTAGGAAGGAGATTCATGAACTAAGAGAGATTCTCAAGAATCATAACATCACTCTTCCTTCTTCTTCCATCCTCTCATCCGACTCTTCTTCACATGAAGAGTCATCTTCAGGTATTGCCACAATTGTCACAGCGAAGAATCTAGGCAAGGGACATGCTTTGATCACTAATCTAGTTAATAGATAGGAAGGTTGGGTCATCGACTCAGGAGCTTCAAGGCACATCACCCATTCCATGAATCACATTCTTTGGGAGACTATGCGTCCTCCAACATTTGATAGAATGTTCACTGCCAATGCAGACATGGTTCATGTTGCTGAAATTTGTGATGTTACTTTGGATTGGAGGCCTCTTTCTGATGTTGTTTATATTCCACAAATGGCCCATAATCTACTTTCTGTTTATCAACTTGCTCAGGAGGGTCTTAAGATTGAGTTCACTTTTGATCTAGCTACCATCAAGGATCAGTTTGATACTCTCATTGTCTATGGTGAGGTTGATCATCACTCTCAAGTGTATAAGTTCATCAAGTTTTGGGATCGGACTCCATCTTTTCCGGCTTCTCTAGATTCTAGGGTAGGAAGCAGTTCTCCTCCCCCTCGCCAAGGTTGTGGTGGTTCGATTGATTTGGCTCTTCTTCTGACATCATGTTCTTTCTCCTCTCAATTGAGATTTGTTTCAGCAGAGTAGAGCTCATCCATCTCTTCCGACTTGTGGCCTTCAGATGGGTTCACAACAAGTCTTGGTGACTTGGCTTCTCATTTCTCCATAGGTTTTGAAGACATCCTTGAGGGGACCACTCTCCTTTATTGGGGGGGATATCTAGTCTCCTAATATTTTTTTTATTCATGTGATGATTATTGTCCTTGGGGGGATGATGTTGTGTCCTCCAATCATCACCTTTCTTCTTTTTATCTCCTTTTTGGAGAGGGGTTTTCTTCCCACTAGGTTTTCCCCTTTTCTCCGTTTGTGGGAGATAGTTGCTTTTTCATCTTTTGTACATGGGTACCTAAAATGGCCTTCAGTCAGGACCCATCATTATCATGCATAATCATTTCATTTTTCATTTCCTCCCTAAGTTGCACTTATGGGGGGGTGTTAGTGTAATTAATTAATTATTACACTAGCATAAGTTAACTTAGGTCTTAATTAATCATATTAGTCCTAGGTTGCATTTAATCATTTAATAATGTTGTTGAGATAAGATTCCCTTCTAGAAGATGAGTTGTCTTTTCTAGAACTTCTCTCCATCTTGTTATCATTCCCTAGGTAGTTGGTTAGGGTTTCTTGTTGTTACATGAAGTGTGATTTGAACATTTGGCAACATCCTTTGCATTCTAGGTTTAGTACTTGCCTATATAATCAAGCATATGTACTCTCTGTAAATCATCTGATAGATCATAATAGAATCTCTATTTGAATGCCATTATCATACTTTCTGTGTGGTTGAATATTTCTTCCTGGCAAAGGTCCTCCAGTGAAGACTGCAGCTTCATCAAGGACACCTATGCATCCATCATTCCAACATAGATCACCTATAGATATTTTCTTCAAACAATGGAATTACTTCTCATTTTTCTCATGTCATCCAACATGATAATCCCCTTATCTCCTATTGTTGTGACAAATGATTTTAACAATGCATTCTTCAGGTCATCTTAATGGAAAATTTGTGTAATCATACGAGTTATCCAACCTATCCTTCATGCCTTTCATGCCATTTTCTTTCCCAAGACAAGCAAAATCTAGAATCTCTTGATGTTCATAGTTACCATAACCAACATTCATCATCTTTCGGTGAAACCATATGATAAGTTGTTATGGAAACATAGGCTTGTTTATCATCACTTGTATGCTCATTTGTTCCCATATCATTCAAAATTGTGAGGATCTTCATTGGTCTCTTTTAAGGAGCCTTCACTTTCTTTTATCCTCTGTACACAAACCTCTGTGTACCCTTCATGAAATCTCTATTCTCTTCCCTCACTACTACCCTATTTATCGATCCCCATGCCTGTCACAGACGTACATTATATTTTTAAGATGTGAAAAGGTGTTCTGCATGTCTGTCACATTGACCTAATAGCATTGTAACATGTACAAATACAATTTTTAATAAAAGAATTTATTGGAAGGGGCTAAAACCCCCTTCTAAAGACCGAAGGGAATAGCCAGTGGCCATGGTTATTTCTTGAGGTCGTGTGTTTGTCCCACAGCTTAAAGAATGGTTGATAGGCCAACACCATTCTTTAAGTTTTGTTTCTCGTTTTCTTTGCATTCTTGAATAATTTTGATTAATGTTTAATTTTTATTTAATAATTTATTAATTCTAATCTCAACACTAAAGTTACAAACGACAATTTTGAAAATAAATTTACCACTTATTAATCGCAACATAAATCCCTTCCTAAATATTTTATGCATCACTTATAAAACAGTTCACAAAGGATAATCATAAACTACCTTTATGTAAACAAAATGTATTCACTTTATATTCGCATTGCATAAGCATGCCACAAAAAATACAAAAATAAACATTTTAACTTGTCATAATAATAACAATTTTTTAAATGCCTTACAAAAATATCATTTAAAAAAGCATAATGAATTATGATGTCGCCACAATTATAAATATTTTAATATCTATAATTAATTAAATATGTTAAAACATGAAAAAAAATAAAGATTGTGATTAAAATTTAATAATAAATATTTTGCTTCTCACATATTAACATCATTGCAAATGACTAAAATAATCATATATAAAGCTATATAAATATTTTTTAATAAATAAAATTAAATGTATGTGTTGTGTTGTTTTGTCTGATGTTGTATTGTTTGTGGTGTTGTGTTGTTTTGTGCGGTGTTGTGTTGTTTTGTGGTTGTCTTAGGTCAATTAGGGGAGGCCATGCAAGCTTCCACCTTCACATGGTTGGCCTTGTTAGTAGAGAATATTTGAATAAATATTCTTGAAGCTAAGAGAAGCTTATGTGTAAATATTTTCATTTGAAAAATACAATGTTTTATAAATTTAAGGTAGTTCATATTACATGCATGGTGAAATTAAGAAAATTGTGATTGCAAAGGTGAATCAAGAGAATCATGAAAAGTTGGTAGAATATTGAAGCAAAAGAATATCACAATTAGTACTTCATATACTGTTTAAATAACTATAAAATTATAGAATAGCTATAACATTGAAAACTTGGTAGAATATTGACTTGTTAATAATAAGATTCTCTTGTTTTTAAGTCTACTTTTTTACTTGAAAACTCTAAACCCTAAAACCCTAAATTATAAACCCTAAACCTAAACCATAAACCTTGAACCCTAAACCCTAAACCCTAAAACCCCAAACCCTAAACATTGAACCCTAAAAACCCTAAAAAACCCTAAAACATTCCTGGTCCCAAAACCCTAAACTCTAAACCTTGAACCCTAAACCCTAAACCATACCCTAAACCCTAAACCCTCTAAACCTAAACCCCTAAACTTAAAACCTCAACTCAACTCAAACCCTAAACCCTAAACCCTAAAAAATTAGAGATTCCAGATTTTGCTTGTCGTTGTCCTCGAGCACAGTGGCTGTGGATGTTTTCAGAGGAATGGGTAATATCCACTGGAGTGCAGTTGGGTTGTTAGCCGTGGCTATTGTCCTGGAAAGACTCGACAAAATTTCCTCAAACGACAGAGAGTGTGTGGATCTTCTCCGATGGATGAATGACTTAGCAAAATGTATTAAGCAGCTCCAGGAAATCAAGGCCCATTTGCATAAGGAGATTAGACAAAAGATGTCTGAGGGTGTTTATCTGATAATCACTGGAGCAATGATGTGTTGTTCTATTATTCGATCTAAGAAATTATCAAAGTATGCGTTCCTTATCATCTGCATGACTTAAGATATTGCATTGATCCTTTGGATACGGTAACAAATGCTAACGACATTTTTTCTCTTCTGTTATACTTAAGCCATTTCCATCTCTCTTAAAGTATTTAACCTGTTCCAAATGTGATAGAAAGCCTAATTCTGTGAGCATGAATCTACTTAAGCACTATTATTGACTCATATTTTATAGTAGTAATACACATGAACTCATTTCTTATGAAAACGAATTGTTCACTTAAGCTTTCTCATTGACCAATATTTCATGAGTAGTAGTACACATGAACCCATCTCTCATGAAAATGAATGGTAGACTCAACACTTATTGTACTTAGATAAAATAATGCTTGCTTTCTTTCCACATTCACTGCTCCCCCTCTGATACCCACCATCAGAGATATTTTCGATCTCACCAAGAGGGACATAGGCAACGCAAGCATAGCATTAGCCTCCTCCATATTCTCAAGGCTTGTGATGGGAGCATTATGTGACATGGTAGTTGGTAGGCACTCGTTTTGGGTGTGCATTTCTCATAATGCTATCTGCCCCTGCTGTTTTTCCCACTGCTACAATTTCTTCTGCGCAGGGCTTCATCCTCGTCCGTTTCTTCATAGGCTTCTCATTGGCAACTTTTGTGTCATGCCAATTCTAGACGAGCTCAATGTTCAACACTAAGATTGTGGGCCGTGCAAACGGATTGGCAGCAGGGTGGGGAAATATGGGTGGAGGAGCAACACAGCTAGTAATGCCTCTGGTTTATGATTTGATTCACAAATCTATAGGCTCCACGCGCTTCACAGCATGGCATATTGCCTTCTTCATACCTGGAGTGATGCATATTTTCATGGGGCTCCTTGTGCTCATCTTTGGACAAGATCTGTCAGATGGTAACTATGCAGGTCTTCACAAACAGGGGGATAAGGCAAAAGACAAATTCTCAAAGGTAATCAATGTCTCTGTTAAGTATGTTCAAGAAGAAATTCCAAACAGATGCAGAAATAGTTAAGGATAGTTAGGAACAGAGATAAAGATTTAAAAAAAGCTAGCTCTGATTTGGCTTTAGATTTTGGATGGGTATGTGACAAAAAATATTAGATAGTTTTGGACTCTAAATTTGTGCATACTCTATCTTCTCTTTGGCTCCTAGTTTATTATTAGCGAGTGTAAGAGCCCAAGTTAAAATATATAAAAGAGAAGAATGAAAGTAAAGGCTGGAACTTGAAAGATTAATGCATGAATTTTATAGAAAGGTTAATTTATTTGATTTTGTTCTGAAGAAGTACAACTATAAAGGAAACTTTCCGACTGATAACTATTAGCAATTGATAGCAAATGGTTATAATCAATTCAACAATTGTAGAAGGTGGGTCTAATAAGTATAATTCGAGCACAATTTTGTAAAAATAATGGGGTCTTTTGGTTTGTCTTTAGAAATTGGAAGGCCTCGGTAATGCTTAGAGAACTTTGTATAGCTAAATCATAACACAAGAAAAGAAAGATTAAACTCTTAAATTCTTGTTTGAGATTTCTTTTTTTTTCCTCGAAGTTGTGTCACTTTGTATGATATAGTTAAATGTTTCAGAATTGCCCAAACCTTTCTGTATAATATCCCTTTCAAGTTCTTGTAAGTCAAACCTTCAAATGCAGGTTACACATAAGAGTTCTCGAAATATTTTCACACTAAATTTTTTGCTCTAAAATGCTTTAAACTTACTTGAATAATATTTATATGGTAACTAAATTCTACAATCTGTAATGTCCCCTTTTAGTTGACATCTTTTTGATGAGGGAGATTAGCCTATTACTGACCCTCATAGGCTAGTGTGCTTGGATAGAGGGTTATTTGGGGTATGGATGATCTTCAGTGGGAGATATTATTTAGCTTTGGCATTCATTGATACTTTTCAAAGTCCGTAGCAGAACTTACTATTTTTAGTAAGTCATTTGAGGATAGAGATGGACCCCTGCTATTTTTAGTAAGTGGGTATGGTCGTATGCAGGATCCACTTGCCAGCCTCCAGTTCAGACAACATGCATTTTTGATAAGTAATAATGAAGATATTAATAAATATTGATCGTTAATAAATATTAAATGGGTGAGCTTATATTATAAGTTATAATATGCTTTTATATTATAACTTAAGTGATTTCAGTGAAGGGTTATCTCATCATCCGATGGGGCCATTTGAATGATTAATTAAAAGGAGATTATTAATGTCAAACTATAGACATTTAATTGCAAATTGGTAATTAAATGCAACTCATTGGAATTCACGCCCTTTTGGAGAAATTTGAACCCTAATTAGGGATTGGCCTTATTAACTCATGAGGAGGTCGACTTGAGCTATTATGCTATTGACTTTTTGACTTCATGATTTCTATTGTGAAAGAAGCCAAGGGTTTCATTTCATTTTGCCATTGCAGAACGGTCTTCTTCCATGATTGCAACCATTTGAGTTGGTGAGATATCCAGTGAATTTGGTATACAGGGAGCTTCAAATAGAGGTTCCAGATTGAGCAGATACAGAGTTTAGATAAGGGTTTCCAAACCAAGTTTAGAAGAGATTAATTGCAGATTGGGAGCTGCAAACTAGGGATCATTGGGACACAAACCAAGGTGGTACGACTTGCATATACTGTGCAACTACAACAGCAAAAGGCGTTGATCTCTCAGGGGCGATTTCATGCTTCTAAGGCACAAAAAAATCTAAGAATATTATGGGGAGTTCACCTAGCTCTAGAGATGGTTTGAGTCAATTTTTGGGGTACTCTGGCATCGTCTAATGGTGTCAATAAAATGCTGAGTGGTCTGATTTTTTACCAGCAAACACTATTTTCTTCTAGAATAACACATCCGGGTAAGCATTTATTTATTTTACTCATAATATCAATTGTTAAATCATCTAGATGACTTAAGAGACTCATTGGCTTTCATTGGCTTAGTTAAATGTGCACACTGCTTTAGTTATTTTTTTTAGTATTTATTTCAGTTAGCATATGTTCAAAAATATCAAAAAACATACAGAATCAACAAACAAACAAAAACAAAACATTTATTTTCAAGGGTTTGACTTGAGGGGAAGAAGGTGTCTTCATAGTGGTATCAGAGCTTAATCCTGCCATCCTGGAGGGTTAAGGTTGTATGCAGCCATGAAAGTCAGGCTCACATAGGTACTTCACACGTCAAAGAGCTTATTTGGAGAATAGCCAAGAAACAGGTTTACAACCCGAGCAGATGGGTGATAGAAGAGAAGAGGTTCCACCCAGGGAAGAGGGTAACAATGCAAATGGTGATGCCAGGGAAATGTTCAGAAGCCTTGCTACAAGATAGACTAGGGTAGCAACTGCTTTGGATGCACTCACAACCATGCTTCAGCGCATGGATAAAACCAGGCATCATGATACAATACCAGATGATAACATGAGTGTAGCTGGGACTCCTAGAGTTCAGAGGGTGTAGTCACAGACTGCGAATATGCCTACACGTCCTATTTTGTTACTCCATAGCTGGAAATTCAACAGCCAGAATGAGAGGCTGATGATAATTTTGCAGATGTTCTCATGGCAACCCATGATGAATGGGAACTTTTGACACCCCAAGTGAGAGAGCGCCTCACATTTGAGAGGTTCGTGAACCATCGAAGGGAGCACTATAGGTTCACCAGGTAGGACAGGAGGCCTAGGAATTAGGATCAGAACAATGATTTGAGACATGCCACCAACAAGTTTACACTATCCACATTTGATGGTATTTGCAAAATCACCGCTTGTTCATGGATTTGTAAGTTGGATATATTCTTGACTCTGCGTCCCATGGCAAAAGAGGAGGTGATTAGATATGCCACTATGCACTTGGATGGCACATCACATGATTGGTGGTACCACAGAATGGTGACTCTGCAGCATGACCGTGTTACTTCATACCAAGAGTTTGTGGATAGACTGGTGGAGCGGTTTGACAGGAAGGATCTAGAGTCCTACTTCTGAGACTTAGCTTAGTTGAGGCAGAGTAGTAGTGTCAAGACTTACATTGCTGATTTTCAGAGATTATCTATCATGGTTCCAAATATATAAGAGAGGAGGTTGGTTGTACTCTTCATGGAGGGTTTGTTGGAACCATTATGTGGGTGGATTAGGGCATTTGATGCACCAAATTTACAGGAGGCAATGAAGAAGGCACGAAACATGGAATTCACTGCCCCATCAAGCAAGTTTTCACCTAAAAACAATTCTTCGTTCAGGGACAATAAAGGTTTCAATAAAAACAAGGAGAAATCTGATTTTAAGTGTGATCAAAAGGGAAAATCAGAAGGCCCTTTAGATTGTGAGACTCCTGTGATTTGCGTAGAAAAAGACTTTGTTTCTATTGCAAGGGTCCTTATGTAATTAACCATGAGTGTTTGTTGAGACTCTTAGTTGTGCTTTCTATGAAGATTCAAATTCTGAAAATTCAAAACAACAGGCTGATCCAGAAGAGTTAGAGGAGGAAAAATCAGAGAAAGGGGAGGAAATAGAACCTGAGTTACACCTACAGGAGGCACGACTTTCTAGTATTCAGCAGGAGGGATCTTTCAGACTCTGTGGTATGTTGGTTGGTCAGAAGGAAATAACCCTCATGGATATAGGTGCAACACGTAACTTTATAGATTCCTGATTGGTTGAGAAGCGTGGTATTATTACTGAGGAATTTGAGGGCATAAGAGTTAAGGTGGTTGATGGTTACACTCTTAAGTGTGACCGAATGATCAGAGATCCATTGCAACAGTTTCCAGGTGATGTCTTGCAGAAGGATGGAGAGACTCATACGACATGACATGGTTGAGTGGGCAGTCGAGTGCACTTTGATGCCTACACATGAGGGGCAACATAAGACATAGTATCACCCTAACATTCAATAATTGAGAGTTAAGCATGAGAAGGTGTTCAGTGACAATCCTCCAAGGAGACCTCTAGACAAGGGCATTGAGCACATTATAGAGCTTGAGGAGGGCGCTAAGCCCATGATGATCACTCCTTTCCAGCACCCTAAGCGACTGAAGGATGAGACAAAGAAAACTATTAAGGAGTTGATCGCTATGGGACACATTAGGCCGATTAAGTCACCCTTTGCTTCTTCAGTGGTTTTGGTGAAGAAGAAGGATGGTACCCTTTGTATGTGTATTGATTACAGGGTCCTAAATAAGAGAACTATCAAAAATAGGTACCCCATTCCCCGCATAGATGAGTTGATTGATGAGCTCCATGGTGCCATCTATTTTTCGAAGATAGATTTGAGGTCGGGTTACCATCAAATCAGAGTCAGAGAGCAGGACATAGAGAAGACCGCTTTCCATTGTCATTGTGGACACTATGAGTTTGTGGTTATGCCATTTGGGATAACCAATGCTCTAGCTACTTTTCAGTCCACCATGAATAGGGTTTTCTATTCTCAGTTGAGGAAATTTGTATTAGTCTTCTTTGATAATATTCTGGTATATAGTAGGACTTGGGAGGAGCATCTTGCTCATTTAGATACTGTGGGGTATTTTGGATAGAGAGTCCTTGTATGCCAAGGAGTCCAAATGTGATTTGGGATTGACAGAGTTGTTGTACTTGGGCCATATTATTAGTGCAGAGGGGGTACAGATGGATCTTGAGAAGATCCGTGCTATCGTAGATTGGTCGACTCCTGTGAACCTTACTTAGTTGCATGGATTTCTTGGTTTATGTGGTTTTTACCGCTGGTTTGTCAGCAGTTATTCATGCCATGCAACACCTTTGATTGATTTGATGAAAAAGGGTGCATTCATCTAGACTTCTAGCGCTCAGGAGTGTTTTATGAGGTTCAAACAGCTTATGACTACATGCTCTGTTCTTGCTTTGCTGGATTTTGCCAAGCCCTTTGAGCTTCAGTGTGATGCCTCAGGGGAAGGTATTGGGGTCGTACTCATGCAGGATAAGCGTCCGATTGTTTTGGAAAGTCGGAAGCTTAAGGGACCAGAGAGGCTTTATAGTATTTATGATAAGGAGATGTTGGCCATCATGCATGCTTTGGCCAAGTTCAAGCAGTATCTTGTTGGTAGTAAGTTTTGTATCAAAATTGATCATAATAGCCTAAGACATTTCCTAGGATAGCGAGACCTGAATGATCATCAACAGAAGTGAGTTAGTAAGTTGCAGGCATATGAGTTTGATATTTCCTATATCAAAGGCACTGAAAATGTTGTTGTTGATGCTCTTTCTCGATGTCCATATTTGAGCTCTATGGTTCGGATATCTGAGGATTGGAGACACCTCATTGTGGAAAAGTATGCCAAGGACAGTTGGGCTTCAGGAATTGTGGAGGGGTCTATAGAGGACAGCATATATACACTTGTAAATGAGCTGATCATTTACAAGAACAAAGTTTATTTGACCCTCGGATCAGAGATGAAGAACACTATACTGCGAGCTTTCCATGATGTGCCCACATCGGGACATCCAGGGTACTTTAAGAACTACAGATAGATATGAGAGAGATTCATGTGGAAAGGGCTTAAGGCAGATGTTCTTTAGTATGTGAGAGAGTGTCTTGTTTGTCAGCAGAACAAACAAGAGAACACTTATCCAATAGGTTTGCTTCAGCCACTTCTGATTCCCGATAGGAAGTGGAAATGCCTGTCAATGGACTTTATTACGTGCTTGCCTAAAGCCCAAAGACGAGATTGTATATTTTCGGTTGTGGATAAGTTGACGAAATATGCTCATTTCTTTCCCATCACTACTACTTATATGACAATACAGGTAGCAGAGTTATTCTTCCATAAGGTTTTCAAATTGCATGGTTTACCGAGGAGCATTGTTAGTGCCAGAGATAGTCGGTTCCTGAGTCATTTTTGGCAGGAGTTATTCAGACTTTGTGGGACCGAGCTTACACCGAGCACCAGCTACCACCCATAGACAGATGGTCAGACAAAGATAGTTAAAAAATGGGTGGAAGGTTACCTTAGGAATTAAATAGCAAGGTAGTAGAAGGCTTGGGTCAAGTGGATTTATCTTTGTGAGTACTGCTACAACTCCACTTACCATATGATGATTCAGATGTCTCCTTTTAGGGTGTTATATGGTTATGAGGTGCCCAACTTTCTTGACTTATTTCTGAGTGATAGTAGAGTGCCTAGTGTAGGTGATTTACTATAGGAGAGTTAGGATACTATGAGGGCTCTTAGGGAGAATATTGCTAAGGCACAAAATCAACAGAAAGAGTATGCAAATCAGAGGAGGACTGGGAGATCTTTTGAGATAGGAGATATGGTGTATCTGATGTTGCAGCCCTATCGTCAGTCTACTCTTAGGAAGAATGGAGTGGAGAAACTCAAGCCAAACTATTATGGTCCTTTTAGGGTGATCAGGCATGTTGGAGAGGTGGCTTTTGAGTTAGATTTACTGGCAAATAGAAGGGTTCACAATGTTTTTCATGTATCATGCCTCAAGAAGGCATTGGGACATCATGTGGAGCCTTCTACAGTCTTACCTCCCCTGGATGATAAGGGGAAATTGATTTTAATACCCGAGGCTCTTTTGGAGACCCGAGAGAGACAAATACATAAGAAGACCGTCAAGGAATATTTGGTGAAGTGGAAAGACTTGCCAGTTGAGGATGCTACTTGGGAGAGTGAGGAGATTCTACAACATCCTATGTTGAGATTGCTTGAGGACAAGCAATTTCAAGGAGGGCAGACTGTAATGTCCCCTTTCGGTTGACATCCTTTTGATGAGGGAGATTAGCCTATTACTGACCCTCGTAGGCTAGTGTGCTTGGATAGAGGGTTATTTGGGGTATGGATGATCTTCAGTGGGAGATATTATTCATCTTTGGCTTTCGTTGATACTTTTCAGAGTCTATAGCAAAACTTACTATTTTTAGTAATTCATTTGAGGATAGAGATGGACCCCTGCTATTTTTAGTAAGTGGGTATGGTCGTATGCAGGATTCACTTGCCAACCTCTAGTTCAGACGACATGCATTTCTGATAAGTAATAATGGAGATATTAATATTTATTGATCGTTAATAAATATTAAATGAGTGAGCTTATATTATAAGTTATAATATACTTTTATATTATAAGTTATAATATACTTTTATATTATAACTTAAGTGATTTCAGTGAAGGGTTATCTCATCATCCAACGGGGCCATTTGAATGATTAATTAAATGGAGATTATTAATGCCAAACTATAGACATTTAATTGCAAATTGGTAATTAAATGTAATTCATTGGAATTCACAACCTTTTGGAGAAATTTGAACCCTAATTAGGGACTGGCCTTATTAACTCATGAGGAGGTCAACTTGAGCTATTATGCTATTGATTTTTTGACTTCATGATTTCTACTGTGAAAGAAGCCAAGGGTTTCTTTTCATTTCGCCATTGGAGAACGGTCTTCTTTAGTGATTGTAGCCATTTGAGTTGGTGAGATATCTAGTGAATTTGGTATACAGGGAGCTTCAAACAGAGGTTCCAAATTGAGCAGATACAAAGTTTAGATAAGGGTTTCCAGACCAAGTTTAGAAGGGATTAATTGCAGATTGAAGTTTCAGATTGGGAGCTACAAACAAAGGAGCATTGGCACACAAACCAAGGTGGTATGACCTGTATATACTATGCAGCTACATCAGCAAAAAGCGCTAATCTCTCAGGGGTGATTTCATGCTTCTAAGGCACATACAAATCTAAGAATATTATGGGGAGTTCGCCTAGCTCTGGAGATGGTTTAGTTAAACATGCACACTGCTTTAGTTCTTTTTTTTCAGTATTTATTTCAGTTAGCATATGGTCAAAAATATCAAAAGACATACAAAATCAGCAAACAAACAAAAACAAAAAAATTATTTTCAAGGGTTTGAGTTCAGGGGAAGAATGTGTCTTCACAGTTGTGCAAGTTTTCTGGCATGCCATCAAGAATTATAGGTCTTGGATATTGGCTCTTACCTATGGATATTTGATGCTTGTATCTACAGGGGCTTCAATTGGTTCACATTTGCCTAATGTTGATTTTGGTGATTTCATATTTTTATTGATAGAATTTATTTCTAATTCCCTTAAATTATTGAAGAAAGTTTCCTTTTGATAAATGTTTTATTTTTAAGTTTATAACTCGTTAGATAGAGTTCCGGCATACATTAGAAGTTTTCAATTTATTGCATGACACATTGGCTTGCACTAGAGCATAGTGTTGAATTATAGATTATGCAAGTTGCTATTAGTGTAGGTTTTTTAATATTATTTTTCCTACACATTATTAAGCATACCATAGGTTATAGGAGATGTGGTTCATGTGAGGACATGTTGCATAATCCATTGATTACATGTGTTGCTCCTACTCACACTTGGGTGGTTGAGTTTCACACCCTATTTTGGCCTTATATGCCACCTCACAAAACCACTCATCTATCTCTTTCTGAGTAGGTTATGCCACATGTTTGGAATTTTCCAAGTAGGCATAACTCCCACCTAATTTGGTTATTTGGGAGTTATTGCCCCTCTTGGAATTATTTGCCCATATTCTGCTATATATTCTGCACTCACCTCTCCCTCTTATCTTGTTCAGATGAGTTCATATTAACTCAGTTAATTCAAGGGAGATTCGACGCATATTGTATCATTTAGTGTGTGATAATAACATCATTTTTTTATCGCACTATATTCCAACATTTTATCTCTTGCTACTCTCGTGTGGAAGGCTTATCTTGGTTTTGCAGGTGACCCTAGGTGCTTGAGTTCATCAACAACTCTTACAGATGCATGTTATGCTATACTATTCTAAAGATCCTACAAAGATTAATTTGAGTCAAATTTTGTTATATACTAATATGTGATTTTGATGTACAAAGATAATTAAATCCAACTTTTTGTTTTCTCCTTTAATCTGTAACACAGGCTACAACTAATTTTTTATCCTTCCTCTTAAACTGTTAGTACTTCTAATGACAAAGGAGGGTAAAAACAAAAGCACTATAAAGGTGGATGCTCCTGATTGTGCTACCCAACATTCAGCAAGAATACAATCAAAAGTAGTTGTTGTTAATGAAAAAAGGAGGTGAAATCATTAGTAATCTTTTGAATTCTGTAGAACTATGCCTTTAAGCAATACTAATATTTTTCAGCATCTGTAGGAAAACTGAAGAACTAGTTAAAGAGTTAAGTATCCTAGCATCAGATTCAGAGCACCACAATTTCCCATCCCAAGAGCAGATTCAGATGCATTGGCTCCAAAATAATCAACAACATAACATATTTGCAAAGCTAGAAGAAGGGGTAAGACAATAACAAAAATTAAATGGATCTCGATGTGGTTCTTGAAAACTTTGTTTTTACCTCTCCCCCTCATGAAAATAGTTGATCCCAAAAGCAAACTAATCATTACCAAAATTGTTGTGCTAGTCTTTGGCAGGAACTTTGTTGCCCTGCAACTCTTGTTACAACTAGATTCCTTTATAAAGAGCATTAAATTCTAACTCATTGTTTGAGCCAAGAGTTATTTTTCTAGATATAGGCCAAATGAGAAGCTCTTGGTAGATCATGGTATAAAAATTTAATTTCAGCCTTCCAAGTTATGATTCATTAGAATTTCTTCTTAAGAATTTGTCTAGGAGGCATTGGAGTTACGATTCATTAGAATTTTTAATAAAATCCAAGATTTCATTATTTGATTATCTTAGGTTGTGAAGTTTTTTAATTAAATTATGATATTTAATGTTTAAGAATTTTCTTATTCCAAGATTGATTCTTTTTATGACTTCTCCAATTTCTACTTGCCTCTCTTAAATATTATGTGATTTTTTCCTTTCATATTTGTCAAATAACCATAGGAATTACTTTCCATAGCTTGGAACCCATGTGGAGTTACTATTTTGGCATGGCCAACCATGACATTACTAATATATCTTCCTAAAAGACCCCAAACAAACCTAACCTCTGAAGTAACCAACACCAACATTAGCAAAGGGACACCATAATAAGAGATGATTAATGGTCTCATTTTCTGAAGTAACCAACACCAACATTAGCAAAGGGACACCATAATAAGAGATGATTAATGGTCTCATTTTTATTAAGATATAATAGGCATCTTGAGGGGACTAAGATACTTATTGATTTTAGTTTGTACCACACATCCTCCATAATTTCCTTACATTCACAAAGTGAAAGAATATCCAAAAGGGGCCCATTCTTGTTCAAAGAGGCTACCCAAAAATTTATTGAATTTTGATTATTAATAACCCAACATAAATGATATGTGATAAGATGCCTACAATTCATAACGAGTTTCCATATGTGAGAGTAATTCAAAGGAATAAGCAATGGTTAGTATTCTACGTGGATCCCCATTGTCTAAATATTTCCTTTGTAACACCTTACTCTAGATGGTTGATGAACTATCAAATATTTTTCATACCAATTTAGCACCAAGTGTGGTGTTACATGTTGAAAATATTTGAAAGCTAGATCCACCTTTGTGTTTACATTTCTTGATGGTATCCCAACTTATGAAGGGGATCATCTTGATTTTATTGTAGCCTTCCATTAGAAGTATCATCAATACTCCATTGATATTATGCGTGGATTTTTTCCTTAATTAAACATAAGACATCAAATAGAATGGGATTGTATAGAACAACTCTTGTCATCATGATTATGTTTGAATCAATAACCTTTCTAAGCCTCATATTTGATTTTGCAAGATGTAAAGGTATCCTGCAATACCATTTTGCAACACTTTTGAACAAAGGGCCCTTAAATACTATTTTGGAATAGAGTTGATATTGAAACCCATAAAGTTTGTATTTACTTTTTGTGTCATGCCCCTTGTGTGAAAAAATATCTTTTATTTTCCATTGTTGATTAATCGAATAGATATAATAAATATAGCTATCAAGAGTGTATTTGACTATGATAACCTCATCCATATGAGGTTCCCCATATAAAATGGTGTCATCAATGAATTGATTTAATGAGTAATGGGTTTCATATTTCTAGCAATTTGTACTCCACACCAAAATCCTAGAAAATCCTTCACATTGATTTCTCTTCTAAGGGCCTTTCTCATTATGACATAGAGGAAGGGAGATAAAGGGTCTCCTAGTCTAATACCCATTGAAGCTTTGAAAATTTTCTAAGGCCTCAATTAACTAAAAATAGAGAATCTAGGAGTTAACATGACACTATAAATCTATTCCAACCAAATTTTCTAGAAACTAGTTTTTTCATGATTTGTATTAAAACAACCGACTCACCCTATCCATATGCCTTACCAATGCCCATTTTTATCATTATACTTTTTAATCTTGGAATTGATGATTGTTTGAATTGACTCATGAGCCACTATTATCACATTTGTAATATTTTGGCTAGGTGTGAACCCACTTTACTTAGAGGAAATAATGTTAAGAAAAACAACCTTTAATCTATTCACAAATATATTTGAAATTATTTTATTAATGGTATTGCACAATGAAATGGATCAATAGTCCACAAATGAGCCATAATCCAATCTTTTAATCTTGAATAAGATCAATATTTGTTTTATTAAAATATTTGGCAATCTTTTTGGACTTACATAAATCCTTCACCACCTCCCATACATCTCTTCCAATGGCTGCCCAAATTTTTTTGTAGAAACATGGTGAGCTCATCCAAATTTGGGGATTTGTTTAGAGGTAATTGGAAAGTCACTTTTTTTTATTGCTAAATCAGTTATTTGAGCCATTATCTTCTTCCTTTATTAAGAAAGGAATGTTCTATGGCACTACTAAATTGATGGAGTTCGTTGCAAATTGTTCACAATATTGATAACAATTGATGCAAAGCATATAACAAAAACAACAAACCAGCTAGGGTACTTCTGACCCAAACACAAACTTTGAGAAGATCAACTAAACTATCAACATAATTTCCTTCATTTTCACTTGCTTCTTCATGGCTAAAAGACACCAAGACACCAAATCTTTTGTCTAAGCTTTCATCAAACCATAAAAAACTTTAAATATCATCATTTTGATAGAAATAAACCAAATACACTGCCTCATAGCTTTGTTGTATCAGATTCACAAATTCTTGCACTCAAAGATGAAAACTTGCTTGTAACTGCCCAAAACACTAAATCGAGTGTATCTTGCAAACCACATTCAATCTCCATAGAATAAATAAATTATTAGGAACCCATTTCAGCCTTATTAAACATACTTTGAGAGAAACCATAGTTTTTTTTGAAAGAATATCATAAAAACTGACTGTACCACAACAAATGAGCCTCAAATAGGCCTAATTTACAAAGGAAGTACTCACCGATCAACTGCACAACCCTAAATAACTAAAAAAAGTCTTGTATCAGGTTCTAAAACATCCGAATCTTCAAAAATTTAACCATTTTAACCCTTCCAAAGGTCACAAAACTCAAATCCTTGATTTTAGGCTTAACAATGCTGAAATGAGTGAGGGTTTATTGAAAAAGTGTATTCCAAACCTCATATTAGCTCTCCAATGCTTGAAACATCTATGAATAGGTTTGCACAATCAAAATAAACCATTTCCCAACCTTGACCATTGTCTTTTCTTCATTTCACAACTTGTAGGCATCATTCTTGCATGGAAAACACTAAATATTCACTTGGGACAACAAAATAACTCTTTTGCTCAACCTTCCTCTATATCTACAAACACACATAATAATAAAAGCTACCCTACATTAACCTATTCCATGGACCTAGAATGCCTAGATCAGCGAAATAGTTGCTATTTACAACTTTGACTCTCAAACCCTCAATTTAAGGGATTTTCATGCAGTCCTATGTAAACTTGCTCTTATTTTCACTAAAATTTATTTAAAATGTTCAAGTCACTCCCAAATGTTACCTAACCAAACTGAAAATTGAAGCCTAAGCTTGTTGTATAGTCCCTACAAGGCTAGAAATAAGAGAGAAAACATTGCTACAATAGATTATAGTACTTTTATTACAAAATTGTTCCAAGATTATAAAGTCCCAATCCTTTGCATGCCTTCATAAGGCCTTTATAAAGATATTAAAATAGTTAATATGACTGCCCCTTCAACTTCCATTGATCAAACATTCCTTTTCCACAAAATGACTCAACTTCTTATAATTTTGCATTTATTTGCAATAAATTGACACTTTTTGCATATTAAGTACTTTGACCTCCTAGAGACCTATTAAAGACTCAATTATAATTGAATGGGCCCTCACATGGAGATTTACAATTTTTTTTCACGTTAGAAATTCAAATTTTACAAAATTTCCAATTAGAGGCAAAACAACACTATTAGGTGCTCCTGCACCAAACAACCAGCCTAAAAAGCTTTCCAAGTCCCTTTGGAAATATGTATTGCATCCATCTTGATTCTTCATGCTCTGGAAATTCTCTTGAATCTTTCTCTCATTTTTTTCTTGGTTCCATCCATTGTCTTAAGCTTTGTCTTCATTTTTGCCTTCACTTGTCTTTTCCTTCAAACTCACCAATCAAAGGACACATGACTATCCTTTCACATTGCCTTTTCTAAATAATCTTTCCTCTTTTCCAAAAAATAATCCTTGACCTTCTCTTACCAATCATATTTTCATCTACTACCATCAGTGGAGTGCTCTCAAACTGACTAACATCTTCAAATAATTGTTGCAAACTCTTCTAGTGCTTCTTTAGATAAATATCCATCTCCCTCACTGCTCCACCACACAAACTCACTGAAATTATTTGCCTCACCTAGGTGTATCCTATTTTCTCTACCTAGTCTCTTAGAAACCAACAACCAAGGTCTGTCTTAACCTACACAAACACCAACACTTTCTCTCTGTAGTTTAGATGGATCAAGCGCTTGCATCCAACCAACAACTTAACAAACCAACTTCAGCAAACTACCAATTCAAAAGATCCTCAAAATGAGCTAGCTCTAATAACAATTGATGCAAATCATATAACAAAAACAAAAAACCAGCTAGGTTACTTCTGACCCAAACACAAACTTTGAGAAGATCAACTAAACTATCAACATAATTTCCATCATTTTCACTTGCTTCTTCATGGCTAAAAGACACCAAAACACCAAATCTTTTCTCTAAGCTTTCATCAGACCATAAAACACTTTAAATATCATCATTTTGATAGAAATAAACCAAATACACTGCCTCATAACTCTGTTGTATCAGATTCACAAATTCTTGCACTCAAAAACCAAAAGTTGCTTGTAAGTGCCCAAAACACTAAATCGGGTGTATCTTGCAAACCACATTCAATCTCCACAAAATAAATGGATTTTTAGGAACCCATTTCGGCCTTATTAAAAATAATTTGAGAGAAACCATATTGTTTTTGGAAAGAATATCATAAAAATTTACTATACCGCAGCAAATGAGTCTCAAATAAGCCTTTTTTACAAAGGAAGTACTCACCAATCAACTCCACAACCCCAAATAACTAAAAAGAGTCTTGTATCAGGTTCTAAAACATCTGAATCAACAAAATTTTAACCATTTGAACCCTTCCAAAGGTCACAAAACTCAAGTACTTGATTTTTGTCTCAACAATGATCAAATGAGTGAGGGTTTATTGAAAAGGTGCATTCCAAACCTCCTATCAGCTTTCCAATTTTTCAAACATCTGAGAATAGGTCTTCACAAGAAAAATAAACCATTTACCAGCCTTAACCATTGTCTTTTCTTCATTTCACAACTTGTAGGCATCATTCTTGCATGGAAAACACTAAATATTCACTTGGGACAGTAGAATAACTCTTGTACTCAACCTTCCTCTGTATCTGAAAACACACAAAACAATAAAATACACCCTACATTATCCTATTCCATCGACCTAGAATGCCTAAATCCGTGGAATAATTGCTATTTACAACTTAGACTCTCAAACCCTCAATTTATGGGATTTTCAAGTAGTCCTCTGTAAACTTTCTCTTATTTTCACTAAACTTGATAGAGAATGTTCAAATCACTCTCAAATGTTACCTAACATGCTAAACTATGAAACCAAACTGAAAATTGAAGCAAGCTTTATGCACAGTCTATACAAGGCTAGAAATAAGAGAGAAAACACTCCTACAATAGATTATAATACTTTTATTACAAAATTGTTTCAAGATTACAAAGTTACAATCCTTTGCATTCTTTCACAAGGCCTTTATAAATATATTACAATAGTTAATATGATTTCCCCTTCAACTTCCATCGATCAAACCTTCCTTTCAGACAAAATGACTTTTCAACTTCTTGCAATTTTGCATTTTTTTGCAATAAATTGACACTTTTTACAAATTAACTACTTTGACCTCCTAAAGACCTATTAAATAATCAATTACAATTGAATGGGCCCTTACATGACCATTTACAATGTTTTTTTCATTTTAGAAATTGAAATTTCACAAAATTTCCAACTAGAGGCAAAACAACACTATTAGGTGCTCCTGCAGCAAACATCTAGCCTAAAAAGCTTTCCAAGTCCCTTTGGAAACATGTATTTCATCAATATTGATTATTCATGGTCTGGAAATCATTCTCTTGAATCTTTCTCTCATCTTTGTCTTGGTTGCATCCTCTGTCTTTAGCTTTGTCTTCATTTTTGCCTTCAAACTCACCAATCAAAGGACACAAGACTGTCCTTTCACATTTCCTTTTATAAGAAATATTTAGTATTTTCTAACAACTCATCCATGACGTTCTTTGAAAAATCATCTTTTCATCTACTCCCATCAGTGGATTACTCTCAAACTAACTAACATCTTCAAAATATTGGCTACAAACTCTTCTAGTGCTTCTTTATCAAATATCCATCTCCCTCACTGCTCCACCACACAAACTCAAAAAACTTCTTTGCTTCACCTAGGTCTCTCCTCTTCTCTCTACCTAGTCTCTTTGTAGCCAACAACCAGGTTCTCTCTTAACATGCACAAACACCAACACTTTCTCTATGCACTATAGATGGTTCGAGCACCTACAACCAACCAACAACTCAACAAACCAACTTCAAAAAACTAACAATTTAAAAAATCATATGAATCAGCTAGCTCTTATACCAATTCATGTAGAGCATCTACCAAAAACAACAAACCAACTAGGGTACTTCTGACCCAAACACAAGCTTTGAGAAGATCAACTAAACTATCAACATAGTTTCCTTCATTTTCACTTGCTTCTTTATGGCTAAAAGACACCAAAACACCAAATCTTTTCTATAAGCTTTCATCAGACCATAAAACACTTTAAATATCATCATTTTGATAGAAATAAACCAAATACACTGCCTCATAACTCTATTGTATTAGATTCACAAATTCTTGCACTCAAAGACCAAAACTTGCTTGTAAGTGCCCAAAACACTCAATCAGCTATATCGTGCAAACCACATTGAATCTCCGAAGAATAAACACATTTTTAGGAACCCATTTCAGCCTTATTAAACATTATTCAAGAGAAATCATTGTTGTTTTGTAAATAATATCAGAAAAACTTATTGTACCACAACAAATGAGCCTAAAATAGGCATAATTTAGAAAGAAAGTACTCACCAGTCAAATCCACAAGCACAAATAAATAAAAAAAGTCTTGTATTAGGTTCTAAAACATCTGACTCCACAAAAATTTATCCATTTTAACCATTCCAAAGGTCACAATACTCAAATCCTTGATTTTAGGCTTAACGATGCTCAAATGAGTGAGGGTTTATTGAAAAAGTGTATTCCAAACCTCCTATGAGCTTTCCAATGCTTCCAATATCTAAGAATAGGTCTACACAAGAAAAATAAACCATTCACCAACCTACATGAATGTCTTTTCTTCATTTCACAGCTTGTAAGCATCATTCCTGCATGGAAAGCACTAAATATTCACTTGGGACAGTAGCGTAACTCTTGTACTCAACCTTCCTCTATATCTATAGACACACATAACAATAAAATCCACCCTAAGTTAACCTACTCCACCGACCTAGAATTTTGAAATCGGTGCAATAGTTTGTATTTACAACTTAGACTCTTAAACCCTCAATTTAAGGGATTTTCAGGCAGTCCTATGTAAAGTTGCCCTTATTTTCACTAAACTTGATAGAAAATGTTCAAATCACTCCAAAATGTTAGCTAACACTCTAAACTATGAAACAAAACTACAAATTCAAGTGTAAGCTTGTTGTACAGTCTGTACAAGGCTAGAAATAAGAGAGAAAACATTGCTACAACAAATTATAGTACTTTTATTACAAAATTATTTCAAGATTACAAAAGCCCCAATCCTTTGCACGCCTTCACAAGGCCTTTATAAAGATATTGCAATAGTTAATATGACTGCCCCTTCAACTTCCACTGATCAAACCTTCCTTTTCCACAAAATGACTCTTCAACTTCTTCTTGCAATTTTGCATTTTTTTGCAATAAATTGGCACTTTTTGCAAATTAACTACTTTGAACTCCTAGAGACCTATTAAAGACTCAATTACAATTGAATGGGTCCTCACATGGCCATTTACAATGTTTTTTTCATGTTAGAAATTCAAATTTCACCAAATTTCCAATTGGATGCAAAACATCACTATTAGGTGCTCCTGCACCAAACAACCAACCTAAAAATCTTTCCAAGTCCCTTTGGAAACATGTATTACATCAATCTCGATTCTTCATGATCTGGAAATTATTCTCTTGAATATTTCTCTCGTCTTTGTCTTGGTTCCATCCTTTGTGTTCAACTTTGTCTTCATTTTTCCCTTCACTTGTCTTTTCCTTCAAACTCACCAATCAAAGGACATAGGACTATCTTTTCATATTGCCTTTTCTAAGATGTCTTTCCTATTTTCCAACAACTCATCCTTGACCTCTATGACTAGTCATCTTTTCATTTACTCCCATTAGTGGATTACTCTCAAACTAGCGAACATCTTCAAATAATGGTTGCAAACTCTTATAATGCTTCTTCAGACAAATATACATCTCCCTCACTGCTCCACCACACAAACTCAACAAAATTCTTTTCCTCACCTAGGCGTCTCCTCTTTTCTCTACCTAGTCTTTTAGCAACCAACAACTAGGTTTTCTCTTAACCTGCACAAACACCAACACATTGTCTTTGCAGTTTAGATGGATCAAGCACCTGCAACCAACCAACAACTCAACAAACCAACATCAACAAACTGCCAATTCAAAAAATCCTTAAAATCAGCTAGCTATGATACCAATTGACATAGAGAATCTACCAAAAACAACAAACCAACTAGGGGACTTCTGACCCAAACATAATCTTTGAGAATATCAATTAAACTATCAACATAATTTCCTTCATTTTCACTTGCTTCTTCATGGCTAAAAGACACCAAATATTGTCTCTAAGCTTTCATTAGACCATAAAACACTTTCAATATCATCATTTTGATAGAAAAAAACCAAATACACTACCTCATAACTCTGTTGTATCAAATTCACAATTTCTTGCACTCAAAGACCAAAACTTGCTTGTAAGTGCCCAAAACACTAAATTGAGTGTAACTTGCAAACCACATTGAATCTCCACAGACTAAATACATTTTTATGAACCCATTTCAGCCTTACTAAACATAGTTCAAGATCCAACATAGTTGTTTTAGAAAGAATATGAGAAAAATTGACTGTACCGCAACAAATGAGCCTCAAATTGGTCTAATTTACAAAGCAAGTATTCACCAGTCAACTCCGCAACCCAAAATAACTAAAAAAAGTTTTGCATCATGTTCTAAAACATCTGAATCAACAAAATTTTAACCATTTTAACTCTTCCAAAGGTCACAACACTCAAATCCTTAATTTTAGGCTTAACAATGCTCAAATGAGTGAGGGTTTATTGAAAAAGTGTATTCCAAACCTCCTATCAGCTTGCCAATGCTTCAAACATCTCATAATAGGTCTACACAAGAAAAATAAATCATTTCCCAACCTTTACCATTGTCTTTTCTTCATTTCACAACTTGTAGGCATCTTTCTTACATGGAAAACACTAAATATTCACTTGAGACATGAACATAATTCTTGTACTCATCCTTCCATATCAGCAGACCCACATAAATCATAACAATAAAATTCACCCTAAATTAACCTATTCCACTGACCTAGAATGCCTAAATTGGTGGTATAGTTTCTATTTACAACTTAGACTCTCAAACCCTCAATTTAAGGGATTTTCAGGCATTCCTCTATAAACTTGCTCTTATTTTCACTAAACTTGTTAGAAAATGTTCAAATCACTCCCAAATTTTTGCTAACACTCTAAAATATGAAAAAAAACTTAAAATTGAAGCCTAATCTTGTTGTACAGTCTGTACAAGGGTAGAAATAAGAGAGAAAACGTTACTACAACATATTATAGTACTTCTATTACAATATTGTTTCAATATAAAAAATCCCAATCCTTTGCACTTCTTCAGAAGGCCTTTATAAAGATATTACAATAGTTAATATGACTGCCCCTTCAACTTCCATGGATCAAACCTTCCTTTTCCACAAAATGTCTCTTCAACTTCTTCTTGCAATTTTGCAATTTTTGCAATAAATTGACACTTTTTGCAAATTAACTACTTTGACCTTGTAGAGACATATTAAAGACTCGATTACAATTGAATGGGCCCTCACATGGCCATTTACAATGTTTTTTTCATGTTAGAAATTCAAATTTCACAAAATTTCCAATTGGAGGCAAACCAACACTATTAGGTGTTCTTGCACCAAACAACTTGCCTAAAAATCTTTCCAAGTCCCTTTGAAAACAAGTATTGCATCCATCTTTTTTATTCATGCTCTGGAAATCATTCTCTTGAATCTTTCTCTCATCTTTGTCTTGGTTCCATCCTTTGTCTTCATTTTTGCCTTCACTTGTCTTTGCCTTCAAACTCACCAATCAAAGGACACAAGATTGTCCTTTCATATTACCTTTTCGAAGTTATCTTTCCTCTTTTCCAACAACTCATCCTTGACCCTCTCTAACCAATAATATTTTCATCTACTCCCATTAGTGGAGCTCTCAAATTGACTAACATCTTCAAATAATGGCTCCAAAATCTTCTAGTGCTTCTTCAGACAAATATCCATCTCCCTCACTGCTCCACCACACAAACTGAACAAACTTATTTGCCTCACCTAGGTGTCCTACTTTCTCTACCTAGTCTCTTGGAAACCAACAACCAGGTTCTCCCTTAACCTGCACAAACACCAACACTTTCCCTCTGTAGTTTAGATGGATCAAGCACTTGCAACCAACCAACTACTCAACACACCAATTTCAGAAAACTACCAATTCAAAAAATCATCAAAATCAACTAGCTCTGATACTAATTGATGTAAAGAATCTATCAAAAACAACAAACCAACTAGGGTACTTCTGACCCAAACAAAAACTTTGAGAAGATCAACTAAACTATCAAAATAATTTCCATCATTTTCACTTGCTTCTTGAAGGCTAAAAGACACCAAAACACCAAATCTTGTCTCTAAGATTTCATCAAACCATAAAATAGTTTCAATATCATCATTTTGATAGAGACAAACCAAATACATTGCCTCATAACTTTGTTATATTAGATTCACAAATTCTTGCACTCAAAGACCAAAACTTGCTTGTAAGTGCCCAAAACACTAAATTGGGTGTATCTTGCAAACCACATTCAATATCCATAGACTAAATAAATTTTTAGAAATTCATTTCAGTCTTATTAAACATTCTTCAATGGAAAGCATAGTTTTTTTGAAAAGAATATCAGAAAAACTGACAATACCACAACAAATGAGCCTCAAATAGGCCTAATTTACAAAACAAGTACTCACGAGTCAACTTCACAACCCCTAATAACTTAAAAAGTATTCTATCAAGTTCTAAAACTTTTGAATAAATAAAATTTTAATCCTTCCAAAGGTCACAAAATGCAAATCGTTGATTTTAGGCTTAGCAATGCTCAAATGGGTGAGGGTTTATTGAAAAAGTGTATTCCGAACCTCCTATCAGCTTGCCAATGCTTCAAACATCTTATAATATGTCTGCACAAACAAAGTAAATTATTTTCCAACCTTGACCATTGTCTTTTCTTCATTTCACAACTTGCATACATCATTCTTGCATGGAAAACACTAAATATTCACTTGGGACAACAACATAAATTTTGTACTCAACCTTCCTCCATATCTGCAGACACACATAATAATAAAAGCCACCCTTAATTAACATATTCCACCAACCTAGAATGCCTAAATCGGTGGAATAATTTCTATTTACAACTTAGACTGTAAAACCCTCAATTTAATGGATTTTCGGGCAGTCCTCTGTAAACTTGCTCTTATTTTCACTAGACTTGATAGAAAATGTTCAAATCACTCCCAAATGTTTGCTAACACTCTAAACTATGAAACCAAACTAAAAATTGAAGCCTAATCTTGTTGTAGAGTCCCTACAAGGCTAGAAATAAGAGATAAAACATTGTTGCAACATATTATAGTACTTTTACAACAAAATTGTTTCAAGATTACAAAGTCTCAATCCTTTGCACACTTTCACAAGGAAATTATAAAGATATTACAATAGTTAATATGACTGCCCCTTCAACTTCCATCGATCAAACCTTCCTTTTCCATAAAATGACTCTTCAACTTCTTCTTGCAATTTTGCATTTTTTTGCAATAGATTGACACTTTTTGCAAATTAACTACTTTGACCTCCTAGAGACCTATTAAATACTCAATTACAATTGAATGGGACCTCACATGGCCATTTACAACATTTTTTTCATGTTAGAAATTCAAATGTTACAAAATTTCCATTTTGAGGCAAAACAACACTAATAGGTGCTCTTGCACCAGTGGCAGAGAAAAAATACATTATTATCATTTTTAATTGAAAAAACATCTTATTTAAATCATATTTTGAGTTTGGTCCTTTTTGCAATGGACTGAATCATGATTCTTGTCTTCACAGGGGAGATATATTCTTTGCAAATTAGAATTAATGCAAAGGTAATTGAAGGAGTTGCATAGTTGAAGAACAATCTAAAATTCAAAATGTTTGGCAACACATGAGAAATGTGAAAAGACACACCATATAAAGAGTCGCAAGATTTTCTGTATGGCATCTAAAGAATAAAATGCACAAGAAGATAGAAGGCCACACAACCCAATAAGTGAGAAACATAAAGAATTTTTAGAAAAAATCATATTGAAAATTTACCGCAGCCTTCCCAAGTTTGATTTATGGAAGAAAACAAAAAAGGAAGTGCCAAATGTTATTGTCAGGAAAATTGCAAGATCACATCATAGAGGATGTTGATTTAAAAATCAAAATTTTAATAAAATGTAGAGAGTAAAGAATGAAGTTTGTAACAAAAGAGTGGTTGTGCAAGGAAAAGGAAATTGAAGTTAGCAAAGGAGATAATGTGGAGAACCGAGTAAATGAAGAATTAAAACCAAGACAAAAGAAAGAAGAAAGGGGCATTGACATGTGTGAAAGTGCATATAGCAGATTGTGACTATAGATAAGGAGATTAAGATTAGAATTATTGAGGCCTTGCTGAAACAAATATTGTAATGTTTTGATTCAAGTAATATGAATTGGGATAATTAATTGATTATTTATTGCATGTAAATATGAGTTTAAAATCAAATTTGATTGAAAACTTTAATTGTTAATTCAAATGATTGGTTGATTACCAAATTTGGAATTTTGTAAGATGTGAATAGAGTGTGTCGACAATGATAGTGTTTTGTTTCCTTCATGCACCAACTTACCTCGAATATTAATCATATTCACCATTTTTGTGAATTTTATTATGCAAATATTATAATATAAATTTCTAAAAAAATCATGAATGGTTATCCTCGTAAGATATTGTTAGGAATTGAATAGAGCATGTGCGTGATGAAAACTATAATAAATTATACAGTAGACGAAACAATCATAGTAACAAAAGCAGAGGAACATAAAAAAAAAAGAGAAAATAAAATAGCAAGAACATAGGATACAAGATACAAAGAGTATAGAGTACATAAAACAAGGCACTATGAACACACAACAATATATATAAGAGAAGAGCCCAAAATCTTTTTGTTGCTGCACAATAAACATACCTTTTTTCCTCTTTCTTGATTACAAAAATAATTACAAATGCCCCTATAAATAGAGGTCTTATAATTCTTTGGAAATACTTTGCATTAAAAAACATGCATAAAATTTGGATGGAGGAGAAGATATTAGACTATTAGTGGAAGGAAATGGTGGTGAGAAGTTTATGTTTTAAATGTTTTTATTGACTTGAGCAGTATTTTTGGTGGTAGAGACTTTGATATTAAATGATGTTTGTGTAGGTGATCTACTTTATGCAAACTTTATTTAGTGACTTTATATGCTTCATTCACGTGTTCAAAATTCTCCCACTTGAAGCAAATGAAGGGTTTTGAATAAGTTGTAATCATCAAGTCACCCCCAAGCCTATCATGTCTCCACAAAGCTCATGCTTTTCTCTTGGAAAAAGTTTAGTGAGCATATCAATAGGGTTCTTATTTGTATGGATCTTTTCCAAGGATAACTATCCTTCCAACACATGCCAAATCCAATGATACCCCAAGTCAGTATGTTTGGTTCGTGAATGAAACGATGGATTTTTCGCCAAGAGAATGACACTTTGGCTGTCACAATATAGCACATGCTTGTCTTGTTTTATTCCTAGCTCTCCTAGGAATCGTTACATCCACAACATCTCTTGCAAGCTTCTATCACAACTATATACTCTGCCTCTGTTGTGGAGAGAGCTACTATTTGTTGTAGCTTGGAAACCCAAGATACTGCAACACCTATAAATTTATGCAAATAAACAGTGGTGGAATTTCTGGTGTCCAAGTCTCTAGCCATATCTGCATCTGTAAATCCTTCAAGCACCATATCAGTATTGCCAAAACATAAAAAATAATGACTAGTACCCTTGAGATACCTAAAAATCCATTTTACAATGTTATTTTCCTGGATTTGCAAGGAACCTGATCACTACTCCCACTAAATGTACAATATCTGGACAAGTGGATACCATGGCATACATCAAGCTACCAACTGTTGAAGCATACGGAATATTTTCATTTCCTCCCTCTCCTTGTCATCAAAAGGGCATAAATCATTACTTAGTTTGAAATGAGAAGCAAGAGGTGTACCAACTGGCTTGACATCCTTCATATTAAATCTGTCTAGCAACTTTTCAATATCTTTTTCTTGTGACAACCATAATTTTTTCTTCTTTCTATCACGAATGATCTTTATGCCTAATATTTTTTGTGTTCGACCCATATCCTTCATTGCGAACTGATTGCCCAAATCCTTCTTTAACTTGTTAATCATATTCTTATCCTATCCAAAAACTAACATATCATCTACATAAAACATTAATATAATGAAATTTATTTGATCATATCTTCTATTAAAACCATGCTCCAACATAGATGAATTAAAGGTTCTTGTTTCAACCCATACAGACTCTTCTTCAACCCGAAAACCAAGTTCTCTTTACCTTTTATTTTGAATCATTTTGGATACTCCAAGTAAATCTCCTCTTCCAAATCTCCATGAAGAAAGGTTGTCTTTACATATAATTGTTCACACTCCAAGTCTAAAGAAACAATAAGACCAATAATAAATCTAATGGATGACATTTTAACAACAAGTGAAAATATTTTAGTAAAGTCAATACCTTCTTTCTGAGAAAATCCCTTCACTACTAGCCTTTCTTTGTATCTTTCCTTCTTCTCGTCACCCACATGCTTGATCTTGTACACCCATTATTTTTGTAGGGTTTTTCTTCCTTTTGGAAGCTTTACCAACTCCCAAGTTCTATTTTCAAGCAGGTGTTCATTTCTTCTTCCTTCACTTTCTTCCATTCTTTGTTATGCTCATCTTAACAAGCTTCTTAAAAACCATCAAGTTCACCTTCATCAATTAATAGAATATAGTCTAAGGGTGTATACCTTTGTGAAGGCTTATGAGGCCTAGTGGATCTATGAACCAACTGTGGTGTTGTTTTTTATGTTGAATCTCTTGTAAAGGCTCCCACATGGTTTCTTGTTGTTGTTGTTCCACATTCTCCTCTTGTTTTTCATCATACTCTTGATCTTGCTGCCCATTTTCTTGCATTGGTGGGATATTTTCTTGTTGTTCATCAAACCTATAGACAATTTTCATAACCTCCAAACTACCTATATTCCACTTAAACATCTCCAACTCATTAAATATAACGTCCTTACTTCTATAATCTTATGTTTAACTGGATCCCATAAATGATAACCAAATTCACCATCCGCATATCCCAAGAAAATGCGTTTCATAGATTTATCATCTAGCTTAGTTCTATTCTCTTTGGGAATATGCATAAATGCTTCACATCCAAAGATTTTAAAGTGAGAATATTTCACCTTCTTACCAGTCCAAACTTCTTCAGGAATATCGCCATCCAAGGTTGTAGTAGGAGATAGATTTATGAGATAATAGGTTGTCCTCACTGCTTCTACCCAAAAATGATTTTCTAAACCAGAATTTGACAACATACTCCTCACCTTCTACATGATAGTGTGATTCATCCTTTTTGCAACAAAATTTTTTTGAGGAGTACCAAGGACAGTCTTCTCATGCTTAATTCCAAACTTGTTACAACATTCCTTGAATGCATTTGAATAGTATTCTCCACCATTATATGTCTTCAAGCACTTGAGAAATTTGTTAGTATCTCTTTCAAAAGCAACATGGAAATTTTGAAATATCTCAAATACGTCATCTTTTCTTTTCATGGGGTAGGCCCAAACCTTTCTAGATGCATCATCTATGAATGTTACAAAGTATGATGTTGCTCCTAATTATTTAATATTAACAGGCCCAAATACATCTGAGTGTATCATTTCTAATAGATTTTTCTTTTGTTCATGACCACCTCTAAGAAATGAAACTCTTTGTTGCCTACCATAAATACAATGCTCACAAAGATCAAGATTATAAGATCTCAAACCTGGTAGAAATTTTTTTCCCATGAGGATTTTAGGCCCTTCTCACTCATACGACCCAGGCGCCTATGCCATAGATCTATCAAGTTTCCTTCTTTTGCAACAAAAACTATATTTGATCTTTCTATCATTGTTGTCAATGTATACAAAGGCTTGGTCTTGGGCCCTTTAGCCATAACCAATGCTACTTTGTTGATTTTCCAACCACTTTTTACAAATTTTACAAAATAGCCTTCATCATACAATCATCCCACAAAAATCAGGCTCATGTGCATTTTTGGTACATGCCTAACCTCTTTCAATAGGATATCTTGTCCTTCCTTTGTAATGATTTTGACATATCCCACTCCAACAATGCTGCAAAAATGATTATTTCCCAAATGCACTCTACTATAATCACTAGGATTATATGCAACAAAATTATCTTTGCATGGAGTTACATGATGACATGCCCCAAAATCAAGGATCCAATCAAAGCTACTGCTAGAGGTATTCAAGCATACATATTCTACTAAAACAATAAGTAAACCATCTCCATCCATAGCTATAAAAATGGTCTCACCTTCATTTGTGCTAGTTGGCTTCACTTCCAAACTCGACACTCTCTCTTCACGTGCCCCGACTTTCCATAATGATAACAAGTGATCCTGCCCCTTTTTGATTTGGATCAACCTCTCAATATTGAGTGTCCTTGATAGCCTCGATCAATCCTCCTACCACAATCAACTAGAGCTTCTCCTCCTTGGATTTTTACAATTTAATTTCATCACAACATCTCATTCATTACACTGTTGTTGACATCATCAAAATTTAGGGTTCCTACAAGCGTTTAAGTGTTCATAGTGACAATCAAATTTTCCTAGCTATCTGGCATAGAACACATTAGTAAAATAGCTCTAATTTCATCATCCAAAACAATTTTAACTTAGGCAAGCTGACTAGTAATGATATTATATTCATTTAAATTTTCTACAACTGAAGCACCCTCCTTCATATTAAGATTATATAACATAGTCACTAAGAACACCTTATTTGATGTCGTGTTCTTATCATATAGATCATGATTTTTTCATAGTTTTGTTGCAGTCTTCTCTCTAGCAACATTAGAACACACATTTTTAGCCAAATATTGATGAATGGTTGCAATCGCCTTTCTATCTATCTTTTACCAATCTTCATCTATCATCATTGTGGGTTTCTTTGACATTCCCTCAATTGGAAAATATTGATCCTTCAAAATCAGTATATCCTCCATTTGGGATTTCCATAGGGAAAAATTAGCCCTGTTTAACTTCTCCATATCGCTCACTATTGTTGCCTCCATGCTTGCTCAATGAAGCCCTACACAAACCAAAAATTCCAACAACCTAGCTCTAATACCAATTGTTATGACTTTAATAGAGGATGTGTGTGATGCCAACTATTATAAACTATACAATAGTGGAAACAATCATAGTAACAAAAGTAGAGGAACAAAAAAATAAGGGAACAAAGGATACAAGATATAGAGAGTACAAAGTACATAAAACATGCTCATAAAAAAATAAGGCACTATGAACACACAACAATATCTATAAGAGAAGAGCCCAAAATATTTTTGTTGTTGCACAATAAACAAACCTTTTTTCCTCTTTCTTGCTTGCAAAAATAATTACAGATGCCTCTATAAATATAGGTCTTAGAATTATCTGGAAACACTTTGCATTCAAAAACATGCATAAAATGAGGATGGAGGAGAAGAGATTAGACTATTGGTGGAAAGAAATGGTGGTGAGAAGCTTCTATTTTAAATGTTTTTTTTGACTTGAGTGCTTTGTTTTGTGGTGGAGACTTCGATGTTAAATGATGTTTGTGCAAGTGATCTCCTTTCTGCAAAATTTATTCAATGCCTTTATTTGCTTCATTCATGTGTTCAACATATATTTATTTGGTGTTAGGTGAATATATCTTAGGATCACCTTACTCACATGTTTCTCCACATTAATATTTTTAAATTTCATCTAGTTGATAGATCCTAATCAAGATTTATTTATAAGTTTGACCATATCTCACCATCATTTGACACTAAAATATCTCTTATTTTTATTCAATATCATGATTGACAAAGAAGCTTTGTTACTTTATTTGATTCTTAGTAGATATGTCTTTAGGTGAAATCCTCTATTTTGTCTATGATGAGGCATATCACATCTAACCATCTTTCGAATCCTTAATTTTGAGCCTTTTTAATTTTAATTACATTGATATATGTTAATGAATCTCCTTCATATGTCTATATCTAAAAGTTTCTTCCATTTTTACATCTAGATTCCTTTGTAAAGAGCATTAATTCTAACTCATTGTTTGAGAAAAAGAGTTATTTTTCTAGATATAGGCCAAATGAGAAGCTCTTGGGTTACCATGAGATATTGCATCAAAATTTAATTTTAGCCTTCCACTTTGAGGGGCCATCCATCTTTCCTAATTCTTTGTTCTCAAGAATTTTTCTAGGAGTCATTGGTGTTATGATTCATTAGAATTTTTAATAAAATACAAGATTTCATTATTTGATTATCTTAGGTTGTGAATTTTTCTATTTATATTATGATAATTAATGTTGAAGAATTTTCTTATTCCAACAATGACTACTTTTATGACTTCTCTAATTTCTACTTTCCTCTCTTAAATATTATGTGAATTTTTCCTTCCAAATTTGTCAATAACCATAGGACTTACTTTCCATACCCTAGAACCCATGAGGAGTTACTTTTTTGGATGGAAAACCATGACATATTACCAATATATCTTCATAAAAGACCCCAAACCAACCTAACCTCTCAAGTAACCAACACCAACATTAGCAAAGAGACACCATAATGAGAGATGATTAATGGTCTCATTTGCATTAATACATAATAGGCATCTCAAGGAGCGTAAGATACCAGTTGATTTTAGTTTGTCCTCATTTAAAACCCTTTTATGCAAAAACATCCGTACAAAGGAACCCACTTTTAGTAATACATATGCTCCCCAACAAAAATCCATCAACTACAAAGGTTTGATAGACACAAATATTTGAATCTAATAACCTAGTTAGATTAAATAGTTTCCTGATTTTCTACATCAAATAATTTTATCCTCATTGGAAACTATTAATAAAATTATTTTTCCTAATTTGTCTCTAAATTTAACGTTAGCTTCTAAAGATATAGGCACCACATTGAAATATTTTCATTCTCATTCAACACCATTCACCCTATTTCTTTTAATGACATAATCTGTAAAAAAAATTGTACCACACATCCTCCATAATTTCCTTGCATTCACAAAGTGCAATAATATCCACAAGGGGCCCATTTTTGTTCCAAGAGGCTACCCAAAAATTTATATATTTTTTATTATTAATAACCCAACATAAATGAAATGTGATAAGATGCCTACAATTCATAATGAGTTTCCATATGTGAGATTAATTCAAAGGAATAAGTAGTGGTTAGTATTCTACTTGGATCCTCATTGTTTGAATAAATCCCGTAGACATGCAAAACTAACATCGTGCATCGAATTCTCCTATTAGTCAATTAAGATAATTTATTGATTAATTTCCTAAGGTTCATTAAATAAATCAAATTATTTAATCCTTATGTTCTTCTCATTTGATTTAATAAATCAAATTGATTTAATCAAATGTCACCTCCTAATATCATCCAAGTTAATTAATCTACATTAATTAACTTCTAATCATAATTACCATTCTCTAGCTTTTGACTCAACTAGAGTCAAATCCAAACTCTTAACTAACCCACCCACTTGCACCAATAAATCATTTATTTGATTTATTATTTCTTCTAATTACATTCAAAATGGAATCAAAATGGAATATTCTTCCAATTTGAATCTTCCCCCCAAAAGGGACTTGTCCCTTCCAACAAGGTTTTAAATGCTATTTGCACAAGTCAAACATGGCATTTATTGCACCTTTCATCCCCCCTAAACATGTCACTTCATCCAAATTCAAATTTCAAATTGGCACATTGGCCAAGACTTGCACATTCCTCACCCTCTCACAACTTGACAAGTGGCACCTTGTCATTGGTTTGTGAATAATCCCACATTCCTCAAAATCTCTCAATCTTTCAATCTTTCAATCTATAAAATGCAAAGCATTACAACACAACAAAAAAACAATTACTCATTGCAAGGTTACTCTCTTCATTTGAGAATCAATCTTGCCCATCACAACACCATTTGCTTAGCAACAACACTTATTCATTGCAAGGTTACTCTCCACTTATGAGAACTAATCTTGCTCATCATTTGGCATTTTGCTTATCATGGATTGGGAAAAGGTAGCTTTCTACACAACTAAGTTGCACCAATCCACTATGGGATAGGTTTATTTCATGGTTTAGATGCTTTGTTTAATTTTGTTGTTTGGTTGCATTTGAATCATGAAGTATTATCTCATAGGGACAGGAATTTCTGTTTATGTTGTTTTGTCATTGTGCTAACCATTTGCAGATTTTCATGTCCACAAAATGGCACTAATTTGTCACAATCTAGAGCTCCAATTCCTGCCTTCGTTTTTTGTTTTGGACCAAATCACCTTTCAATTTGCATTTAAAATTAATCAGTGAGTGATTTTCTTTTTCAAAATTGGGTAAAATTTGAAGCTTAGAAACACTTACTAGATTTCAATTTGGGATTAAAATTGAACAAGGCAACCTTCACACTTGGATTTGGGTGCTTAAAACGATTTCATCACTAGTTTGAGGCTTAAAATGAACAACTGTTTGTCATGTTTTGCAATCTTTTTCACAAAGTAATATCATCAAAAAGACGTATGCGCTTCTCTCGCACCTCACGGCAATCTTGAGAATCAAAAGTCTTTTTTATGATATTAAGTTGTCAAAAATATTGCCTCCACACTTCAATTTGGGCATTTTAAAATTGGACAAAACATGCGAGTGTGAGCATGATATATTGCAGAGGATCTCCCCTTTGTTTTTCAACAAAGGTTGTGTGAACGACGAGATATGTTAGCTCGCTATTGTTTATCTTAGAGGGCCTGCCTTGTGGGAAAAAGTAATCACCCAAGGGAACGACCCAATTGGGAACACGCTAAAGCCAAGTGACTTCCACTCAGGATATAAGTGTGGATATTGGAACAAAGGCCAATATCACGAGGATTATTCTGACGAGATGGACAGCAATGGACTCTCGCCGATGTTGGATAATCCCCCACGAACGGAATGCCCGAATTAGAACCCCTTGTTTAGAAATTGGCCAAAACTTTGTCTATCTTGTTGGTGCAAAAGGTCATGTTCTTTGAAGCCGCCCCACGTAACATGCGGTCTTGTTGTGGAAATGGAAAGTATGTCATGGGAGATTCATGGGTACTAATGCTTGGCTGACCCGAATAAGTGAGTGTCGTGGAGGGGAGCCAGTGTGGTCAAGCATTTAGCCATTCGCACAAGATATGCGCAGCTGGATTTATCCAAGTGGGAACCCAACAAGGTATTGTCTCATCAACCTAGGAGTGTGAAAGTGCTTGGAAAGAACACATTGCTTGATCTTGAAAAAATTTGGAAAACAAACATACACAAGAGCCTCAAATTTCAAACACCTTGGAAGAAACAAATATCCTTTGATGAACTTGCCCACTCTTGCTTTCCCTAGGGATCACATTCCTAGAGGTTTCTAAGTGTGCAAATTCTACCATCATTTTTTTCCAATAAGGATAAACATAAGGAACTTTTGCCCTATTTTCCTTGATTTCCGCATAAAGGACCTTCTGGAATGAGAAAGAGAATGGGACATAGACATATAGTTTGAAAACCTAAGCAAGCAAGTGTCTTGGATAAAAAGAACCTCATTTAACCAAGATAAAAGACAAATTTGATTACACATGTGTTTTCTAACATGATCAAAATCCCAAAACCGAAGTTCAAAAAGCTTAGTCTAAAAGCTAGTGAGGAGCGTCTTGAGATCTTGAATTGTTTGAAAGGTTTGCTTTCCTCCCATAGGAAATATAGCATGTTCCTCAACACCGAGATCTTGTAAGAAGAAGTGTTATTCTAGGTCAAGTCTAGGATCAATTTCAATCACTTTCATCCATCTTTCAACCATCAAAATCAGTCAAAAATCACCTCACCAACAACTCTTGGGAACTTTGTAAACATCTGTTATGCTAAACTTTTAGGCGAAATCAAATCGCTTTGTTTGACTTAACACAACTAGTCAAACCATCATCCTATACACGAGTTTTCTCTAGGATAACACAACTTCCTAGGGTTTACAAGTTCATCTTGTTTTGCTTAACACACCTAGCCAAATTATCAAATCATCACCTCGTTTGACTTGACGCACTTAGTCAAACTACCATCTTGTAGGAGTTCACTCTTGGATAACACAACTTCCTAGAGTTTTACGATTACATTTATCACTTTGTTTGACTTAACACATCTAGTCAAGCTATCAATCCAATCACGATCAAATCAAAGTCCTAAAAGTTTTAGCATTTCCTTCAAAGGTTCTTTAAGAGTTCCATTCATCCATATCACTCATCTTTCATTTATCTCATCCTCGTCATCACTTTGATCCTTCAATTATCCTAGTTCTTTGCTTCTTTGAACCTAAGGTTTAGACCGATCTAAAGGATTAGAGGTTCATCTCTTACATTCTTGAAAATTGATCTTCATTTTATGGTTCAAACTCGATCTCAACACAAGAGGAGCATGGAATATAAACTTGATCCATCCATCATGAGCCATTCAATTCAACCAATCTATCCAAGCCTTGCAATACCATTTGATTTTCAAAGCTTGTACAATGCATACATGGGAGCATTATCTCATACAAACATTAATGGTACAACAAATATGAGCATACCCAATCCAAAGTTTGGAACACCTTTCCCAATGATAGATTTAAATCCAAGTCCAAATCTGCAAATCTATCAACCAAACGCTCAATGCATGAGTTTTCCAAACAACATTATCCTACCAAATCCATACATTCCAAATACGAGTTTGTTGAACATGAACATTTCAAATCCCATCAATGTTGTTCAAAATCCAAGCAATATGTTGACAACTCTAGGTATTGATCCAAGTCAGGGTAACCCCATGCAAAATCAAAGTTACCTAAATCAAGGCAATATGATTTCCAACCACAACAATATTCAATTTCAATCTATCATGCTGAATCAAAACATCATACCAAATCATCCCATTTTTCCATCGATATCGCAACAACAGATGGAAACCATCCAAGCAACCCCAACAATCAAAACCATTCCCATTCCACCACCACCACCACCACCACCAAAATACAACATGACCAATTCATTCTCCATCATGTTGCAAGCCGCTCAAGAAGCTTCTCACAAAAAGGCACTCCAAGCCCAACAAGCTACATAGATAGTTGCTCAGCAAGCACAAGTAGCCCAACAAGCGCAAGCGCAAGCATAATTATACGTACTATTGAAATAAATCCAAGAAGAAGTAGCACAACAAAGAGCCCAACAAAAAGATTTGTTGGCACAAAAACAACATGACGAACAACAAGCATTGTTGGCTCAGCAGAAAACGCAGGCCTTACTCCCACAACAAAGCTTGCAACTGATTCCCACCATAATAATTCAAAATGATGATCAAGATCCTTTGACCAATGATAATGTTGAAAATGTTTCTACATCACATAATGAGTTAGAGGACATATCTCAAGAACATATTCCAAAGCATGATAAAAATCTTCCATCAAGGTCTAGCAATGGCCCTTCCAAAGACATATTGACAACCTTTGACCTTACAATTGAGAATAGTGAAAGAATCCTTGACACTACACTTGATCCAAATCCATTCAAAGAACAAGTGGATATTAATCCACTCCCTATGCCTAATGAAGATATCCAAGAAATAAATCCATTCTTTGAAATTGACCCATGTCAAGAACTTGATCCAAAGCATGTTGAAAGAAATTCCGAAGTCACTCAAGATCGAGAATTTGTATCTCCAAGCTACTACAATGATATAATGGACACTCTCCTATCTATACAAGATGTTGCAAATGATGAACATATCCGCATAGCACATACTCTTCCATCTACCCATGAGATGCTTTCTTTGGATGGACCTATAGATGATCTTCATTCAAAACAAGAGTCTCATACTCTTACTGAGGAACAAGAGTCTCCTACTCTTAAATTTTGTACGCATGATCAAGATGTAGAGAAATGTAGAGACATATCAGAAATGGATCATGAAGAAGGCTTGTACATAAGTCATGAATCAGAAACATCCTATGAAGTGAGTCATGAGGAAGACTTTTGTGTAGACAGCGACGCATCAACACTTCTTGAAGAAGCACTACAATCTGATATGTCACAAGATCAAGTTGAAGATATCAATCAGGCATTCATCCCACTTATGGAAGATCCTATCACTTATAAACTTGGATCACTCACCTTTGTAAGGGAAAATCATCTTATCAATGAAAGAGCTATGACATTTGAAGATCCGCCACAGAGCAGAGAAGGAGAAACACCTTGTTTCCAAGGGAAATCATATCCTTTTGTAGAGAAATTTTTTCAGCAGATGAATTATCAAGGCAGAGGATTAGGCCTACATGAACAGGGTATCCTAGAACCAGTGAATATTTTTGGGAATCCTAAGCATCAAGGCCTTGGTTATTTGACAATCAAGGGATTTCAACATATCAGTAATATTTCCACAAAACTGGGGGCAACTTCGTCTCGAGCAAATGTCAACATGGGGAGCATGAAGAATCCTTATGATGAAACTGATGCCAATACTACAACCTGCCATATCATGAATCTTCATCCACCCATCACCCCATTCATGAATCAGGACCAATAACAAGAGAAATACTTGAATCAAAGCACGAAGAACGCCATTAAAGAAATAGAAGTACTAAAGCATGAAGGAAAAATCAAATACATGTGGATACCAAAGAATACAAAGAAAAATTATCCCTATCAAACTCCATCAGTCAAAGAAACTATGGGGCAAAATAAAAAAGGGAAAAGTATCCATCAAAGATGTCCACAAAAGAGAAAACATGCTTCTCAAGCGACATACAAAGTGTATCAAGCAGTTGGTCCTAATTCCACACACACTTCCGTATCCACCCATTATTGCTCATCTTCCCAAGTTTGGAGAGTCAAAGGTTCCAAACTATCGACTAATCCATCTTTTATCCCTAAATACACTTAATCCATGCCTCTACGCACGATATCGAAGTCTCACGTTGACCATGTATTGGCAATGACCCTTCATCATAAGGATTCAAAAGGTACTCTATTGCGATGTGTGCACAGAAACAGAGTTAACTCCGGTATCAGCAAAGCAGATCAGAGATCTCAAAAGTTGCATTCAAGTGCACGTGTCTTGGCAAAACAACTTCTTCAAGCAGGCTACCGATGGCATGTTATGACAGAAGCATCTACATCAGCACCACCAGGTGGTTCAGCATCAGCTTAAAATCTCTCAGAAAATACAAAAACAATAAAAAAAGGTCCTGAAAAAATGGTTACGTCAATGAAAACCTGGCAAACAGGCGTCTTGGCGACAACAAAAAAATCCAAAAAAATTCCAAAATCAGAAAAAGGATTGAAAATAGTAAAGAGAAAAATCATCCTCTAGCGAAAACCATTTCGGTGGCGCTTTGGGCAGGTACCATGATGAAAACCTGGCAAACATGCATTATGTGTAGAATTGAGCATCTACGTGCACCAGTTCAGGAGAAAGCATCTTATCACATCCATAATAAAGCTAGCATTCCATCCATATCCATTCGTATCCAAGAATCCACCCATGGCTGTTCAAACATTGCTAGACACTGGGGGCAGATATTTACATCTCGCTTTGGGAATAAATCTTGATCTATATCATCCAACGTATGTGGTGATCTGAACATTGGAAAACATAAAATCAAATTGGTCAAAACATTTGTGAGAAAAAATCCAAATCACTAGCCCATGGCATATTTTGATAGGAAGACGTTCCTTATCAACCATGATCTTTCGTCCAACATCAATCCAAACAATTCATATCAGTCGCATCTAATGCACACATCTGTATCACATCAAATCATCAAAATAATTTTGTTCCAAATCAAGCTTCATCAATCTTGATCAATCGAATCCAATCATTCATCATCTTGTTTAACTTAACACACTTAGTCAAACTATCATCTTGTGCACGAGTTTACTCTAGGATAACACAACTTCCTTGGGTCTACAAGTTCATTATCATCTTTGTTTGGCTTAACACACTTAGCCAAATTATCAAATCGATAATCACCTTGTTTGGCTTAATACACCTAGCCAAATTATCCTTTTTGTACGAGTTTACTCTGGGATAACACAACTTCCTGGAACTTACGAGTGCAATATCACTTTTGTTTGACTTAACACACTTAGTCAAACTATCAATCCATCAGTCTAATTAATCAACATTAAAGGTTGGTTTTCAACAAAATCCCAAAACAAAGCACTGATATCATATCATGTCCATACCCGAATCGTCAAAATCATGCAAAAAGCTATAAACATTCAGAAAAACTCATCAAAAATTCAAAAACATTCAAAAAATTCATCAAAAAATTCAAAAACATTCAAAAAACTCATCAAAATTCAAAAACATTCAAAAAGCTCATCAAAAATCAAAACCATCCAAATCATTCAAAAAATCTAAAAACATGTCGAAATATTGGAAAATCTTCAAAATTCATCATTTAGTCTTGTCAATCTTCCACCTTGTTGAACTACGTCGTCTCTGAGCTTGAACGTAGGTAAGGTTGATCTTTGATCATCCCCCGAGACGGTTAGGTCAGTCCTTTAGGCGTCCGTCGCATTGGCAATCCATTTGCCCATCTAGTCTGCATCTTAAGTGAGTCCTTTAGGCAATAAAATGGCAATCCATTTGTCCATATTATCATCAAGTCATTCCACCACCAGTCAAACTACGTGGTCTCTGCGTATATAACGTAGGCAAGGCTAATCTATGGATCAGCTCCCGAGACCCCTAGGATAGGTCTTTAAGTTAGTCTGTTCGTCGTAAAATCTTGAAAATACCAACATTGAAAAATGTGAAAATTCCAAAAAAAAACATTGAAAAATCTTGAAAATACCAAAAACAGCCTCAAAACATTTGAAAAAAACCAAAATGGTGCATCCATTTCATCTCGCTTTCACCCATGATTGTCATCACTCATAATAAATCATCGTCGCTTTCACCCTTTGGTGAGTTAGTCAGAAGCAAGTCTAGCAGGTTCCAAAGTGAACACCTTATCGTCAGATTCGCAAGTCTAAGTCAGTAAGCAAGCATGTTGGTCAACTTGGAGTATCAATAGCTTATCACCCAATCAGTCCTACCAAAACCCTGATCACTACATGTCTTAGGATGAAGCTTTCCTGCGATGGACATAAGCATCAGGTACCCTCACAGTAGTTTAGCCTTGGCTAGCGATACGAAGAACATTAGCTTGTTTGTTTACTTTATTTGGTCTTTTTGACTTATCTTATTTTGCGCTCATTCCAAGGACCTCTCGATGATGCCTAAACAAAACAGGTTTAGAGAGAAAGGAATGGGGCAATGATCATTTTCTTTTTATCTGCTGTGCTTGTTGGATATTCTTGTAAAATAACTTTGTCATGCATACTTTGTTTTGTTTGTAGGAAGGATGTTTTAGGTATCTTGTTGACCACATAAGAAGGCTTGCCTTCTTATGTTTTGGCCCAAGATGTCTAGAATATCTGAACTGCATTCTGAATAAGGTTATGTTTGTCAAGTGTGAACAAGAGTACTCCTATCTGTTTGTCAAGTCAAAGTCCATCACACTAGGCGCAACGCCATCCTGGTTCTTAGTACCTTGATGCATCGCACCTACGTGTGTTATCAAACAGAAAGAAAGGTATGCTCTTTTCCCATCCTTGGATAAGCAACACATCATCATCATTCATCGTCATATCCAATAAAGTCTTGATGACTAGGGGACTTGTTGGACTTCTTCATCTTCTCGAATTTAAGGGTTGATCCCTCTCATTCTTCTACCTTCTTTCACACTAACAATGCATCCATCCTACATCCATGTTGCATTCATCCTCTCATCTTGCATAATCACATCATATCATTATAGGACAACATCATCCATCTCATCCATCTCACATGCATGGCATAATCATTTAAGTTGTTTAGGATAATATAAATTTGTTATTCTAAGCATCTTTCGAACATCTCATTTACATCATCATTATCATATTCTAACCATCCATACATCCATTTCGAACCTCTTTGTCGTGAGATCCACCTCAAATTGTATCTTTTCGCTCGATCTCTTGAGGGGGCAATGTACTAACGTACTTATTTTCGCTGGGGCATCCGAAAAATCTGAAATTCTTTATTTTCGATGTCGGCAACATCATTCTTTGAACCAATGCAACGAGTACATTGCTTCAAAGAGGGGCAAAATGTAGACATGCAAAACTAACATCGTGCATCAAATTCTCCTATTAGTCAATTAAGATAATTTATTGATTAATTCCCTAAGGTTCATTAAATAAATCAAATTATTTAATCCTTATGTTCTTCTCATTTGATTTAATAAATCAAACTGATTTAATCAAATGTCACCTCCTAATATCATCCAAGTTAATTAATCTAAATTAATTAACTTCTAATCATAATTACCATTCTCTAGCTTTTGACTCAACTAGAGTCAAATCCAAACTCTTAACTAACCCACCCACTTGCACCAATAAATCATTTATTTGATTTATTATTTCTTCTAATTACATTCAAAATGGAATCAAAATGGAATATTCTTCCAATTTGAATCTTCCCCCCAAAAGGGACTTGTCCCTTCCAACAAGGTTTTAAATGCTATTTGCACAAGTCAAACATGGCATTTATTGCACCTTTCATCCCCCCTAAACATGTCATTTCATCCAAATTCAAATTTGAAATTGGCACATTGGCCAAGACTTGCACATTCCTCACCCTCTCACAACTTGACAAGTGGCACCTTGTCATTGGTTTGTGAATAATCCCACATTCCTCAAAATCTCTCAATCTTTCAATCTTTCAATCTATAAAATGCAAAGCATTACAACACAACAAAAAAACAATTACTCATTGCAAGGTTACTCTCTTCATTTGAGAATCAATCTTGCCCATCACAACACCATTTGCTTAGCAACAACACTTACTCATTGCAAGGTTACTCTCCACTTGTGAGAACTAATCTTGCTCATCATTTGGCATTTTGTTTATCATGGATTGGGAAAGGGCAGCTTTCTACACAACTAAGTTGCACCAATCCACTATGGGATAGGTTTATTTCATGGTTTAGATGCTTTGTTTAATTTTGTTGTTTGGTTGCATTTGAATCATGAAGTATTATCTCATAGGGATAGGAATTTCTGTTTATGTTGTTTTGTCATTGTGCTAACCATTTGCAGATTTTCATGTCCACAAATCCTTTGTAACACCTTACTCTAGATGGTTGAGGAACTATCAAATATTATTCATACCGATTTAGCACCAAGTGTGGTGTTATGTGTTGAAAATATTTGAAAGCTAGAGCCACCTTTGTTTTTATATTTCTTGATTGTATCCCAACTTATGAAGGGGGCCATCTTGATTTTATTGTAACCTTCCATTAGAAGTATCATTAATACAATATTAATATTATGCATGGATTTTTTCCTTAATTGAAGATAAGACATCAAATAGAATGAAATTGTATAGAAAAAATCTTGTCATCATAATTATTTCTGCCAAATTTAATCAATAACCTTTCTAAGCCTCATATTTTATTTTGCAAGATGTAAAGGTATCATTTTGTAATCCCATTTTTTGGAACTTTCGAACAAAGGTCCCTTAAATACTATCTTGGAATAGAGTTGATATTGAAACCTACAAAGTTTGTAATTACTTTTTGTGTCATGCTCTTTGTGTGAAAAAATACTTTAATTTTCCATTGTTGATTAATCGAATAGATAAAATAATATAGCTATCATGAGTGGATTTGGCTATGATAACCTCATCCATATGAGCTTCCCCATATAAAATGGTGTCATCAATGAATTGAGCTAATGAGTAATAGGTTTCATATTTCTAGCAATTTGTACTCCACACCAAAATCCCATAAAATCCTTCACATTGATTTCTCTTCTAAGGGCATTTGTCATTATGAAAAAGAGGAAGGGAGATAAAGAGTCTCCTTGTCTAATACCCATTGAAGCTTTGAAAATTTTGTAAGGCCTCAATTAACTAAAAATAGAGAATCTAGGAGTTAAGATGACACTATATATCTATTCCAATTGAATTTTCTAGAAACTAGTTTTTTTCATGATTTGTATTAAAACAACCAACTCACCCTATCCATATCCCTTACTAATTCCCACTTTATCATTATACTTTTAATCTTGGAATTGATGATTGTTTGAATTGACTCATGATCCACTATTATCAGATTTTTAACATTTTGCCTAGTTGTGAACCCACTTTACTTAGAGGAAATAAGGTTAAGAAGAACAACCTTTAATCTATTCACAAATACCTTTGAAATTATTTTACTAATGGTATTGTACAATGAAATGGATCAATAGTCCACAAATGAGCCATAATCCGATCTTTTAAACTTGAATAAGATCAATTTGTTTGTATTATTTAAATATTTGGGAATCTTTTTGGACTTACATAAACCCTTCACCACCTCCCATACATCTCTTCTAATGGATCCCCAACACTTTTGGTAGAAACATGGGGAGCTCATCCAAATTTGGGGATTTGTTTGGAGGTAATTGGAAAGTCACCTTTTTATTGCTAAATCGGCTACTAGAGCCATTAATATCTCATTATCTTCTCCCTTTATTAAGAAAGGAATATTCTATAACACTACTACCCACCACCATGTTTTAAAAAAACATGAATTCAAGATGGATATCTTCATATTTTGTTAGATGGTTATCTATTGAAGAAATGTTGTCAATTGTATTTTAGCTTATGCGAACTTTTGAAGCATTGTGGATTTTTTTTTGAGTTTAAATATCCTTCAGCTAACCAAGTTCTCTAGATTTTCATTTCCATTTCAAAACTTCTCTAACTAATATTTATGCATGATGAGTCATTAAATCCTTTTCTTTTAGGTGATCTACTTAAAACATAATTAAGGAAACAACCTTTGGATTTAACTCCTCTAGTTCCTTTTTTATTATAATCTTATCCTTATATATTTTTTTAAAGAATTTGTATTCCAATCATTAAGCTTTGTTTCAATGTGAAATATTTTTAAAAGAATATGAACATCTTTGTTCCTTTTAGATTCATTGGGTTAAAAAACCATTATAGAATCAAATCCTCTAAATCTTCTCTTATGAACCACATCTTCTCAAATATAAACCTATATTTGAGAGGGGGTTTATCTTCTGAGATGTTTAGTAGTATAAGGAAATGATTAGAGCTTGAAATTGGCAATTCCAAAATTTTAGGGGATTTTTAACCAATTGATAGTAAATAGATTTTATTAAGAGTTTTAGTAATATTTATAAACCTTGCATGCCTATTGGAGTCCTATATTTTGGAGCTACATCCATGAGATCCGTATTTGTTACAAAATTGTGAAAATCAATCCGAGATTGTGAAATGTAAGAAATACCCCCACTTTTTTCTTATATGGAGAGAATTCCATTTAAATATCCATCAAGGATAAATTTGTAGTTTGACTTTGAGATCATAACTGATTCTATACTCTTATTTTTTCTTTAGATTTAGTCAAACCATAAACATTAATTAAGCAAAAGGAAACATCAAAAGGTAAAATTCTTACCTCAAGAAGCATCCAATTTGATGAAAAGATAATTAACTCCATAAATACTCGAAAGGGTTTTAATAAGATTCCTAGAACCTCTGCTATCTCAATTGCATCCACACATAATCCTTTATAATTTTTGCATTGGTTTAAAAAGATGTTAACAACTAAAGACTTTTTGTTGTTGTTGTTGTAATAGAATGATATTGACCAATAGGTTTTCAATTTGACACTTTTTCAGACACGTTTATTTAGGTATATTCAATCTTATAACATTCCATGTGGCAATCTGCATTGCTCTCTAAGGGAGGAATTGCTCCCTTAAATCTTCAACAAAAATGAAGACAAAGAAGGAAATCAGACAGATGTCTTGGAGGAAGGGAAGTCTAGTCTATCTAGCAAAGTCTGAACATCAATGCACCTTGCAAAGGTTGCTTCTTAGGAAAAAAGGTAAACAAAAGGCCATTGTCCAAGAGGAGGAGGATTTGGAGATTGAAGAGTTTGAGCCACAAATGGATGATGACTGTGAGGATATAGACTTTGAAGATACTGTGTATGATATGGGAGAGAAAGAAATGGAGGAGGATAAAGAAGATAATGAGGAGGAAGAAAATGGAAGAGAAGAGGAGCAAAGGAGTGATTTGTTGAAAGCTATTGAAATTGAGAGTAATTTTATTTCCACTAACTCTGTTGATAATTCTAACACTAATTTTCTTAAAATAAAGATGACATATATTCAAGTACAGATGGATTATATGGAAAAATCCATAATTACTTTTATGAGGGTTACCCATGGTCTCATGCGCAAGGCAAAGGTGGGCGTTGTTTCGGGTCAAACCAAGATAAGGAAATGCTCAAGAAGATGGGGAAGAGAAAAGAAAAGAAGGAACATGCTGAAGAAGAGAGACTTGGCATGAGGGAGTTTGTCTTCCAAATTGGCGAGTACTAGGACCTGATAGCCAATGCTAAGCAATGAAATTGTTTCTATTTACTATTTATAGCTACTCTACTTTTTTTATTTCTATGCTTTATAATTCCAGGCTGCTATTATATAATAGCTTTATTATGGTTAATCTTTTTTTGGAATTTGGTTGAACTTATTAATGGTCTATGTTTATTTAGTTGGTTTAGTAGAGGGGTTTTATCTTTTATTAAGTTTATCATGGTTTGGTGGTTACAATTTTGGATTCTCGACCTACGTGCCTCCATGGCATCTAGTTCTATTCCATTGTTGTTTTTTGCTATTGGTCGGTGCTATTCTTCCCAGCTTGTTTCATTTTTTGCCTTTTTGGTTGTGTAACCACAGGATGCGGGCCCCTCCCTACTTAATTATAAAAAATTCCCCTAAACCTCTATTTCATAAGATTTTACCATAGAGAAGTTGAATTAGATCCAAAGGGTTAGCATTATTACCAAGATTATCAAAATTAAATACACCAAAAATATTTTTTATTTCTTAGTGAAGCTTTAAAAAAAAATTCAAATCATAAAGGAAATAATTAATTATTAAAACCATAATGAATAATTTGCAATCAAAATTTTTTAATTTGTGAATTTCACCATGCATATAACATGAAATACCTTAAATTTATAAAAAATTGTTTATTTTAAATGAAAATATTTACACATAAGCTTCTCTTAGCTTGAAGAATATTTATAAAACATTCTCTACTAACAAGGCCAACCACGTGAAGGTCGAAGCTTGCATGGCCTCCCCTAATTGACCTAAGAAAACCATAAAACACAACACCACAAAATAATACAACATGATACAAAACAACACAACACATACATTTTATTTTATTTATAAAAAATATTTATATAATTTTGAATGTGCAACTTAAATATGATGATTTTAAGATCATTTGTAATGATCTTAATGTTGTCATGGAGATTGCACCCAAATACCAATTTTAAATGCTCAACAATCTTGTGAAACATGGAAACATCTTTGAACCTTTGGGTATGCTCATAACGAAGATGAATCTCTAGATTATTGGCTGGTTCCCTTAAGATTTTCTAATGAATAACTGATTTCTTGACAGAAAAGGGAAGAAAGGCTTTGAAATGAATGCATAAATTGAAATTTAACTATGGTGATGCACCTAAATGATAATAAATCTTGCATAATGATTCACATCTATTCTCAGAGAAACTATTTACATAGTTTGAAAATAGTAACTTAATCACAAAAATGATTCTAAAGGAGGCTAAATAGTTTGGTTTCTTCAAAAGGAAAATAAGTTCTCACAACTTGAAGATCAAAATGAAAATAAGTACAACTTAAGACCTGTGATGGATGTACAATAATGAACGAACAAAAAACAAAGGTTTTGATTGTTTAAAACATAATAGTTTCATCAAAATCATTCATAAAGACACTTTGCATTATTATGAAGAGGCAAACTTGATAGATTCTGAATGAAAACATTAGGAAAATTCTACATAAAGATAAAAATTTGTAACTTGTAACTTGCTGATTTGTATAAAATTTTCAACAAAATGAGTTACAAAACCTTCTCAAAAAGGAAAGAACTGAGAAAAAGATAACATTTTCAATATATACAATAGATGGCTCCAAAGAACTAAGAGGTGCCACAAGCAACTAACTGATAGTGAAAATATCTGTAAATATCTCACCCATGAGTTAAGATGAAATCCCACAAAAGGGGTGTAAAAACTGATGTAAACTAGGCTCAAACAGTTGCAAACTTAGTCTGCATGATGGTCGACCCAAAAAGGCTCAAATCTGATTGAAAGTTGAAGCAAAGAGACTCCAAGTATCATCAAGTGCATGTGAACAATTTAGTATCATTGAAACTCAACTTTGTCTCAATGCAATGCATGAATATTGCTTGTTTCACTCCTCAATGCATGAAAACAATCTTTAGTTTTACTTCTCCTTTCTTTGGATTTGCATGACTTGAGAACCTCAGTTAACTCTACCTCCTAATTTTGCATTTTATGACAAATAGTAAAGTAATTTATAAATTACTACTTTACCATTTGTTTATAGTATGTGTTGATTTAAAAACTATACAAAAATTAGGAAGGAATAAATGATATTGGAGTTAAATTTTTATAATTTTCAAAGGTTAGCAAGGAGGTATACATGGCACCTAGCAATGGGTATTAGTTTGAAAGAGATAATGTAAAATTTGTTGCAAGTATGAATGTGTTTGGTGGTGTTGTCATTAGTATTTTCATTGATGTCAACATAGTTCAGGATAATTGTAGGTGGTACATGTATAGTTGAGATATTGTAGAAGTTTTGAGAGTACATGGAGCTATATTTATGGTGTCGATGTACTAATGTCAAGTGCTTTTGAGAAAATTAATAAACAATGAAGATAGTGTTGTGTGTGTATTCTGAGTGTGCTCTGGTAATGTGCTCTACATTTCTTTTGTATTGATCCTATGCCTATGAATATTTGCAGTATTGTTTATGGGCTTCAGTGGATAATATATCTTGAGTTTTAGCTTCTGGGTTGATGGAGAGCGAAATATGTGTTCATCAATGTGTGAACCGATTTGGCAAAACTCTTTATCTATGGAATGGGAGAGATGTCTCTTCTCCAGAGCTTTTAGGTGGTTTGTCTCAGATCTTGTGGATCTAGAAGAAGGTTAATATTGATGTTCTATGTGTTTTGGAAAATGTGCTTGGGGTTTGGTGCTCTAGAAGTCTTGTTCCAGAGCTACTGTGTGTGTCTGCATAGTCTCGTTGGACTGTTGAAGAATGCTATCTGTATAAAGATTGTTGCAGGGTAAAAGCACAAAGTTGTGTCACACTTTCAACCAAATTATCAACACAGCTGAATTTAAGTATTTCTAACTAAAAATCAATTTTGGTCAAACAAATGATCTAGTAAGACTCATTCTAGCTAATTTAGATACTTCCACAACTTTTTCAACTAAGATTGTTGGCTAAAAATATATGGAGCACCACTTTTAGTCCAATTTACCAAAAAAATGAAATTATTTGAAAAACTTCAAGTTTCAATAACTCCTACTAATGTAAATAACATTTTTTAAAAATATAAAAATACCCTTTTGTAGATTCATAAGTGTAGTTTTCAAAACTATATTTATAGTAATAGTTTAATTATTATTTATATTTTATTTTTTATTTTTACTAAACTTAGGTTATCAACAAAAAATATTAGGTTGATTACCATGCCAAGGAAAAATACTAAAACTTATTAAAAATTATTGAAAAAAATATGATGCACTAGATAAAAGAATATATTTCAAGATTGTATAATTTTTTTCCATTGTAGATAAATATTTAATATGAAAGTTGATGTCCGATGGAAACACCTATTTTTTAATTCACGCACATTTTAATATTTATTTAAAAAAAAATATTTATCAAAATTGGAAAAAAATATATCCATGCACTAAAGTTTCAAGTTATAAATACACAAAAAAAATTAAAAGATAAATAATAAAATTTACTATAAAAAGTTTGACGTCCCATGCAACTTCATTTTTCAGCATTTTATCAACAACTAAATTATAGTGTTAATTTATTAAAAAAATAGTTTAAAATTATTTTTATTTTTATTTTTAAAATACAAACATAAAATATACTAAAAAATACACATTTTACTAGTTTACATCATTCCAAAATTCAAAACATATATGCCACTCATCATTCCAAAATTCAAAACATATATGCCACTTTTTAGTGATTCAAGTTTAAAAGTTGGATCAATGTTGGTCGTTTCCTTTATAAAGTGTGACACAACTTTGTGCTTTTACCCTGTAGTTGCTATGAATGTATCTGGATGTTTTTAAGAGGTGCTCCAGTGTTTGGTGAATCATGTTGTGTGATCCACATGTCATCATCTTGTTGTGGATGTGCGCACTTCAAATTTCATTGGTGTTTTCATTAGGTTTGGATGACCTGGTGTTTACATGTTACATGGAGAATAAGCATCGATTAAGGAAGCATGTGATTGATCCAAGATGTTGTTTGGGTTCTAATTAAGTATGTAATTGGTCTACTCTCATTCTTATCCAAATGTTGAGTCGGTGACCTAATTTGAATTTTTAAAATAAAGGATGTGTAGCTGACCTTGGAGAACATTTTCAAGATTGAAGATGGTATAAATACAAGTCAAGATGTCAAAAATTAAAAGCTCATGAAGTGTGCAAACCAAGTATGAAAAGTAGAGTGTGTGAAAGTGAATCAAGGCAAGAATACTTTGATGTGTTAGATTCTTGAAAGTAGTGAGATGATGGTGTTTGCAATCCTTTGATCAAGTTGCCAATGTGTGGAACTTGTTATGGTGGATTTTCTATTATCTTTCTTCATTTGTAGGTAGTGAGCCTCCTTCTGGACAATGATTCATAACTGTAGGAAGTGAGCCTTTGTATCTGGATAGTGAGTCCTTTCTAGGTAGTGAGCCCTCTGGCAATAGCCTTTGTATCCAATTTTTGCATTACTATTATATTGTGAGTTAATAATCATTGTGGTTTTTACCATATTATTTTTTCCACATAAATTTGGTTCAACTCAAGGGAGCACTTAGAGGGGAGGTGAATTAGTGTTCTGCAAATTTGAGCTTTATTAAATTGATATTTAAACCATTTCAATATGAAACCAAGGAAAGATGCAATCACACAAAGTAATCATCCACAACACCATAACACAAGAATGTTTATGTGGAAACCCTATTAGGGGAAAAACCATGGTGGAGGTCTATCCACAATTTGAGTACTCAAATATAAGTTTTACAAAATGGGAATGCACTTGAATTCAGGCTCATTGCCTAGAGATCACTGCTCAAAATAGAAAGGCTCACTACCATAAAATATATTTAGATTAAGACCATCTGAAGGATTGAGATGAAGTGATATCATCTACTCATGCCAAGTTACAGTTCTGGTTAGGCTCATAAATCAGATTTTGGACCTTCTATCTGATTCTACACTTCGCTCTATTCTGCTCTATTCTGCTTTGTTCTATAATTCACATCATAAATCCATGTGCAGATGATTTTTAATCACTATCCTCTTAAATTTTGCATCACACACTATCATAATTCACATCACATGCATTCACACCTTCAAAAAGATACAACCAATCTCTTACATATATCTGCTACCAAGTATTTGATCATCCATATGTCGGCTTTTTATAAAACATAGAATATTTTTCAACTGTCGGATAAATCCACAAATAATTCTATATGTGCACCAACCATAGTTGGCCACAGCATAGTGATGACCCAAATAAACATGTTCGAACACAAAAAAAATTAACCAATTACTCCTTAGGCATCCACAACGGCTATATCCATAAATTCGGCCTTCTAGCATAGATAATAAAAAAATCAATGCACCAGATCTCCTAGATCATACACCAGTAAATGCACACCTCGATAATTATTGAATAAGGTAGTACAAACATCAACCCTTTCTCTGAGATCCACAACTCAAAATAATAGTCCGATCAAGTACACAAATCAACATCTTTACCTTTAACCGGATACCCTATTCTTTATTCTATTTGCCGGTATGAACCACTACTAGAGTGTGGATCAAATGAATGACTTAGGTTGCCATCAATGACAACACTAGAAGCCATATGCCAACAATCTCCCCCTTTGGAATTGATGCCAATACTTAGTGAAAAATGACTATGTGTCAAAACTAATATGAGTACGCTGCCAAACTTCAAAATTTAAAAACATAGCTCCCCTTGAGATTAATGAGGCATTTTGCATTGCTCTCTCTCCCCCTTTGACATGAATGAAAAAACACGTGTTCAATCTCCCCCTTTGAAATATAACCAAAAATTCAAAATTGATTCAAAATTTTGAAAAAGAATTGCTACTCGAGTTAGAAAATTATCTTGTGATTTTCTTTCATCTCTGGAAGAAATTTCTTCCAAGATTCTATTGCAATCCCAATGATTATGATCATGTTGTTATTATTGGATGTCTTGTTGACAATATCGATGAGGGATTATAGAATTGTAATCATATTCTCTAGATTCTCTCCTTTCCTCAGTATCTCAACCATTTGTTCCAGACTACATTTAGTTAGGTCCTTTACTCTCCAAAAGGTGTCCACAAGTGTGTTTTTGGTGAATTGAATTTTTGTGTGCTCAGACTATAGCTCTTGAATTATTTTCTTAATTATACCGTCCTGATCCTAAAACATATCAAAAAATTTTCTAATCCCATTTAATTTTGTTTCAATTTTCTCCATCTTCTCTTTGTATTTCCCAACTGCATGAGGCCAACAGATGCAATAGTTATAGATTTATATGCTACACTTATGCTTTGTCTTAGCTCATTCATTTTATTTTAAATTTGTGAGTGATAACCTAAACTACCCCTTCAAATGTGAGATAACTTCTCCTTCTTTATTTTGAGACTCAAAGTCCATTATTTCCTTTATGCATTCAATCATTTCTTCTTCCACGATATTCTGCAAACTCTCCAATTTGATATGACTGTGCACAACATGAGCATTTATTACACTTAGAATCGTATCCTGGTCATATGTGGGTCTAATAGACCATAACTTAGAATTTTTTTACATTCCACCTTCCTTGTGAATAAGCTGCAGTAGCTTCTCCTTTGTCAAGTCATCTTCTTCTTCACTTGCTTTTGACATTTCCTTTTCTTGTTTAGGTTTGGCTGATTCTTGATCTTTTCCCTGTGTGTCCTTAGTTTATTTGTCAGATTCCTCATCTGATATATCAACAATTTCTTGTTCCTTTCCTTTTCCTTCAATTTTGGAAATCTTGCATTCTAGAGGAGTACAAACACCAACTTCTTTTTCTTTTTCCTTCTTTCTTTCCATCTCACCAAAAGAGGAACCAACTTCAAGTGTCCTTACTGGAAGAGAAATACCAATTGACCCAGACTTTCCTAGAAAAATGTTAAAGAAATTTCCAAATTCTTGATCACAATTAGCCAAACTCTTAGAGTGTGTGAATATTTTTTTGCACATTGGTTCCTTTGTGTTTTTGATTGTGAGTAATGTATGTAGGAAGAGTGGCTTTCGTTAGGGGACGAACTCAGAAGTTGGTAATTAAGTGAAACATTAATTAATGTACTGGGGGTTGGATGGTATTCATAACTAATTCGGATAATGTAATGCCTCACCTTACACCTTAGAGATTTTATAGGCTAAGGGTAAGTTGAGATGGCCTGGAATGGCTTATCGATCACCTTGTTTCCTTGAAAAGTGTATCGATACCAAATAGGTTTGTTTAGGGGCCAGAAATTGTAAGAGGTTGTCAGGGTAACTCAGGTTGAGGGTCGGTAACCTAGGAAGATTCTCCAGGGTAAACTATTATGTTTATGTGATGACATTCCTATCCTTGTACATTTGTTGGATCTCTTTTGTAGAGTCACCTATGATTATATTGCTGCCTCTGGGAGTATGTCAGTTTTCTTGTAATTATGATGTCATGTATGTTGACCATGTGTTGTATGTTGTCCCTTTTTTTTCTCTGTTTTGACTTGAGGACATGTTCTATCTCCTAGCACAGGGGGGTGGGCTTTTGAGTTCCATACGGTTGGGAGGAACATGTCATTTCTTCCATTGGGTCCCTTGCAAGTGATATTTTTTGAGACATGTTTGTTCCTGGTAGGATCCTAGATCTACATTATTCATGGAGTTGTTCGTCAGGTGAGCCCATCGACTTGGTCGTCAACTATTCTTGTTCTTATTCTTTACTGTACACACTCATGATGTTACATGAGGTTTCATTGTATTGTTATTTTTGATGTATCAAGATCTGTCACAATCTCATTTGATGTAATTGAACTTGTAATGACTCTCTTATTGATGATGTAATCTTTATATGGTTTATTCATATGTTACTTTTTATAGTACTTGATGTTTTATACTTCTTGTTTGACTTTAGTAGCGTGGTTGTGGAATCCAAGAATGTTCATGTTTATGTTTTTGTTCACATGATGTTAAAAGCAAAATTATTCATTTGTTTAGCATTAGTGATGTATCGTTCCTTGGGTTCCACGACGAGGCGTTAAAACATGTGAATAACAAATGTATGTGCAGAAAACCTTGCAACAAAACACACTACCAAAAACACTAAACCATGTATGAGTCTAAGTAAAAAACTACATCAATATAATATGCTTATCATTTCCTTTGGCATTAATGTACTGCTTTAATTAAACATGTGATTACATGATAAAGATTAATGACATCGTGCAGAAGTGAACAAAAATAATCTACATTTCTTGTCTTTACAACACATATAACAAAGAAAAAATTCTCGACTCCTTTGATCATCGTAAAATTTTGTTTATTGATATGAACAGATTCAAGAAACATAAGACAATCAACTAAAATTATTAATTTAAACAATAAAAACAAAGTTGCATAACAAATATAAAATTGAAACTATGTATATATTTGTATATTATCTATAAATACATCTATATGCATGTGTATTATCAATAATATATATATATATACATATATCTATTATCTATAAATGCAATGTAGATGTAAATCTATATATGTATACATGCACATGTATATATTGAGATACACATATATCTACATATATGTTTCTATATATATACATCTATATATTCTATATATGTGTATAGAATTACTATATATATCTCTATACATCCATACTATATATATGTATGAGTATATATACATACACATACATATATAAAATTGGTCATGATCAACATTCTAGATTAGAAAGTAACTCGTCTTGAATGTGTTTGCATGTCATAGATTGTGCCATAGTGATCAAAATGAATAGTTTGTCAAAGCTACGCAGTACATGGGACTATTTAATTGGAAAATCTTGCAATTTCATAAACAATTATAAGTAATGTTTTAGTTTATTTTGACTTCTTATATGCACCATACAACTTCACACTTGTTTACTCATTTGTTTCAAAGATACATACTATAGATATAAACAACTTTCTTTGCAATTTCACAAATAGTTATAACTAATGTTCCATGTCTAATGGATGATCCAATAGTGCTTTTATGTGAAATAGAAAATATCTGCTTAAATGTGTGGTTCTTTTACATACTGTGTTGTATTCCTCCAAAAATTACTTAACTATAATTTCTTGAATCACATAGACAAGCATTGGGCTATGAGTTTTATAAACATTTCCTAGTCTGCACTTTGTTATTATCCCCCAAAAGCCATTTTTTGCTTGGAACAAATTAATTGAATGGAGGTGTCCATTATTCACATCTTGTCAATACTACAAGCTCTTCTTGCTAGTATCTTATACTCCATTAAACATAGAAATACTAAAAAATACCGATACGAAAATTGAGAGATTTCTATGTTTAGAAGATCTCAGTCCTGAAGAAATGTTCATATTTAGAAAATCTTCCATGTGTAGTATTCCCAAAAATCTTTCTCGTGATGTGAAACTGGACTCAAGAGAAAAACACTTGATAGAAACCGCTCCAACCCACGAGATCACTTCAATAAATGGATTGCTCACAGGATTCGACCGATTCATCGAGAAACCTGATACATCAGGATTTCCCACATCAAAGAGTATTAGATAAACCAACAGATAATGCACTTTAGGTAATGTTAGTCTTAGTCAACTTCGTGCATTTATATCTTGCAATCATAATATATATCTGTTTTAGTTTTTGAAACAAATTGAGAGCCCTGAGACCATTGGAAAAAGTGTCGTACGGAGGTTAGTTCAATTGACCATTAGCCCCATTGTATATTGCATTTACCCACAAAACACCATGAATGTGATTCTAGGGCCATTTATTCTTCTATTCATTACATTTTCCCTTCTATGGATTGTGACTCTATAACCCTTTGACTAGGGACTAATTTAGGAAACAAATGATTCAAGCACACATTTTAGAAAAAAAATAAATCCTTCACAAATAATCTATAATGAATTAGATTTAATTTACAATATGTGATTCAATACTTAAATAAGGATAATATTATTAGATGATGTATATTTTCTTTCGTCTTGTGTTTCTTGAAATGATGTCATTATCAAATATATAAGGGTTCATATGCACAATTGATTAGTCTTTAACCTAATGATAGTATTTGGAATTAAACTTACATTTGATACAACTTTTAGATTCATATATTGTCATATTTCAACACCCTCAATTTTATTTAGCAGACCTTTAGGAACACCCTCCTATATTTTAGTTGAGACCATAGTGTAAGAGAGATTATTCACTCTTATTCTTTGGAGTTTAAACTTTTGTAATCTATATATGAACCTTGGTTTTACATTTCCAAAAGTACCCCTAGCCTTGAAGGTATCTTTCAGTAGTCGAACAATAATCTTAACAAATTTATGTTTAGAATCCATATCTTTAGGTCTTGAATTTGATGACCAATTTTTGAAGATAGAGAATTATATACACTAAATATATGATATAATCATATAATGTTTTTGATGAGAAACCTAAATCTCCTACTATCAACTAGTTTAGTCTTTTGTTGACTCTATACCTTGAATTAAAGTAGGAAACTTCATCGATATTATATGCTTATCATTTTGTTTGGCTCTAGCCTACAACTATAATTAAACATGTAATTTAAAAACAAAGATTAATGAAACGACAGACAGGTGAACATAGCGAATCTACTTTTTTTCACGTTACAATACATATATCAAAGAATTTTTTTTGGAGAACACCATTTTGCACTTCACATAAAGAAAAAGAAATTTGCTTCACTCCCTCAATCATTCTCAAGCTTTATTTTTTTATGTGACAAGATTCAAGAAACATAACCTACCATTGATGCAAATGTTCGGATAATGTTTTTGATAATGCATTTCAAGATATGTTATACATCATGTATATGTATGTATGTATGTGTGCTTATATATATGTATCTATATATAGAAATGGTCATGGTCAACATCCTATATTGAAAAGATTGTCTCATAGCAATCAAAATGAATAGTTTGCCAAATCTATGCATTCCATGAGAGTGCTTAGTTGGAAAGATGTTCTATGGCTACTCTAAGTATTGCTAAGAATAGATAATTTCCACATCTCATATTGTTTGAAGACCATACATTGTTTGTCATCCACATGCTTAGATATGAGTAATCAAGACAAAAAACTTACAAGATGAAGCATACACCTAATGTTAATATTCTCTCAATTACCTTTCTCATTGTAAAGACAAATTGAAACTGAGCAATCAAAGCTCTGACAATACTTTGTGTTGCCAATGATAAGCCCGCCTATTTCTGATGTGATTTGCCTATTCTAGCTTGTTTATTTCAAATCCACCAATGCCTTTTCTTTATAATATCTAAGCATGTATCTATGTATGTAACTATCGATATGTAAGGATGAATATATATATCTATGTATATGTATATACATATATGTCTATATACATGTAAATATATATATATAAATTTATATAAAACTGTATGTAATTGCACATCCATACTATATCCATATATGGGCAACTGCTTTATACACACACACACACACTATATATAGTACTTCAATAAAGATTATAAATTTCACACCATGATTTATAGTTGCTTGCTTCATCTTTCAGGCTCTATTTCAAATATCTAAAATGATATCAGAAACATTTAAATAGTATAATTATATTAATTTTCATCTCAATGTGCTATATTTTATCCCCATTCATCTAATAATTTATTCAAAAATTTAACTAAACATTTAAATAGTATAATTATATTAATTTTTTTCTCAAATATAATTTTATTGACTTTAAATGTGATATCAGAAACAAGGCATTGTTATTAACTAGTCCAGGCCATGCTATAACACAAAATCATTAAAAACCATGACTGTGTTGTAGTGGGGAAAGGGGTTGAATGACTTTTCAATGTAAATTGAAATTTGTTCAAAATGCATGAATATCTAAAGACATTGGTATGCCTAGAATCTCTCCCCACATGGACTCACAATGTAAATTACATTCTTTTTTTCTTCTTATTATATTCATTTTTGGAAAATTAAACCTATTAGAAATTTGGTGGCTCTTAGAATTTTTTTTTCAAAATCAAAATCAACTTCACTTTATATTTGAAATTTTTAACTCAGTATTCAGTTATTTTAGTGGGCAGACCTCTAAAACTGAAAAAAATATATAAATGTTTTAGTTATTTGTTTTTATGTCCATGCACGAGTATAATAGGATAGCCGTTGAGAGTTTAAAACTGATGGGGAAAGAAAATTCAAAATTCCGTTGAGGCTTGAGAGTAAAAAATTGAGGGAAAGAAATTTTAAATTTCTGTTGAGATTTGAGAGTTAAAAACTGAGGTAAAAGAAAATTCAACAGTCAAATTTCTGTTGAGAGTAAAAGACTAACGGTAAAGAAAATTCAAAATTTGGAGAGCAGCAAAAAGCATTTCAAATTATGATATAAATGAACAATTCTATTTCATTTAGTCACAGATCATTTCTGATCATTTTTCATTTTTGAAAATGTTTTGTTCTTTTTCTCATTGTAATTCTTCTGAGTGTTTTTCTTAAGATTTAGAGTTTTTTTTAAAAAAAGAATCATTCATTTTTTTTAAGCCTGCTTGCAGCCGTAGCCTCCCTTGAGCCGTCTATGCTTGGCGTTGCTTTTAATTTTTGGAAGGGCAGATTTTAGACTTTATGTTTGCGCTTGCTTAATAATTTGCATGAGATTGCCTTGTAGAAATTGAATTTTTCCCCTATAAGCCTGCATTTCTTTTGTTTTTGCTAAAGGTCTTATTTTTATTATGCTGGAGGATTCGTTGTTTGATGGGTATGAGGGGGGGCGGCTATTTGGAGTCTCCTCTTTAAATGTTCTATTTTGGGATATGAATCGCATAGACACTCTTCCTCCATTTACAAAAGAATGAACTCATAAAAGATGCATATGAGAAGAACTAAGAAACGGCTTAAATATGTCATTAACCATCCTTGCTAGTATTTTCAATTAAAACATTGGTGTTTCATTTATGTGGATGAGACAAAAATGCTGAGAATTTGTTATAATTTATGATCTCTTTGCAAGCAAAAAGCCATTTTTTATATGTTGTTATTTAGTATTTACTAACTTTTTATTAGTTTTTCACTTGTGTATCATACTTTGATTTGCGCCCAACACCATGACTAATCCGCCACACTCTTTAAACTATCGGTAGTTAGATTTATATGTGTGTGTATATTTGAGCTTAAGGTTTTCGATATAAGCATCATACTATTTTTTGTATGCTGTTAAAAGAAACCAACAACAGGCTTGTAATGGTGTATTGTCATTTGATAAGATTTTTATATATTTATATATATATGTAATTGTATTTGTATTGCGTAGAATGAACGTAGCTATCAAATATTATTATTATTGTTTGTTTTAGTCTTAATATTATTGTATATGTATATATGTTGTCTTCATGTGACTTAGATTTAAAAGATACTATATTATTAGTAAATTCAAATTTGAAATATAACTATTGTGAATTCAAAACTCAAAAATTGAAATTAATGTACATGAATATATAATTAGCATAAATGTGTTTTATTTCAATGATGTGATATAGGAATAATGTAGATTTATATATGTAGAGCAAAACATAATATTTAATATTGAAATAGTGGAATTGTTAATTGTAAATCGATATAATTATTTAGAAAAAGCATAAATTGATAAAGTAATAGTGATAATTTAATTATTCACGTATTCCTTTTGATTAATTAGATATGTAAATTTGAATGCTTGCGTATTTAAATAGTGTGATTTTATTTATGCATTGAAATCAATTGTTAATCCTTTCCATTATTTAGATTAGAAAGATGTATTGTTTTGAATGCATTTGTGTTCGAGCAATGTTATTATCATTCGATGAATGTGATTATCTTTTGATTTTAGATTTGTTCAATAGAGGTGTTGTATGATGTTTAGTTTAATATTATGGGTTTATCTTTATTTTGACTTTGAGTCACAAGAACCCATGGTTGATGCTTGATTCTTGGTCTTATGTTTTAGATATATGGGTAAACATTTTAGTAACTTCCAGAGGCTAGGGTAAAACTTGTTCATTTGGGCACTTTATTGTTTTAGTGCATCTGTTGACTCATGTAGTTTATGTTGGTGGGTGGTACCTCCTTTGTTCTTGGTTTAGTGATATGGTATATTTTTGTGAGATGGTTCTTGCCTCGCATGTTGTGTTATGTACACATTGATTTTATGTGAGATGAGGTACACCCCTTACTTTTTTTTTAGTTTGGGTGTTCGTAGAGAGAGTGGCTCTTCATGGGGGTCGGTGCATAATGGGGCTATCAAGATAACCCATTGAATATTTTCCTAAACAAGTGATAACCTAATTAATGAACTAGTGGGCTTGGGTAGTTAAACACTATACAAGATCAATTATGTGCCTCACCCATGCCGTTAGTGCTTCCTTAGGCTAAGGATGGGATGAGAAGACCTAGTTGGTAAGATCACTACCTTGTCCTCATGAAAGGTATGTGGTCTCGCATGAGTCACCCTATGGACTGGCACCTTGAGATAGGTAGTCAGGATAACCATAGATGGAGGTGACACCTTGTGATAGGTTGTCTATATAATCCATGTAAGGCCATGCAATGATACTCTCCTACAATACCCATTTATCTTCCCTTGCTTTGGTTGTCTCTGGGAGTGTTACATTTGTTTAATGTTTTTATGTGTTCGAGTTGTGTTAGCCTTGTATGCTTGACCTTTGATTGGATGTGAGTCCTTTCTTGTCATCTCCAAGCATGGGAGGTGGACCTTCAGGTCCACATGGTTGGGTGGAACATGCTACGCACCCGATTGGGTTCCTAGGTTGTGTTCATGAAGCGAGGAGTGGAAGTGGATGCAGAGATTCCAGGACTTCACTTGATTGAAGATTGTTCTATGCTTTGTACTGTGTTCATCAATGAGGTATTATTCTTATACTTGATGTACTCTTCTCATGGATATAAGGGAAGCTTTTTGTAATGTACTATTGTATCTTTGATGTGTTGTATCTGTGGAAATATGCTCCACAATTGTAATATTGAACTATGAATTTGATATGTAATAGAGTGATGTATGTGCTTTATCACTCATTTGATTATGGAAGGTTGTATGCTTATCATTATGTTATCTTGTGAATGTGTGCTTCTATTATTTATTTACTTGGCATTTAGTTTGTAACGATGTTATTGGTTGGGAACATTTACAAGTAATGCAACCCTGTAACCCCATGGGACTAGTTAGGTGTCGTTATGTAATTATCATAATGTTGTTTGATTATTTAATTAAAGGTTATTACATAGTTGTTATCATTTTATTTTTTAAAATTGTCCTATCTTTGGTTATTTGGTTGATGTCCTGTGGGGTTTGTGTGGCGGGGCATTACAATTTGGTATCAAAGTGAAGGTTATTAACACCAGGAACTCTAGGTTAAGTGAGCCTATTATGTTAACCTTTTGCGTAACTTTGAACTTATGTGTTCCCCCTCTATTACTGCGTAGGATCATGCCTGGGGTTCAGGGACGTGGCCATGGATGATGCCATGGTGGTGGTCGTGAAGTGGGCCGCCATAACTCACTAGCTCAAAATTCCCATGAATCTGAACAAGAGGAACACCGGGGTTCCCAAAACAACCCGAAAGGTGAGGGCCCAAATTCGGAACAGCTGGGACCTAAAGGTGTTCAGTTGCGATAGTTGTTGGAAGAGGTTCTTGGCCCATTGGTTCCTAGGCGGGAGGAGGAGGAGAAGGTGGTCAAAGAGAGAGAGATCACTGAGGAGGAATGAAATACCAACAGATCAGGATGTTGTGGTCGCAGGTCATATGAGAGGCCTTCTTAGGGCACGTCCTCCAACATTTGATGGTTCTGGTGGAGGACTGGAGGAAAAAACTTGGCTTATTGATCTAGATCGATGTTTTTCTATGCATCCCTATGGTAGAAATACTAGGGCAAGGTGCACCAGCATGCATCTCAGAGGATTTGCATCCACATGGTTGCTACTAGGAGAGCAGAAACTGTACCTTAACATCGGTTCGATGACTTGGGAATTATTTTTGGAGAGGTTCAGAGCTCGTTTCCTATCTGATCACTGGAGATAGTGTCATGCAGATGAATTTCATAATTTGAGATAGATGGTAATGTTCGTCGAGTAGTACGATCATCATTTCTATGAGCTTAAGCAGTACGCCAGGGTTGGTAATGATGAGGCTATGCTAGTGCAACATTTTTTCAGAGGTTTGAATGCCCAAATCAGTGGTGGATTTCATGTATTTAAGTTGAAGACTATGGAGGTAGTTGTGGAGAAGTCTCATATTGTGGAGGAAAATTTGGCCATGGCATTAGGATGCCACATAGGAGTTCAGATTGGTAGTGCACTTGCTTCTGGTTTTGGTTCTTGAGGTGGGTAGTCTTAGGCTACAAGCCCTTCTAGGGGTCAATCCACATATACTAAGGGTGGTCAGCATTAGAAGCAGTCTCAGTCGAAGCATAATACTTCTCAATCTCAGCAGGGTGGTAGACCTTAGTCTAGGAAGAATCGTAGTTGGTAGAGAGCATAGTGTGACCATTTTGAGCATCTGGCACAGAGTACTCAGTCTGTACCTAGCCAGGGTAGCTATCAATAGTCTAATGTTGTCAAGTGTCAAACGTTTCAAATGTGGTACAGGTTTTTTCAATTGCGGTCAACAAGGACATGTTACCAAACAGTGTCTGTAGAGGAGCACTATAGAGTTTAGTTTGAGGCCAACGACTTCAGAGCTGATGGTGGGAGATGCTGACAGGTCACATAGGGTTTTCATAGTGGTTGACAACCAACAGGCTAATCATCAAGGTATTGTGGTGGAGGCATCAAGTGTATTACAAGGCACTCATATTTCTATACTCTTTGATTATGGCACGTCAGATTCATTTATTTCACCTTCAGTAGTTAAGCGTTGTATACTAGTGGTGGAAAAGCAAGGTGTTAAGTGGCGGGTTGAATTGGCCTCTGGGGCGAAGGTGTCGGTAGAATCCCTTATTCTGGGATGTAGGTTGGAAATTGGGTCATTTGTGACTTCAGTGGATCTTTGAATTCCCCCCCTTGGTTCCTATGATGTCATTTTGGGGATGAATTAGCTAAGTGCTCACTGGGCGATAATTGACTTTTGTCATAAGTCTATGCATTATCTAGATGATTCTAGAGGTGAGGTTCAGATTGTTGGCATACAAAGACCTATCTCCTTACGGATGATTTCCATAATGCATCTGAAGAGGTGTTCCGTTAGGGATGTCAGTTGTTTGTGGTCACGATCAATGACTTGGCTATGGAGGAGGGTCAAAAAGTGACCTTAGATGATTATCCTCTCCTTAAGGAGTTTTTAGATGTGTTTTTGAGTGACATTCCAGGGATGCCACCTAAGCATGACATCAACTTCAGAATTGATCTTGTACCTGGAGTTGAGCCTATCTCTAAGGCTCCATATAGGATGACAACTTAGGAGCTTCAGGAGCTTCATTTTCACTTGGAATTATTTAAGAGGCATGATATATTTAACTAATTAAATTGAAATAAAACATATTAAATTAATAAATGGAAACAAAAAAAGAAGCATTTTCAGAAGCAAAAAAGGAAGCAACAATGGAAGCCAAACTAGAAGCAAACTAGAAGCAATCTTGGAAGAAAAAGTTGGCGTTATCTAGGAAGCAAAAATAGAAGCAATTCAGGTAGCAAACAAAGAAGTAATAATGGAAGAAATTTTAGAAGCAACAAAAGATGCAATAATAGAAGCCATATTAGAAGCAGCAAAAGACGTAGAAATGGAATCAAAGCTACATGTAAGAAGTGACGTTATATCAGAAGAAAAATTGGAAGAAAAATTGGAAGTAAAATTGGAAGCAAAATTGGAAGCAAAATTGGAAGCAAAACCAGAAGCAAACCTGGAAGGAAAACCCGAAGCAAACCTCGAAGAAAAATTAGAAGCAAAACTAGAAGCAAATGTGGAAGCAACACAACAAGCAAAACCATAAGAAAAATTGGGAGCCAAATTGGAAGCAAGAAAAGTTGGCGCTAAACCTGGCGCTAAATCTGGTGCTAAATCTGGCGCCGAAGTGAGCATACCAATTTGTGCCAAGTTTTGCGCCAGTAGAAGTGCCCAATTCATGAAATCAAATGAACCAGAATTTTCCACTATTTTAGGCACTAATTTCCTATTTTGTTGTAGTGACAATAGTCAAGAATTCTTTTTATGTTGTTTAGTTTCTCTCAGCAAATGTCAAGTTTTTACTAATAAAATATATGGCATATTTACTCCCGTCCTCATCTTCTTGCCCCAATACTACCCCAATTGCATCATCTGAAGCATCGGCATAAATGTAGAATGGAAGATTCCAATTTGGGCCACATAGTATGGGAGCAGAGATAAGTTTCTCCTTTATTGTTTCGAATGATAGTTGACACTCTGATGTCCAGTTAAATTCCATGTCTTTCTGGAGGAGGGAAAACATAGGGGCCGCTATCTTACTGAAGATTTCTATGAACCTTCGATAGTATCCAACTTGCCCAAGGAAACTTCTAACATCCGTTTGCATATGAGGAGTAGTTATTTTTTGAATGACTTCGATTTCTTAGGATCAACCTTGATCCCTTTGAAAGAGATATGGTGACCTAAGACTATTCCTTGTTCTACCATTATTAAACACTTTTCATGGCTAAGGGATAGTCATTTATCCTCACAAACCTCCAAAACCCTGTCCAAGTTTTGAAGGGCTTCTTCATAGGTTGACCCATAGATATTGAAGTCATCCATATAAACCTCTACACAGTCACTGACCAACTCAGCAAATATAGCCAAAATGGCTCTTTGGAAAGTTGCAGGAGCATTACAAAATCCAAAGGGAAGAACTCAATATGAAAATGTTCCCCATGGACAAGTAAATGTCATCTTATCCTGGTCTTTTGGTGCTACCTGAATCTGGTTGTAACCACTAAATCCGTCTAAAAAGGAGAAATATTTCCTCCTAGCCAAATTATCCAAAACTTGGTCTACAAATGGTAAGGGAAAATAATCTCAGTGAGTGGCTTTATTAAATGCTTTGTAATCTACACATATTCTCCACTTCCAGTTTTTCTTTAGCACTACAACCATAGGTGACACCCACTTACTGTCAGAAATGGGATAAATAAATCCTGCTTGAAGGAGTTTTTTGATTTCAATTTTGACAAGATCTTTTAATGCAGGATTGAGTCTCCTCTGTGGCTGACGTACTAGCCTTATGTCAGGATCAGTGTAAATGTGATGCGTACAAACACTTGGGTGAATTACCCTCATGTCCATGTAGTCCCAAGCAAAATATTTAGAACTTTTTACCAACACATTAAATAATCTATCCTCTTCTGATTCTGTCAACCAACTATTGATGTTTAAGGTTTTTCCTTGTAGTAACATGATTGTTTATGTTCTAGGATGGGCGGACATGACAGTATGTATTGGTCATAACAAGGTATTGAGAGGACAACTATGAGGAATTAGTCAGTGAAATCTAGTAACGTCCTCAAAGAAATAGCTAGTTCTGGGAATCATATTGGCCAACGGACAAGGCATTCCCATAGTAGTATATTTCTATTCCATCCCATGTACATTGATTGGTTGTCCTAAAAATTTTGGTGCATCCACCATTTCCTCATCACGTAAGTCTATGGCAAGGTGTATTATATCATTTACTATCTCATCCTCTAATTCTTCTTCATGTTGTTTAATAACTACCATGGCTAATGAGGCCGAACTGTCCTGACCATTAGACTCTTTTGGTTCGTCAACCTGGACTTTTTTATTTTCAGTGGGTTTAGCAAGAGGATATAAGAATTAGCATTTACTATCTGGACCATGTGAAATGGTCATTCCTCCCTCCCTACAGTCGATTTTGGTTGTGACAGTGGCCAACCATGGTCTTCTGAGAACTATTGGATAGCTATCTTTGAGTGTAATCGACTGAATTACCTGGAAGTCAACTGGATATTCCCATCCATCAACTTTGACAAGAACATTTTCAATAACACCCTTTGGAATGGCTATGGACTGATTTTCCATCTGTAAGACTGCAGTTGTGGGATGTAAATTAGTAAGACCTAATTTTTCCATCATGTTCATAGTCATTACATTAATAGTTACTCCTAAATCCGCTAAAGCATTATGTATTGCTACATCATTAATCGTGACAGTTATCAATGGACTACTAGGATCATCATATTTTGGATTGATGGTCTTTCCAGACAAAAAATCAGCTAAATAACCATTGATATGCACTGTATTTATTTTCTTTGGTTTCCTTCCTAGAGTTTTAATACACAGTTGTTTGATTAGTCGGTTCAACTCCGGAATTTCCTTTATCGATTGCAACAATGGAACCTCTATTTGAAATTTTTTAATCTCCTCAATTAATGCAGTTTCAGAGGTCAAAGACATTTCTAGAGTATCTTTCAAAGTGGTTGATTTCAGACACTCCAAAAATGGTACTTGATTTTTCTCCTTTGGAGTGTTATCCATTCTAAGATCAGTTGGAGACTGATCTCCCTCTTCTTGAGGAAAGTCGATAGCTCCTGCTGACAATGGTGGCAAAGTTGTGTCTATGGTAACAGTTTGATTGGGTGGAGTGGCTTTCTTAGAATTTTTAGTCATGGGTTCATCCACAATTTATTCTATGGTTGGTGGTTGAAGTTTTTTACCTGAGCGCAACTGAATATTTCCACAATGTATGGCATTAAGTCCGGTAACATTATCTTGTTTAGTGGAGTATACAAAAGTATTTTGTCGATTATTTTTGGGATTGGGAATTGTTGGGAGTTGAGGTTGATTTGTTTGCTCATTCTGTGGAGGATTTTGGGGTGGTGGTAGCAAATTTTGTTGTTGATTCCTCCGAGGACCAGTATAAAATTGATTATGTCCTTGATTCCAATGGGGAGCAATATGTTGTGGGTACCACTGTTGTTGTGTTTGGTTTGGCCACTATTGATTTCCCCATGATTGATTTTCCCATTCAAGGGGTCCCCAATAGGGAGTTCCCCAACTATATTGTTGAGGTTGTGATTGAGGCCAAGATGAATTCCATTGATTACTAGTCCAGTTGTTTTATGGTCTTCAAGTAGGATTGGAATTTTTCCTGTAAGAAAAATTCCCTCCCTAGCGTTGATTGACCAAATTTATTTCTTCCTCAACCTGAGTAGTCCTTTTCTTGGAATTCTTGAGATCAGTAAGAATCTCACACTGGTTTGTAGGATGATTTTTCTCGTAAAGTTGACAGACATTAACCTTGTCTAGAGGACATTCTCTCAAAAGATTTTTATTTGGACATCTTGGACAATAGATGGACAAAGTCTCTAGATTGTGGGTCTTAGCTTGTATGTCATCTAATTTCATGTTCAATTGTACTAGTATGTTCATTTTAAGGTTCTCTATCTCTTCTTGGAGCTTTCCTATATTGTTAGACCCTTTAAAAAGAGTAGTTTTATAGATTCCTCCTCGATTTCACGAGAAATTCTCACACAACTCACATATTGCATCAAGGGTTAACTGAGACACGTCTCCTTTTCCCATTAAATCTAGGCTTCTTCTTGCATCATCATTGAATCCTTTAAGAAATATAGTCTTGAGAATCTCAACACTAATGGTCTCTTCTCCACATCATTTAGACAAGAAAAGAAACCTATCTAGATAGTCCTCTAGACTCTCATCCTCGTTTTTCCTAGTTTTAAATAGCTCCTCCTTAAAATCACTTACCCTATAGTAGCTCTGGTATTTTTTTAGGAATGCATTATCCATGTTATCCTAAGATGTAATAGAACCAATAGCTAATCCCATAAACCAATGCATGGTTGTATCCTTCAAAGTAGAAGGAAACAACTTTGGTTTTTGGTTATCATTTTTATAGTCATAAGTTTGATAGAGGACTTTAAATTCAAAGAGAAACTAATCTAGGTCTTCTGAGGACAAACCACAAAAGGTTGGAAGAAAGGTTGGAGAGATTTTTTTCATCATGGTATCATCATCTGCATCCGGAGTAATAAGATAAGTGAGCATTCGAAGTGTTGGAGGATCATTGTTATTGTGGTTAGCATTATTCCAGTTGGCTTCATCTCTACGATCACCTGTAATGTCTAGAGGAATGTGTTCCTCATGGATAATTTCTTCAATGAAGGGTTGTTCTACTGGATGATCTTTACGAAAGTAATGGAAGGCTTTTGGTGGATTTGGCTCGAGTAATTCGTCAACTGAGTGGTCCTTTGAGCCTTGGGTCTCCCTATGTATGATTGGAATGTATTTTGGGGGGGTATTTGGTATAAATCTTTCATGAGGGCATATTTTCTTGACCATGTAGAAAAGGAAGCCGAAGGGGGGTTTTTTTGGCCTAAAAAGAGGTATTTGAGGCATCTCCTATTAACACTCAAGCAAGAAATTTGTCCTTGGAAACGGCACCAAAAAGTGATAGGTTGTCATTAGGTCTGATTACTTTAGAAGTTACAAGCTTCAATATATCGATCGGTTAGTGTCCACGGCTATTTGCAATAGAATATTACTTGACTAATCCCTTAGATTTTCTAAATTTTTAGGGCTCCTAACATTAATTCCTAACCTAAGGCCATTTAACTATCTAACTGAATAACAATTTATCTAAAGAAACTTAAAGTATTTAAATTAGAAAGCATAAAATAACTAATCTAGAAAATATAATAACTAAATGAGAAAGCATGGAAACAACTAAACTGAAAAGCGTATAAACTATAGAAGTAGCAAAACCTGTAAACAAACTATGAAACATCTAATTAAATACAACAAATAATGATTCATAACAATTAGCACACTACAGAAATGACAAACAGTGAGTGCTCTGAAACTTCAAACTCTACAACAACATTGTTAATGATTTCTAGAAGATTAACATGGACAAATAACTATACTCATAATTTTGTTATTCATACAATAAAGACAACAGAAAGGAAAGTACTCATCTATTTAATCTACTCTCCCTCGAGTGGCCAGCTCGCAGGTTACTACATTCATCCTTAGGTGACATACACAACATTTTCGAAAGTTCTCTCATTAAAAAAAATCTCCATCCATAATTTCAACAACTCGGAAATTGATATGCAATAATCTTTTTATTCATATATATTCAGAAAACATGTTGACAACATAACATTACTATTTTGCATTGTCTTTTGCTTCTTGAGATTACATATTTATAGAAAACTCCTAACTAAGTCCTATATTTCAAATGGCTTAGATTCCCATTGAAAAAGTCTATAACAAATTGCTAACAAACTTTATGTCTTTAAATGCCCATTACAGAGATATTAAAGAGGCTCAAGTCAATCCTTGAAGTCTTTAAACTTTTTAAAACATAACAGAAATTAACCAAAAGAAATTATGATTTCGGTCCGTCATCCTAAAGTTCTGGAGCATGTTTTCACCACATATCTTCAATCTGTTTTGGAGCTCGTGTTGGTTGAATGCTTTTTATTATTGTATGATGATCGATTTTATCCTACAAAATACTTAAACAACCTATTAAATCTGCATTGGCAAGATACATCAATAAATCATAAGAAATAAAGTTTTTACAATTTTTCTTAAAAGATAAGCAACTATTTTGCCTAAAGTTTAATTAATTGGTAGAGAATGAGAATTTTGCATATGTGAGATAGGGCTTTATTATTTTATCATGATGAGGTTATTTTTACCTCATCAATAACCATGAATGTTTGTGCTTACGAGTTCCTATCAATGTATGCATTTCTCAATCACAGACTATTTCCCAAAAAATGAAGTAGCAAAAATTTACCGGAGAGGATTCCAGAGAAAAATACCGAAGGTTGATTATGTATTACTGGTTCAAAATACCAGATTGGTATTGTGAACCCCAATCCTATACGTGCACAAATACAAGAAGAGAACACATTAGTAATCTCATATGCAAGATAAAACAACGATTCCCCATGAAATCCATCTACAATGCTTAATAATAGGAAAAATGAAGAACAAACATGAAAAGATGAATGAAATCCTAATTAAGCAATGCAAACTCTTGATCCCATGGGGAAGTTGGTGCTAATTGGTGTGTCGAAATTGACCCTTTCCCAACTCCTTTGCAAGCTTTGTGATCATTTGTGGATGATTGAAGCTCCTTGATGAGATTTCATCATAACCTTGCTATGAAATCATGAAAATGATGAACACTTGATATAAAATGGATAAGGATAGCTCTCAATGTGGAGAGAGTAACTTTGATCTAGATTGTGCATGATAGAATGAGAGGAAGAGTCTCTCATTTATAGATTTCCAATTCGAAGAATGAGTAAGATTGAGCAATGTGGGATCATTCAACATCCAATGGCCAAGTGCCACTTGTCAATATGTGAATGGTTGAAGGTTGTGCACATTTTGATCAAAGTGCCAATAAATGATATTAGGTGGAATTTCAAAATAGTGAAATGACATGTGAGAGGGAAAAAAGAATGAAGTTAATGTCACTTGGCTCAATGCACAAAGACATGTAAGAGGAGTAAATGCTTTGTTGGAAGGACAAATCCACTTGGATTTGAATTCAAATTTGAAGGAATATTCCTCTTTTATTCCATGTTGAGAGAAAATAGTCAATTTAATAAATCAAAGTAATTGATTTATTGTGCAAGTTGCATTCTCTAGAGAATGTGACATGGATTAAGATTAAATTAATCAAAGTTTAATTAATTTAATAGGGAATTAGGAGATGTGACAATTTAGACTTAAATTTATGAATTGATTTAAATTAAATTGAGAGAAAGGGTTTAATTAAATAAATGTTTTGATTTATTTAACTAAAGGGGATAATGTTAGATTAAATCAAATAAGGTTTAATTTATTCAATTTAATAAGAGGACTTTAGAGATTCAAATTAAATAAAATGAATTATTTAAATGAGCATAGATAGAAGATTAATTAAATTAAATTGATTAATTTAATCAATAAGGGAGAAAGACCTAATTAAATAAATAATGATTTATCTAATTAAGAGATGAAAAGTGTTGATAAGCTGAGAGTATGATTCAGGAAGAAGTGATGTTAAAAATCAAGATCAAGTGTGTTGGTCAATTTTCCATGTCTACATTTTGCCCTGCTTTGAAGAAATGCACTTGTTGCATTGGTTCAAAGAATAAACTGATGTGATCAAAGTTCCAAAATTTCTCAATTTTTTCGAATGCCCCACTGTTGCACCAGTGGAAGGATTATGCTAATATGCTACCCCCTCGAGAGATTGGATGAAAATTTTGATTTTTGGATGATCTCGCTAAAAAAGAGGACAAGGTGCCTGACATGTCCAAAAATGCCCCAGGATGTCAAAAAATGCGTTAAAATGCCAAAAAAGATGCAACATGGTCCCCGGTTGGAAAAAAATGGGACCAAGGGACCAAAACCCTAGCTGGATGGTCAAATTAGGTTAAAAAATCCTAATTTGCAGGCTTAAATAGACCATGAGAGGTCACTTTCAATTCATTTGCACACTTAGCCTTTATAATTTTCTACACTTTGACCTTTGAGTTCCAGTCTAGATGGCGCAATGACAACTTCCCAAGCACGTGTCAGAGAGGGTGCGTGTGCACCAGTGGCTAGTTAGTGCAGGACTCATAGTATGTACCAATATCTCGACTTTTGATTTTATCGTTTTACGTGCATTTAATAGGGTTTAGGTCAAATTTAGGTCAAATGACACTATATAGCGCCACTGCAAATGCTCAATCAGCGCCGCACAACCTCAAACTATGTCGCATATGAGAATAGCACCGTCGCGGGCCAGTTAGGAATGAGGGTTTCTTGTCAAACTCGACTGCATATGAAAATTCGACCACGCGGCACAATTTGAAACTAGGTTTTTGGCACAAAGTCAGCTGCATACACAAATTGGACCGTGCGATGCACTTTGGAGTTTAGAATTTGGCAAACTTCGCTGCGACGACGAAGTTTGGAAGTTTTCAAACTGGGTCGCATTTGCAAACAACGCCGCTTTTGTTTCAAATGCGAAAAGTTGACTCGGGAGGAAGATTTTTTTACAAGACTTGACGCGATGGTTTCTCTTGTGTAGGAGGACCCTGACATACTTCATTCGAGGGACCACAAATGGCTGGTGCTCAAAAGATTACAAGGTATGCACATATTCCTCGAGGAGCAACTTGGTATGCTCGGCCTTTGGTTCGTTGCTTATGTTCCTCATGTTCGGACCCACTTGGGGATGATGACAACTTTGGCTGAGTGGTGGCACAATGAGATCTCCTCATTCCATCTTCCTACCAGCAAGGCCACCATCACACTCGAGGACGTCTGGCGCATCCTTCGACTACCCATCCACGGAGCCAGAGTGATTTATGATCTAGATGTCGGTAGGGATGCCTGCTATGATGTGATGGGTGTTGATGAGATCCATTTCTCTGATGGACAAATTGACCTAGAGAGATATCGAGGTATAACACCCACCTACAGGCTGATTGTTGCAGCTATTATTTCAGGTCTTGTGGCACCAGATCAGTGGGGCCGATACTTTAGTTCAGGCTGGGGACTGGCATGGGAGTGGATGGTTGTTCGTAGGGAGTGCTTTTCTTGGGGGCTAGTGATGTTGGCCTCTTTATATAGAGATTTGCATGAGTTTGTATATCTTGATAGCAGGTCCCTCAAGGCCGGAGTTACTTTGTTACACATATGGGCCTAGGAGTGGATTCCAGTGCTCCATTCATATGTCACACCGATTGTGCTAGATATTGATGACCCCGTTGTCTGGCGATATAGCGAGGTACAGATCCACTCTACCCACACCAGCACAGGTGGCATTACACATTGGTGATGAGCCCTTGATGAGATGAGGGAGTTCATTTGGAGCCTTGGATGGGCTTAGGCCCATGGTATGATGATGTAGAGCAATTTTTTTCGCTTGGCAGGACAGATGGATGCAAGGTCGAGAGCACACTATGATACAATGGTACCTTCCAAATAGGGTGGCTCGATAGTTTGGTGAGGCCCAAGATAGGCCGGATGATCAGTATATGGAAATCTTCACCCATTCATCATGAGAGACAGCATGGGGCCATCCCATCCCAGTGTCAGAGGCAATAGCCTTATTCAAATAGCTAGTGGCCATACGATCAGGGGCTAGCAGATGCAGGAGTGACCCAGGCATATAGAGCTTGGTTTAGGCCTCCTCTGAGATTGACAGCTCCAGGTGCGACACTCTCACGACGGAGGCCCAGAGGTAGGTCAACTATTAGGGGTAGGGTCGAGGAGGCAGAGGTGATGATGACAGAGATGGTGATGGGCACAGGGGAGGAGGTGGCCCTCCTCCACACCAAACACCACCACAAGACCAGGCACCACCACGGGCTCTGACACTACCATGTGACCAAGAACCACTACGAGACTAGGCACCACCACGAGTAGGGATATAGGATGACTAGCCTAGAGATGAGGACATAGTGGTCCCTCAGCATTAGCCACCAGGATAGCCAAATCATAGAGATGCATTGATCCAGCAGTTCCAAGGTCAGATTTAGATATTGATAGTAGAGAGAGATCAGGTTCAACAACAGATTTTGGTAGTTACTATTGAGAGGGACCAAGCTCGATCCAAGAGGGATCAGGAGGTTGGTCGATGGAGGCAGCTAGAGAACCTGGCCTCATCATCCCAGGGCCGATCAGTTTCCTTACAGGCCTACAAAGAGGCAATCAGAGAGGTTGAGTATTATCGACAACATTACAGATAGACGGTGCCAGCAATAGGCCGGATGTCAGACTACTCTCAGTAGACAGGGATGAGGCCATCAAAGGATCACTATGATAGGCCAGAGGGTGAGGGGCATAGCCAGCAAAGCTAGCCCTTTGATCATAGGCAGTTTTCTATTTTTGATTCATGGGCTCTGATTATTGCCCCTATTGTATCATGTATTTTGATGTACACTTGATCTGATTTTGTACCATGACATTTGTATATTTTGATGATATATATAATATGGTTCTACTTATGATATGCCTTGCAATGTATGATATGTGGATGCATTTTAATTTCCTATGTGTAATGAGATGTTTATGAAATGTTCTATGCTTATGCAATATGATGTATGCTTCTACATGATAATTATGGATGCATTTCTTTTTGTACTTTTCTATGATGATGATTTTATGGATGCAATGCATGCTAATGATTATGATTATGATTCAAATGATATGAAAATGATTATGTAATGATAATGGATTATAATGATTTATATCATGTTCTTAATGATTCGTGTAATCTATGAATGTAATGTGATTTCTTAAGATGCTTAGAATAAAAAATCTATATTATTCCTCATAACTTGAGATGATGGTAATGCAAGATGATATGATGTGGTATGATCTATATGATATGATATGCACTTATGCTAATGGTTTTATGAATTCAAGGTGGATGCATTAGTGATGTTCTGATTAACTGTCATGGTACCATGTTAGTGTGGAAAGAAGATAGAAGAAAGAGATCCAACAAGTCATTAAGATGATGATGATTTGCTTACTAGGAGTCAAGATTTTCAAAGGGCCAATTACTTTATGTTTGATAACACACGTAGGTACGATGCATCAAGGTATAAAGAACCAGGATGGCATTGTACCTAGTGTGATGGACTTTGACTCGATGACCAAATAGGAGTATTCTTGTTCACACTTAGCATACGGAACTTTGTTGATGTAGTTCAGATATTCTAAACATCTCGGGCCAAAACATAGAAAGGAAAGCATTCCTATGTGGTCAAAAAGATACCTAAATCACCCTTCCTACAAACCAAACAAAGCATGCATGACTAATTTATTTTACAACAGTATGCCACAAGCACAACAAATAAAAAAGATAATGATCATTGCCCCATTCCTTTCTCTCTAAACCTATTTTTTCTTAGGCATCATCGAGAGGCCCCTGGAATGAGTGCAAAATAAGATAAGTCACAAAGACCAAGGAAAAAGTAAACAAACAAGATAATATTTCTCATACCACTAGCCAAGGCTAAACTATTGCGAGATACCTAATGCTTATGTCCATCATGGGAAGGATACATCCTAGGACATGTTGTGATCAGGGATTTGGTGAGACTGATTGGGTGACGAGCTATTGATACTCTAAGTTGATCAACTTGATTTCTAATTGACCTAGGCTTCAGACTTTGATGATTAGGGTGTTCACTTTGGAACCTGCTAGACTTGCTTCTGACTGACCCACCAAAGGATGAAGGCGATGATTGATTTATTCGAAATGAGACAATCGCGGGTGAAAGCAAGATGAGGTGGATGCACCATTTTCGATTTTTCAAATGTTTTGAGGTTGTTTTGATTTTTGGATTTTTTAATTTTTTGGTATTTTCAAGATTTACGATGAAGAGACTAACTTAAAGAGCTATCCTAGGGGTCTCGGGAGCTAATCCATAAATTAGCTTTGCCTACGTTATATACACAGAGACCATGTAGTTTGACTGACGACATACTTGACTCAATGATGAGAAAGAAGGGCAAATGGATTGATATATTGCGACGGATGCCTAAAGGGTTGACCTAGGGTGTCTCGGGGAATGATCAAAGATCAACCTTGCCTACGTTCAAGCTTAGAGATGATGTAGTTCAGACTAAAGATGTCATTTTTGATTGTTTAGATTTTTGACATATTTTGGGTTTTTTGATTGATTTGGATGTTTTTGGATTTTTTGATGGTTAGGAAGATCACAAGAATATACAAGAATATGATCCGATGCAGGTACAAGAAAATCCCCCCAGTGTGATGTGGTAGACTACTTTGATACAGGTAGGACAAACTAACCTTGGGAATGTGCCAAGTAGTACTAGGGTGGAACATGATACGAGCACAAGATCAAGCTATGGTATGGTTGTGAACGGATGGTGGAAGGATCAATGGAAGGTAATGGATAAGTGAGTGAGTGAAAAAGTCCATGAGGATCCTAGGGGATGGAGAGTGCTTTATTTATGATTGGCACCTGTTTTCTAGGTTTTCACCAAGGTACTTGTTTAAAGCGCCACCGAAGTGGTTTTCACTAGAGGACGATTTTTTTCTTTATTGTTTTCAATCCTTTTTCTAATTTTTTTGGCATTTTTATATATTTTTTGATTTTTTTGTTGTCACCAAGATGCCTGTTTACCAAGTTTTCATCAGGGTGACCATTTTTTCAGGACTTTTTTTATTTTTTTTGTATTTTTGGTTTTATACCTTGCAAGTTTTTAGGCATAAAACTTTTTGAGATGATAGTTGTTCAAGGGCTCCTGCAGAGGCTCACCTTCTGGTGTTGATAGCTGATATGCCCCTGATTTATAACTTGTTGTAATGATGAAAGATCCCAACCAGTTGGGCTCAAATTTACCTTTTCTATCTGGGTTCGACACGTTCTTCTGATTTTCTTTTAGCACAAGTTCATCGACTTGGAAGGTTCACCTTCTGAACTTCTTCTTGTACACTTTAGGTGGTTCTGATAGACCTATAGATGGTTGAGGGCATCCATGCATCGTTCATCTAATAACTCTAGCTCATTTAACCTTGAAACCTGATATTCCTCATCTGTATTGAGGTTTAACAGTGATATCCTTAATGATGGGAGCTTGATCTCGATTGGGAGGATGGCTTCTGATCCATAGACCAGGGAGAATGGGGTGGAACCTATTGGCATGTGAATGCTGGTGTGGTAGGCCCATAAGGCAGGATTTAGCTGCAGATGCCAATCACGACTGGAGTCATTGACTATTTTCTTAAGGATTTTCAAGATAGTTTTATTACTAGATTTTTCTTGGCCATTGCCTTGGGGGTAGTATGAAGTGGAAAAGCAATGTTGGATATGGAATTTATGGAAAATGTCATGCATATCCTGATTTTTGAAAGGTGTCCCATTATCAGAGATAATGGATTGAGGGAAACCATATCGACAAATGAAATAGTTCAGGATGAACTTGGATATCTATTTTTCGGTTATGTAGGTCATGGGAATTGCTTTGACCCACTTTGTAAAGTACTATGTGATGGTGATGATGAATTTGTGGCCGTTGGATGAGGTGGGTGTGATTTTTTGGATGAGATCGAGCCCCCACTATGAAAATGGCCAAGGTGTAAAAATAGGATGAAGCTCTTGAGCTGGTGCATGAATAAGGTCTCCATGTTGCTGGCACTGTAAACACTTTCTGACAAAGTCGTGTGAGTCTCTTTCCATTGTTGGCCAGTAGTACCCGGTTCTCAACAACTTCTTAGCCAAGGTCATACCACTTGAGTGCGAATTGCAAGTGCCATTGTGAACCTCAATCAGAGCAGTCAAGGCTTCAGAGGGATTTAAGCAATGCAATAGGATTCCTTCAATGCTCCTATGATAAAAATTTTCTCTTAGGATGACAAAATGTAAGGACCTTTTGACAAAGGCTCTTTTAAGGTTTGGGGTTATGTCAGTTGGGAGGACTCCTATTCTCAAGTAGGTGTAGATGTCATGATACCAGGGATCACTGGGACCAACGAGTTCGCACACATATTCTGACTTTGTTACCTCAAATGCCAGTATGAGAAGCTGCTCTACCAAGAATTTATGTTTTGGGACATTACGAGGGATATCCAGTAAGAATCCAATTATTTCCATGGCATTAGCTGCTCTGTTGTTAGCCCTTGGTATTTGTTCAAAGGTGATATCAATGAATGATTCTTTGAGGCTCTCTACTAACTTCTTGTATGGTGTCAGCTTATCATCCTTAGTTTGGTATTCGCCATTGACTTGGTTGATAATAAGTTATGAATCCCCATAAACCTTTAGTGCCATGACCCACAACTGTGCTACAATCTTGAGACCTATGGTTAAAGCCTTGTACTCTATAATGTTGTAACTGCAGGGGAATACCAATTTGTAGGATCTAGGTATACAATCCCCCTGTGGGGTGATGAAGAAAACACTGGCTCCTGATCCATGTTGTGTATATGAGCCATCAAAGTAGATTTTCCAGTGATTGGCTATGTTGAGATTAAATATGGATTCATCTGGAAACTCTGATATGAGTGGATTCTCTGAATAGATTGGAGCCTCTGTCAGTTGGTCTGCAATCACCTGCCCCTTGATAGCCTTGCGCTCTACATATTCAATATCATGTTATGTCAATATCATGACCCACTTGGCTATTAGTCCTATGAGAGTGGCCTTAGAGAGTAGATACTTTATTGGATCTATCTTTGTGATCAGCTTGATTTGATGAGCCAACATGTAGTGTCTGAACTTTTGGGCTGCAAACACAACTGTCAGGCAATATTTTTATATTGGTGTGTAATTGAGCTCATGCCCTACCATTGTCTCGTTGATGTAGTATATTGCTCTTTCTCTCCCATTTTCATCATGTTGAGCTAGCAAAGCACCAAGAGCTACCATGGTTGTTGAAATGTACAGGATTAATGGATTTCCTGGGATTGGTGGCATCAAAACTAGTGGCATGAGTAGATATTCTTTGATTTTACTGAATGCCTGATCACACTTTTCATCCCACTTGTATGCTACTCCCTTGTGGAGTAGATGAGAATACAAGATTTGTTTATCTACTAGTTGTGCTATGAATTTGTGGATGGATTGGAGCCTTCCTTATAGTCCTCTGAGCTATTTTAGTGTCATGGGTGCTTCCATTTCGAGGATCTCCCTAACCTTGGTGGGATCCACTTCTATTCCTCTCATTGATACTATATATCCCAAGATTTTTCCTGATTGCACACCAAAAACATATTTCTTGGGGTTAAGTCTAACCTTGTATTTCTCCAATCTGTCAAAGATGGTGCTTAGAGCTGCTATATGATCCTGTCTTTTCCTTGACTTGGAAAATATATCATCCACATAATCTTCCATAGTTTTGTGAATCATGTCATGAAAAATTGGTTTCATGGCCCTTTGATATGTTTCTCCCGCATTCTTTAGCCCAAATGGCATCATGTTCCAGCAGCAGGTGCCCCGTGAACAAGTAAATGTTGTTTTATGTTTGTCTTCCTTTGCGATCATAATCTGGTTATACCCTGAGAATCCATCCATCAGTGATAGCATCTCATGTCCGGCCATCATTTCGACTATCATATCAATGTTGGGTAGTGGAAAATCATCCTTAGGACATGCTTTGTTTAGGTCTTAGAAATTAGTGCAGATATAGATGCCCCTATTTGGCTTTGAAAATGGCACAAGATTGGACACCCATTTTGGATAATCAATTGGGCATATGCAAATGGCATCCAGGAGTTTCTGTAATTCTACCTTGACTAGCAAGGCTATCTGAGGGTGCATCTTTCTCAATTTTTGTCTCACTAGCTTTTCCCCTGGGTAGACAACTAAATGATGAACCACGACTTCCAGATCAAGATCTGACATGTCAGCATAAGTCCATGCAAAGTTCACCTTTCTTTCTCTTAGGAATGTTGCTAAGATTTCTTGTTCTTTTGTGAGGAGTGATTTAACATAGAAGGTGATTTGGGGTGTTTCTTTTGTTCCCAGATTGATAGGATTGTACCATTCTGGTAGGACTATTGATTTCTCTTGATGAAATGTAGTAGGAGGGAGATTGAATCCTTCATCCTCTGGTGCCTCAGAGAGGTTTTCACCATTGGATGCATCCTTTATTTTTACTATTCTATGGTTAGAGAGTGCCACAATGTGGTTTTCACTCAATGACCCTAAGCTTGTTCTCATTCTTTTTCTTTTGCGACTGAAGGACTCAATCATCTCCCCATAATAGGCTTGTGTGTCAAGTTTGATGTTGAATCCAGCTTTATGATCTTTGTATGGTATCGTATCCCTTAGCCCCATGAACTCCGAGAGAGCCTCATCATTTTTGAATGTGTCTAGAACCGGTGGTCCTCGTTGGTTGTAATCAATGGGTTGAGGGTAAACTAGGTTTATCTTGTGGGGCTAGTGGTCAAACTCAAAAGATGATGTACTAATCATGAGTAAGGAGGAGTCCTTAAAATAATGGGAAGGCTTTCTATGGTATCCTCGTCATCACTACTACTACAGACCTTGGTTATGTCGAAGGTGAAATTATCAAGGGGTAGACCTGTTGATACAGGAAGTTGAAGGGTGGCTACTGATAACTGAGGAGGAGACCTGACTTCTCTACTAGGGGTACCTCTACCATGTATGGTTATACTCAGAGGGGTACATCCAAGGCCAATATTTCTCATTCATCTTTCTACAATGATGGGCTCCAGTCGTCCATCATTGTTCCTTCCAAGGATTTCATTTCTATTGTATCCCATACCAAGCATCATTTGCAGTCCTCTGCTAGCTTCATCCATGGGTAGGGTGGGTGTGGGCCTTTTATCTTGGTATAGTGTTCTTGAAATGTATCTTACGTCCATTTTCCTGACTTAGATCCCCCCAACAACGAAATCTAGAAGGGTCTTCCCTAAAAGTGTAGGCAAGTATTTCAACTAATTGAGGTCATCCATGTGACCTAGGAGATTGAGGTAACTCTCCTACAACAAAATATTTTTTCTCATTTTGTAATCTCCAAACCCATTATCTTGGATCATGAGCTTGATGTCGGATATATTGTGGATGGAAGGTGTCTCTATCGCAGAAGTGGAGGCGAGGTTAGATGGATGCATATAGGGAGTGGAGGGGCCTTCATCATTCTTTGGTACTTGGGGAACTTTGTAAAACTTGGCTTCCAAGTTTTTGCAATAGGCAAATGGCTCTGGATCATCATGTATTGTGATCTCCTCATCCTGGTATGAAAATTTTACACATTGATGAAATGTTGAGGCGACCGCCTTCATTCCATGGATCCATTGACATCCTAGGAGGATGTTGTAGGGAAAATCAAGGTCAAGGACCTGACATGTGGTTTCCATAGTAGCTAGTCCTACTTGGATTGGGATCTTGATAGTGCCTTGAGACATTCATTCCTAGTCATCATATGCTCTGATGGTAATTCCTTTGTTTTTGTCGATGGAGTCTTTTGAGATTCCCAAGTTCATTATAAGTTTAAGTGAGCAAATATTGAGGACTGTGCCTCCATCCACCAAGACCCTTTTGACCTTTTTCTTATGAACCAAGACTTGAAGGTGAAGTGCACAGTTGTGAGATGGTTGGGTGGGGAAGTCTTGGTTGGAGAAAGTGAGGATATTTTGTGTGACGATGTTACCGACCATAGCCTAAAGTTTTTTTCTATCAAGGTTAGCAGAGATAGTGGATGCAGCTAATGCTTCCTCAAGGATTTTCCTATGGGCAGCAGAAATTTTTAGTAACTCCATGATGGAGATCTAAGCGGGGATTCTTTTTAGCTGGTCAATGACATTATAATCATAGGGAACAACTTTCATATTTGAGATGGGGGTCTTAGATGGTTGTGATGCCCCTACAATAGTAACCTTACTATCGCATGTCGTGACTCCACAATCAGTGTTAGCTCCTTTGACACATTTCATCTATGCATGCGATGACACCTTCGTATACAAGGTTTGCACTGGCATACTTTTGTTTCCCATTTTTTTTTCCTTCGTTATTTCCTTGATTGTTTCCTTGATTATTTCCCTGATTGTGATAAGGCATCAGATTCGTGTATATTTTGAGATCTTGATTTCCGGCAGGTTACTCGACATTTATGATTTTTCCTCAATGAGATCTTGGATGATGTTTTTCAATCTCATGCAATTAGCGATTGTATGCCTTTTGATTTTATGAAAATCATAAAGGAGATTTTCATTGTACCATGGTGGTTTTGTCATGGGTTTCACATATTTCTCTGAATTGGAAATTTTGATAAGGCTCTCTTTAACCAGTTTCTTCATTATAGATTCGATTGGCTCCCCAAGGGCCGTGAACTTCCGCTTGGGAGGATACTTGTTTCAGGGAGGTGGTTCTCCTATATTTCTCATATTATTGATTTGGTTGTTCAGAGGTTTTGTTGTTGTGCTACTGTATTGGTTTGCACATTGTTGTGGTTGTGATTATGTGGTTGATGATGGGTTTGAATATTTTTCTTGGGAGCACTGATGACAACCTTAGCATCGACCACTCTGTCGTTTGTGACATTTTTGTTCCTTGACCATGTGCGAGGTTTATCATTATAGCTAGTGGATGGTCGGTTATCCTATTGTGCAAGAAACGAAGATGCCCCCCCTCGCGTAGTAAGGGCTATTTCGATATTGACCACTTTCAAGATCAATTGATCATATGTTGTAATGCATTGCATTTTTAAATAGAACGCCAAGTTTCTATCTAGATTGGTTATGATTGTGCAAACTTGTTGTTCTTCCAGCATGGTCCATTTGCTCTTATTGGCTTTGGATTGCCATCTCTGCAAGAAGGAGGCGAATAGATCTCCTTTTCTTTGTTTTAGTGTTGATAGTTCTTCCAGACTAACATCCGTTCCCATGTTGAATGTATAGTTTTTGAGGAATGCATCCACCATTTCCTGGAATTTTTTTATGCTTGTGGGTAGGCAACAGAACCATTCCATGGCAGGACCAGTCAAACTCCGAGGGAATAGTCGCATTAGATACGTGTCATCATATGCAACTTCCATGCAATACACTTGAAACTCCCTAACGTGATTTTTAGGGTTTCCCGTCCCATTATATTTATCAAATTTGGGGATTTCAAATCCATTTGGGAATGGTACCATTGTAAGGCTTCTATCAAAAGTATAGGGGCACAAATTTCTCGATGTTTTGGTTGTTTTTCCTGATTGAAGGTCTAGCACTTGCTACGATAGCAGTTTGATCTATACTGCAACATCATTTTGTGGATTAGGATGTGGGATGAATGTTTTTTGAGGCATTCATGGTGTTTGATTGACGGGTGGGGTATTGATGGGGGTTTGATGCAAACTCTATTATGCTTTTGAGGCCTACTGATATTCTTGGATTTGTTCCAACAAGGCTTGTTATTGGTCCTATTGTTGTTGTTCCAACAAAGCTTGTTGTTAGTCCTGTTGTTGTTGTTCCCACAAAACTTGTTGTTGGTCTAGCTATTGTTGCACCAACAAAGCTTGGTGTTGGTCTAGCTATTGTTGTGCCAGCAAAGCTTGTTGTTGGTCTAGTTTTTGTTGCACCAACAAAGCTTGTTGTTGGTCTATTTGTTGTTGCGCCAACAAAGATTTTTGTTTAGCTTGTCGTTGTGCCTGAAAGTCTTGCAGGGCTTGTTGGTATGCTTCTCGGTGGATTGCTTGTAGTTGTGCACGGTACTATGCTTGTGCTGTTGAGCTTGTTGTTGGGCTTGAGCCTAAGCCTGTGCTTGTTGGGTTGCTTGTGTTGTTTGTGTAGCTTGTGCAGCTTGTGCGGCTTGTTGAGTGGCTAATTGCATTTGTGCTTGCTGAGCAGCCAGCTGTGTAGCTTGTTGATTTTGTTGAAGTACCCTTTAGTGAGTTGATTTTTGAACTACCTGAATCATGGTGATGAATGAGTTATTCATGTTGACTTTTGGTGGAATCAGCAGTGGATTGGGAATGGTGTTAACCATTGTGATGATCGGAATGGTCATGTTGGTGATTGGGATTTGAGTTGTGGATGGCATGCTCGAGATAGTTGGTCCCTGGGAAACCACGTTTTGAGAGATCTGGGGAATGATGGATGTGTTGATCGTTGGGGTAGCTTTGATGGTTATCATTTGTTGCGATGTGATGCTCTAATTGCTTTGGTTTGAAAAATTGGTGATGGGTAGGGGGGGAAGACCCAACCCAAGAGGTGATACGGATGTCAGCGGTAATGGTGGTGTGTTCCCTTGGAAAAGTGATAATGAAGAAGGATCAATGACTCCCTTTGTCCCAAATAACCCACCCTCTCCTTGTGAAATCATGGGGAGAGAAGTTTGTACATTCAACGGAAAGATTGGTGTCGCATGAAATGAGGATGAGTCTGCATGATTATGGAAAGTAAGTGGAATATACGGGTGTAATGAATTTACCGAGATGGATTTATCTGGTGTAGTGTTGATGTTTATCTCTCTATTGTTTACAAGGTGATTTTTTTGTAATTCGCGAAACATGGCGCTTCCCTTGTTAACAATTGGCAGGGTTGAAGCAATTGTTGATATGACTTGGGGAATATCTTGAGTGATGTTTGGGAGTGATACTGGAGGTATTCTCACAAGAGGCCTTTCCATATTGGTACTCATGTCAATGTCGGAAAGGATTTTGGCCCCTTTTAATGCATGTATATATAAAGAGGGATTAATTTTCAACATGGCATTGACCATTCTATGATTCTCAGGATTTTGAACCATTTCAGTTATTTCCTCTTGTGTCATTCCCAAGTCATCGTTGGTGATGTCCTCTATATGACCCTCCTCTAGAGGGTTTTGTGATGGTAGAGGGGAGTTGTTTGGAGGGTTGCTTGATTCCACTAGATACTTCTCAGGGGCCATTTGACTTAGGTTACTTGAATTTGATGTTTCTTTAGTGATTTCCATGTTCTTGTATTGGGATCTCATTTGAACCATAAAATAGATCGTTTGATCTTGATATTTAGGCACAAAAGAGAAGAACTAGGAAAGTCTAAGGATCAAAAGTGATGATGGGGATGAAAGATGGATGATGCGGGTGAGTGAAACTCTTGAAGAACCTTGGGGGGAGGAGATGCTAAAAATTTTAGGGCTTGAATTGATTTGGTTTTGATAGTTTGGCTAGGTGTGTTAAGCCAAACAAGATGATGATGAACTTGTAAACCCTAGGAAGTTGTGTTATCCTAGAGCAAAATCGTTTGAGAGGGTGATTTGACTAAGTGTGTTAAGCCAAATGGAGTGATTTTCAACTTGTAAACCTTAGGAAGTTGTGTTATCCTAGAGGTAAATTTGCGCAAGAGGGTTGCTAATTTGGCTAGGTGTATTAAGTCAAACAAGGTGATGATGAACTTGTAAACCCTAGGAAGTTGTGTTATCCTAGAGAAAACTCGTTCGAGAAGGTTATTTAACTAAGTGTGTTAAGCCAAATAGAGTGATTTTGAACTTGTAAACCTTAGGAAGTTGTGTTATCCTAGAGGTAAATTTTCTCAAGAGGTTGCTAATTTGACTAGGTGTATTAAGTCAAACAAGGTGATGATGATTTTGCCTATAAGTTTAGCATGAATGATGTTTCAAAGCTTTCAAGAGTTTTTTGGTGAAATGGAATTTGATTTTGATGATTGAGAGATGGATGAGAGTGACTGATTTTGATCCTAAAGTTGACCTAGACAAGACTCTTTCTTATAAGACCTTGGTATTGAAGAACATGCCATAATTTCAAGTGAGAAAAGGGAACCTTTGAAAAAGAGTTGGATTTTGTTGATAATAGAACTCATACAAACTTGGGTTGTTCTTTGAGGCCTTCTTGTAGAAATTATATACCAATATTTCTCTAACTTCAAGAAGCATTTCAAGATGTTCTTCATGAGCCTTTGGACTAATCTTCTTGAACCTTGGTTTTTGGATTTTGATTTTACGAGAAAAAAATTGAGAGAACATGTGTGAGGTCCAATTGTCCTTATCTTTCTTTAATGAGTTCCTTTTATCAAAAATAATTTCTTGATTATGATTTCAAACTAAATGTCTCTACCTTAATTCCTTTTCATTCCACAAGGTCCATTATGTGAAAATCAAGGTTTCAAGAGCATAGTTTCCTAGGTTGACTTTAGTGAAAACAAATGATGATTAAACCCAATTACTTAGAAACCTCTAAGGATATAATCCCTAGGGCAAGCAAGAGCACTTAGATTCGTCAAAGGATATTTGTTTCCTCCAAAGGCTTTGAAATTTTGAAGCTCTTTTTGAATGTTCATTTTCAAATGTTTTGAGGACCAAGCAATGTTTTTTTTATTCCAAGCACATGTACAACCCTAGGATGAAGAGACAATATTTTGTTGGGTTCTCACTTGGATAAATCTAGCTACGCATATTCAGTGTGGATGATTAGATGCTTGACCACACAGGCTCCCCCTTATAGTGCACTCACTTCTCAGGTTAGCCAAACATCAATACCCATGAATCTTCCATGACATTCTTTTCATCTCTACAACAAAACCACATGTATACATGGGGCGGCTTCAAAGGACATGACCTTTTGCACCAACAAAATAGTTAAGGATTTTGGCCTTTGCTAAACAAGGGTTTTAATTCATACTTTTCATTCGTAGGAGTTGACCCATGCGGTGAGAGACCATTGCTTCCCTTCTCATTGGAGCCAACCGCATGATACTGGCTTTTCTTCTAGTACCCACTTTTATATCCCAGCTGGAAATACACTTGTCCTTAGTGTGTTACTAGTTGGGTCGTTCCCTTGGGTGATTACTTTTTCCCACAAGGCAGACCCGCTAAGATAAACAAAATCGAGCAATCATATTCGTAGTTCGATCAACCTTCATTTAGAAAAAAAGGGGAGAACACATGCAATATGCTTACTCACACTCGCAAGATGTTTTGTTTAATTTTTAAACCCAAAATGAAATGTAGAGATAATTTTTTTACTCAACTTAAGATCGCCAAAAGGCCTTTTGATTCTCAAGATCGTCGTGAGGCATGAGAGAAGCACATACCTCCTTTTGATGGTATTACTTTGAGTAAACAATTACAAAACAAAAATAACACTTGTTCATTTTAAGTCCACAAAGAAAAAGTGAGTTCTTTTTATAGCACCAAATCAAATGTAGGATTTGCCTTGTTCAATTTATTAAATCTGAAAACCAACTCTAGTAAGTTTTTCCTAAAATTATTTTTAAGCCTTTTGTTTGCAAACTTTGAAATAAAATTTGTATTGTTCTTTTTAGTCCCCAAAAATAAATTTAGTGTTCCCTAGAGCATAAAAGATGACAAATTTCTCAAGAGAGATCGAAAACTCTCTAAGAGTTTTAAATAATGCTAAAGTGTTCAAAAACACTTAATATAAGAAGAGAATAATGTCCTTATGTAACCCTTCATTTTTCTTTCCTCCTTGCCCTAACCTGCAAAATGATTAAAACCATAAAATATAGAGACAACAAATAGGTTAATGACTCAAAAAGCTGAAAACAAAATGGCATATGTTAGAAAAAAATCAAATTTGAACTTTTTACTGTCACCCAGTGATGCAATCAGCAAATCTGGTGGTGTTTAGAAATACAGTGACACAATATAGCGCCACATGTGACTGAGAGTGGCACTCTGCAGCAGGACAGAGAGTGCAAATGTGGCACTATTTTTATCTTGCGGCGCAGTTTGGAAATTTGAAATTTCTGGGTGGGAAGATAGATGTGACGAAGTTTAGAGTTTTGCATAGTGCAATATAGTGTTGCCTTTCTGACAACAGTGCAATATGGCACTGCAAGACTATGAGTGGTGCAATTTCCTGTAGGCACAAAAAATATCAAAAAACCATAGAATTTTGTAAAAACTTAATGAATTTCTCCAACTCAACCCTCCTTCTAGCACCAAAATGTGAACCCCAATCCTATACCTACACAAATACAAGAAGCAAACACTTTAGTAAGCTCATATGCAAGATAAAACAAGGATTCCCCATGAAATCCATCTACAATACTTAATAATTGTAACAAAGGGAAATTTCTATGGTTAGCAATGTAATATGCAGAACATAAAAGCCCAAAGTATGGTAATGGAGTGCATTGGAATAGATGAACAACCTCAAAGGTTGTTTTCATCCTCCATGACTAACCTCCATTACACCTTCTAAATTTGCTGAAATAAATAACTTGCCCTCAGATTTACAAAGAGCAAGTCAATAGAAATGACAAGCCCTAAGCAA
>CM021100.1:261650800-261795148 GCA_007115665.2 Sequoiadendron giganteum | reverse complement strand
ATTACAACAATTAATATGACTGCCCCTTCAACATCCATCGATCAAACCTTCCTTTTCCACAAAATGTCTCTTCAACTTCTTCTTGCAATTTTGCATTTTTTGCAATAAATTGACACTTTTTGCAAATTAACTACTTTGACCTCCTAGAGACATATTAAAGACTCAATTACAATTGAATGGGCCCTCACATGGCCATTTACAATGTTTTTTTCATGTTAAAAATTCAAATTTCACAAAATTTCCAATTGGAGGCAAACCAACACTATTAGGTTTTCTTGCACCAAACAACTTGCCTAAAAATATTTCCAAGTCCCTTTGAAAACATGTATTGCATCCATCTTTTTTATTTATGCTCTGGAAATCATTCTCTTGAATCTTTCTCTCATCTTTGTCTTGGTTCCATCCTTTGTCTTCATTTTTGCCTTCACTTGTCTTTGCCTTCAAACTCACCAATCAAAGGACACAAGATTGTCCTTTCATATTGCCTTTTCGAAGTTATCTTTCCTCTTTTCCAACAACTCATCCTTGACCCTCTCTAACCAATAATATTTTCATCTACTCCCATTAGTGGAGCTCTCAAATTGACTAACATCTTCAAATAATGGCTCCAAAATCTTCTAGTGCTTCTTCAGACAAATATCCATCTCCCTCACTGCTCCACCACACAAACTCAACTAAATTATTTGCCTCACCTAGGTGTCTCCTACTTTCTCTACCTAGTCTCTTAGCAACCAACAACCAGCTTCTCTCTTAACCTGCACAAACACCAACACTTTCCCTCTGTAGTTTAGATGGATCAAGCACTTGCAACCAACCAACTACTCAACACACCAATTTCAGAAAACTACCAATTCAAAAAATCATCAAAATCAACTAGCTCTGATACCAATTGATGTAAAGAATCTATCAAAAACAACAAACCAACTAGGGTACTTCTGACCCAAACAAAAACTTTGAGAAGATCAACTAAACTATCAAAATAATTTCCATCATTTTCACTTGCTTCTTCATGGCTAAAAGACACCAAAACACCAAATCTTGTCTCTAAGATTTCATCAAACCATAAAACACTTTCAATATCATCATTTTGATAGAGACAAACCAAATACACTGCCTCATAACTTTGTTATATTAGATTCAAAAATTCTTGCACTCAAAGACCAAAACTTGCTTGTAAGTGCCCAAAACACTAAATTGGGTGTATCTTGCAAACCACATTCAATATCCATAGAATAAATAAATTTTTAGGAATTCATTTCAATCTTATTAAACATTCTTCAATGGAAAGCATAGTTTTTTTGAAAAGAATATCAGAAAAACTGACTGTACCACAACAAATGAGCCTCAAATAGGCCTAATTTACAAAACAAGTACTCACGATTCAACTTCACAACCCCTAATAACTTAAAAAGTATTGTATCAAGTTCTAAAACTTTTGAATAAATAAAATTTTAATCCTTCCAAAGGTCACTAAATGAAAATCCTTGATTTTAGGCTTAGCAATGCTCAAATGGGTGAGGGTTTATTGAAAAAGTGTATTTCGAACCTCCTATTAGCTTGCCAATGCTTCAAACATCTGATAATATGTCTACACAAGGAAAGTAAACCATTTTCCAACCTTGACCATTGTCTTTTCTTCATTTCACAACTTGCATACATCATTCTTGCATGGGAAACACTAAATATTCACTTGGGACAACAACATTAATTTTGTACTCAACCTTCCTCCATATCTGTAGACACACATAATAATAAAATCCACCCCTAATTAACATATTCCACCAACCTAGAATGCCTAAATCGGTGGAATAATTGCTATTTACAACTTAGACTGTAAAACCATCAATTTAATGGATTTTCAGGCAGTCCTCTGTAAACTTGCTCTTATTTTCACTAGACTTGATAGAAAATGTTCAAATCACTCCCAAATGTTAGCTAACACTCTAAACTATGAAACCAAACTGAAAATTGAAGCCTAAGCTTGCTGTAGAGTCTCTACAAGGCTAGAAATAAGAGAGAAAACATTGTTACAACATACTATAGTACTTTTACTACAAAATTGTTTCAAGATTGCAAAGTCTCAATCCTTTGCACACCTTCACAAGGCCATTATAAAGATATTACAACAGTTAATATGACCGCCCCTTCAACTTCCGTCGATCAAACCTTCCTTTTCCATAAAATGACTTTTCAACTTCTTCTTGCAATTTTGCATTTTTTTGCAATAAATTGACACTTTTTGCAAATTAACTACTTTGACCTCCTAGAGACCTATTAAATACTCAATTACAATTGAATGGGCCCCCACATGGCCATTTACAACATTTTTTTCATGTTAGAAATTCAAATGTTACAAAATTTCCATTTTGAGGCAAAACAACACTAATAGGTCCTCTTGCACCAATGGCAGAGAAAAAATACATTATTATCATTTTTAATTGACAAAACATCTTATTTAAATCATATTTTGAGTTTGGTCCTTTTTTCAATGAACTGAATCATGATTCTTGTCTTCACAGGGGAGATATATTCTTTGCAAATTAGAATTAATGCAAAGGTAATTGAAGGAGAGTTGAAGAACAATCTAAAATTCAAAATGTTTGGCAACACATGAGAAATGTAAAAAGACACACCATAGGCATTGAAGAGTCACACCATTTTCTGTATGGCATCTAAAGAATAAAATGCACAAGAAGATAGAAGGCCACACAACCTAGTAAGTGAGAAACATAAAGAATTTTTACAAAAAATCATATTGAAAATTTACCGCAACCTTCCCAAGTTTGATTTATGGAAGAAAACAAAAAAGGAAGTGCCAAATGTTATTGTCAGGAAAATTGCAAGATCACATCATAGAGGATGTTGATTTAAAAATCAAAATTTTAATAAAATGTAGAGAGTAAAGAATGAAGTTTGTAACAAAAGAGTGGTTGTGCAAGGAAAAGGAAATTGAAGTTAGCAAAGGAGATCATGTGGAGAACCGAGTAAATGAAGAAATAAAACCAAGACAAAAGAAAGAAGAAAGGGGCATTGACATGTGTGAAAGTGCATATAGCAGATTGTGACTATAGATAAGGAGATAAAGATTAGAATTATTGAGGCCTTGTTGAAACACATATTGTAATGTTTTGATTCACATAATATGAATTGGGATAATTAATTGATTATTTATTGCATGTAAATATGAGTTTAAAATCAAATTTGATTGAAAAATTTAATTGTTAATTCAAATGATTGGTTGATTACGAAATTTGGAATTTTGTAAGATGTGAATAGAGTGTGTCGACAATGATAGTGTTTTGTTTCCTTCATGCACCAACTTACCTCGAATATTAATCATATTCACCATTTTTGTAAATTTTATTATGCAAATATTATAATATAAACTTCTAAAAAAATCATGAATGGTTATCCTCATAAGATATTGTTAGGAATTGAATAGAGTATGTGTGTGATGAAAACTATAATAAACTATATAGTAGAGGAAACAATCATAGTAACAAAAGCAGAGGAACATAAAAAAAAAGAGAAAATAAAATAGCAAGAACATAGGATACAAGATACAAAGAGTATAGAGTACATAAAACAAGGCACTATGAACACACAACAATATATATAAGAGAAGAGCCCAAAATCTTTCTGTTGCTGCACAATAAACATACCTTTTTTCCTCTTTCTTGCTTACAAAAATAATTACAAATGCCTCTATAAATAGAGGTCTTATAATTCTTTGGAAATACTTTGCATTCAAAAACATGCATAAAATGTGGATGGAGGAGAAGATATTAGACTATTAGTGGAAGGAAATGGCAATGAGAAGTTTCTATTTTAAATGTTTTTGTTGACTTGAGCAGTTTTTTTGGTGGGAGAGACTTTGATATTAAATGATGTTTGTGCAGGTGATCTCCTTCATGCAAACTTTATTTAGTGACATTATATGCTTCATTCACGTGTTCAAAATTCTCCCACTTGAAGCAAATGAAGGGTTTTGAATAAGTTGTAATCATCAAGTCACCCCCAAGCCTATCATGTCTCCACAAAGCTCATGCTTTTCTCTTGGAAAAAGTTTAGTGAGCATATCAGTAGGGTTCTTATCTGTATGGATCTTTTCCAAGGATAACTATCCTTCCAACACATGCCAAATCCAATGATACCCCAAGTCAGTATGTTGGGTTCGTGAGTGAAAAGATGGATTTTTCGCCAAGTGAATAACACTTTGGCTGTCACAATATAGCACATGCTTGTCTTGTTTTATTCCTAGCTCTCCTAGGAATTGTTACATCCACAACATCTCTTGCAAGCTTCTATCACAACTATATACTCTACCTCTGTTGTGGAGAGAGCTACTATTTATTGTAGCTTGGAAACCCAAGATACTGCAACACCTACAAATGTATGCAAATAAACAGTGGTGGAATTTCTGGTGTCCAAGTCTGTAGCCATATCTACATCTGCAAATCCTTCAAGCACCATATCAGTATTGCCAAAACATAAAAAATAATGACTAGTACCCTTGATATACCTAAAAATCCATTTTACAATGTTATTTTCCTGGATTTGCAAGGAACCTAATCACTACTCCCACTAAATGTACAATATCTGGACAAGTGGATATCATGCCATACATCAAGCTACCAACTACTGAAGCATAAGGAATATTTTTCATTTCCTCCTTCTCCTTGTCATCAAAAGGGCATAAATCATCACTCAATTTGAAATGAGAAGCAAGAGGTGTACCAACTGGCTTGACATCCTTCATATTAAATCTGTCTAGCAACTTTTCAATATCTTTTTCTTGTGACAACCATAATTTTTTCTTCTTTCTATCACGAATGATCTTTATGCCTAATATTTTTTGTGTTGGACGCAAATCCTTCATTGCAAACTGATTGCCCAAATCCTTCTTTAACTTGTTAATCATATTCTTATCCTATCCAACAACTAACATATCATCTACAAAAAACATTAATATAATGAAATTTCTTTGATCATATCTTCTATTAAAACCATGCTCCAACATAGATGAATCAAAGGGTCTTGTTTCAACCCATAGAGACTTCTTCAACCTGAAAACCAAGTTCTCTTTACCTTTTATTTTGAATCATTTTGGATACTCCAAGTAAATCTCCTCTTCCAAATCTCCATGAAGAAAGGTTGTCTTTACATATAATTGTTCACACTCCAAGTCTAAAGAAATAATAAGACCAATAATAACTCTAATGGATGACATTTTAACAAGTGAAAATATTTTAGTAAAGTCAATACCTTCTTTCTGAGAAAATCCCTTCACTACTAGCCTTTCTTTGTATCTTTCCTTCTTCTCGTCACCCACATGCTTGATCTTGTACACCCATTTGTTTTGTAGGGTTTTTCTTCCTTTTGGAAGCTTTACCAACTCCCAAGTTCTATTTTCAAGCAGGTGTTCATTTCTTCTTCCTTCACTTTCTTCCATTCTTTGTTATGCTCATCTTAACAAGCTTCTTAAAAACCATCAAGTTCACCTTCATCAATTAATAGAATATAGTCTAAGGGTGTATACCTTTGTGAAGGCTTATGAGGCCTAGTGGATCTACGAACCAACTGTGGTGTTTTTTTTATGTTGAATCTCTTGTAAAGGCTCCCACATGGTTTCTTGTTGTTGTTGTTCCACATTCTCCTCTTGTTTTTCATCATACTCTTGATCTTGCTGCCCATTTTCTTCTTGTTCATCAAACCTGTCGACAATTTTCTTAACCTCCAAACTACCTATATTCCACATAAACATCTTCAACTCATTAAATATAACATCCTTGCTTCTATAATCTTATGTTTAACTGGATCCCATAAATGATAACCAAATTCACCATCCGCATATCCCAAGAAAATGCATTTCATAGATTTATGATCTAGCTTAGTTCTATTCTCTTTGGGAATATGTATAAATGCTTCACATCCAAAGATTTTCAAGTGAGAATATTTCACCTTCTTACTAGTCCAAACTTCTTCAGGAATGTCGCCATCCAAGGTTGTAGTAGGAGATCGATTTATGAGATAATAGGTTGTCCTCACTGCTTCTACCCAAAAATGATTTTCTAAACCGGAATTTGACAACATACTCCTCACCTTCTACATGATAGTGTGATTCATCCTTTTTGCAACAAAATTTTTTTGAGGAGTACCGGGGATAGTCTTCTCATGCTTAATTCCAAACCTGTTACAACATTCCTTGAATGCATTTGAACAGTATTCTCCACCATTATATTTCTTTAAGCACTTGAGAAATTTGTTAGTATCTCTTTCAAAAGCAACATGGAACTTTTGAAATATCTCAAATACATCATCTTTTCTTTTCATGGGGTAGGCCCAAACCTTTCTAGATGCATCATCTATGAATGTTACAAAGTATGATGTTGCTCCTAACGATTTAATATTAACAGGCCCAAATACATCTGAGTGTATCATTTCTAATATATTTTTCTTTTGTTCATGACCACCTCTAAGAAATGAAACTCTTTGTTGCCTACCATAAATACAATGCTCACAAAGATCAAGATTATAAGATCTCAAACCCGGTAGAAATTTTTTTCCCATGAGGATTTTAGGCCCTTCTCACTCATACGACCCAAGCGCCTATGCCATAGATCTGTCGAGTTTCCTTCTTTTGCAACAAAAACTATATTTGATCTTTCTATCATTTTTGTCAATGTATACAAAGTCTTGGTCTTGGGTCCTTTATCCATAACCAATGCTACTTTGTTGATTTTCCAACCACTTTTTACAAAGTTTACAAAATAGCCTTGATCATACAATCGTCCCACAAAAATCAGGCTAATGTGCATTTTTGGTACATGCCTAACCTCTTTCAATAGGATATCTTGTCCTTCCTTCGTAATGATTTTGACATATCCCACTCCAACAATGCTACAAAAATGATTATTTCCCAAATGCATGCTACTATAATCACTAGGATTATATGCAACAAAATTATCTTTGCATGGAGTTACATGATGAGATGCCCCATAATCAAGAATCCAATCAAAGCTACTGCTAGAGGTATTCAAGCATACATATTCTACTAAAACAATAAGTAAAACATCTCCATCGATAGCTATAAAAATGATCTCACCTTCATTTGTGCTAGTTGGCTTCACTTCCAAACTCGACACTCTCTCTTCACGTGCCCCGACTTTCCATAATGATAACAAGTGATCCTGCCCCTTTTTGATTTGGATCAACCTCTCAATATTGACTGTCCTTGATAGCCTCGATCAATCCTCCTACCACAATCAACTAGAGCTTCTCCTCCTTGGATTTTTACAATTTAATTTCGTCACAACTCCTCATTCATTACACTGTTGTTGACATCATCAAACTTTAGGGTTCCTACAGGTGTTTTAGTGCTCATAGTGACAATCAAATTTTCCTAGCTATCTGGCATAGAACACATTAGTAAAATAGCTCTAATTTCATCATCCAAAATTTTTTTAACTTAGGCAAGCTAACTAGCAATGATATTATATTCATTTAAATTTTCTACAACTGAAGCACGCTCCTTCATATTAAGATTATATAACATAGTCACTAAGAACACCTTATTTGATGTCGTGTTCTTATCATATAGATCATGAATATTTTTTCATAGTTTTGTTGCAGTCTTCTCTCTAGCAACATTAAAACACACATTTTTAGCCAAATATTGATGAATGGTTGCAATCGCCTTTCTATCTATCTTTCACCAATCTTCATCTATCATCATTGTGGGTTTCTTTAACATTCCCTCAATTGGAAAATATTGATCCTTCAAAATCAGTATATCCTCCATTTGGGATTTCCATAGGGAAAAATTAGCCCTGTTTAACTTCTCCATATCGCTCACTATTGTTGCCTCCATGCCTGCTCAATGAAGCCCTACACACACCAAAAATTCCAACAACCTAGCTCTGATACCAGTTGTTATGACTTTAATAGAGGATGTGTGTGATGCCAACTATTATAAACTATACAAAAGTGGAAACAATCATAGTAACAAAAGTAGAGGAACAAAAAAATAAGGGAACAAAGGATACAAGATATAGAGAGTACAAAGTACATAAAACATGTTCATAAAAAAATAAGGCACTATGAATACACAACAATATCTATAAGAGAAGAGCCCAAAATATTTTTGTTGTTGCACAATAAACAAACCTTTTTTCCTCTTTCTTTCTTGCAAAAATAATTACAGATGCCTCTATAAATACAGGTCTTAGAATTATCTAGAAACACTTTGCATTCAAAAACATGCATAAAATGAGGATGGAGGAGAAGAGATTAGACTGTTGGTGGAAAGAAATTGCGGTGAGAAGTTTCTATTTTAAATGTTTTTTTTGACTTGAGTGCTTTGTTTGGTGGTGGAGACTTTGATGTTAAATGATGTTTGTGCAAGTGATATCCTTTTTGCAAAATTTATTCAATGCCTTTATTTGCTTCATTCATGTGTTCAACATATATTTATTTGGTGTTAGGTGAATACATCTTAGGATCACCTTACTCACATGTTTCTCCACATTAATATTTTTAAATTTCATCTAGTTGATAGATCCTAATCAAGATTTATTTATAAGTTTGACCATATCTCACCATCATTTGACACTAAAATATCTCTTATTTTTATTCAATATCATGATTGACAAAGAAGCTTTGTTACTTTATATGATTCTTAGTAGATATGTCTTTAGGTGAAATCCTCTATTTTGTCTATGATGAGGCATATCACATCTAACCATTTTTTGAATCCTTAATTTTGAGCCTTTTGAATTTTAATTACATTGATAAATGTTAATGAATCTCCTTCATATGTCTATATATCAAAGTTTCTTCCATTTTTACATCTAGATTCCTTTGTAAAGAGCATTAATTCTAACTCATTGTTTGAGAAAAAGAGTTATTTTTCTAGATATAGGCCAAATGAGAAGCTCCTGGGTTACCATGAGATATTGCATCAAAATTTAATTTTAGCCTTCCACTTTGAGCGGCCATCCATCTTGCCTAATTCTTTGTTCTCAAGAATTTTTCTAGGAGTCATTGGTGTTATGATTCATTAGAATTTTTAATAAAATACAAGATTTCATTATTTGATTATCTTAGGTTGTGAATTTTTTTATTTATATTATGATAATTAATGTTCAAGAATTTTCTTATTCCAACAACGACTACTTTTATGACTTCTCTAATTTCTACTTGCCTCTCTTAAATATTAAGTGAATTTTTCCTTCCAAATTTGTCAAATAACTATAGGACTTACTTTCCATACCCTGGAACCCATGAGGAGTTACATTTTTGGATGGAAAACCATGACATATTACCAATATATCTTCCTAAAAGACCCCAAACCAACCTAACCTATCAAGTAACCAACACCAACATTAGCAAAGAGACACCATAATGAGAGATGATTAATGGTCTCATTTGCATTAATACATAATAGGCATCTCCAGGAGCCTAAGATACCAATTGATTTTAGTTTGTCCTCATTTAAAACCCTTTTATGCAAAAACATCCATACAAAGGCACCCACTTTTAGTAATACATATGCTCCCCAACAAAAATCCATCAACTACAAGGGTTTGATAGACACAAATATTTGAATCTAATAACCTAGTTAGATTAAATAGTTTCCTGATTTTCCACATCAAATAATTTTATCCTCATTGGAAACTATTAATAAAATTATTTTTCCTAATTTGTCTCTAAATTTAACGTTAGCTTCTAAAGATATAGGCACCACATTGAAATATTTTCATTCTCATTCAACACCATTCACCCTATTTCTTTTAATGACATAATCTGTAAAAAAATTGTACCACACATCCTCCATAATTTCCTTGCATTCAAAAAGTTCAATAATATCCACAAGGGGCCCATTTTTGTTCCAAGAGGCTACCCAAAAATTTATATATATTTAATTATTAATAACCCAACATAAATGAAATGTGATAAGATGCCTACAATTCATAATGAGTTTCCATATGTGAGATTAATTCAAAGGAATAAGCAGTGATTAGTATTCTACTTGGATCCTCATTGTTTGAATAAATCCTTTGTAACACCTTACTCTAGATGGTTGAGGAACTATCAAATATTATTCATACCGATTTAGAACCAAGTGTGGTGTTATGTGTTGAAAATATTTGAAAGCTAGAGCCACCTTTGTTTTTATATTTCTTGATTGTATCCCAACTTATCAAGGGGGTCATCTTGATTTTATTGTAACCTTCCATTAGAAGTATCATTAATACAATATTAATATTATGCATGGATTTTTTCCTTAATTGAAGATAAGACATCAAATAGAATGAAATTGTATAGAAAAAATCTTGTCATCATAATTATTTTTGCCAAATTTAATCAATAACCTTTTTAAGCCTCATATTTTATTTTGCAAGATGTAAAGGTATCATTTTGTAATCCCATTTTGTGGAACTTTTGAACAAAGGTACCTTAAATACTATCTTGGAATGGAGTTGATAATGAAACCTACAAAGTTTGTAATTACTTTTTGTGTCATGCTCCTTGTGTGAAAAAATACTTTAATTTTCCATTGTTGATTAATCGAATAGATAAAATAAATATAGCTATCATGAGTGGATTTGGCTATGATAACCTCATCCATATGAGCTTCCCCATATAAAATGGTGCATCAATGAATTGAGCTAATGAGTAATAGGTTTCATATTTCTAGCAATTTGTACTCCACACCAAAATCCCATAAAATCCTTCACATTGATTTTTCTTCTAAGGGCATTTGTCATTATGAAAAAGAGGAAGGGAGAAAAAGAGTCTCCTTGTCTAATACCCATTGAAGCTTTGAAAATTTTGTAAGGCCTCGATTAACTAAAAATAGAGAATCTAGGAGTTAAGATGACACTATATATCTATTCCAATTGAATTTTCTAGAAACTAGTTTTTTTCATGATTTGTATTAAAATAACCAACTCACCCTATCCATATGCCTTACTAATGCCCACTTTTATCATTATACTTTTTATCTTGGAATTGATGATTGTTTGAATTGACTCATGATCCACTATTATCAGATTTTTAACATTTTGGTTAGTTGTGAACCCACTTTACTTAGAGGAAATAAGGTTAAGAAGAACAACCTTTAATCTATTCACAAATACCTTTGAAATTATTTTATTAATGGTATTGTACAATGAAATGGATCAATAGTCCACAAATGAGCCATAATCTGATCTTTTAAACTTGAATAAGATCAATTTGTTTGTATTATTTAAATATTTGGGAATCTTTTTGGACTTACATAAACCTTCACCACCTCCCATACATCTCTTCTAATGGATCCCCAACACTTTTGGTAGAAACATGGGGAGCTCATCCAAATTTGGGGATTTGTTTGGAGGTAATTGGAAAGTCACCTTTTTATTGCTAAATTGGCTACTAGAGCCATTAATATCTCATTATCTTCTCCCTTTATTAAGAAATGAATGTTCTATAACACTACTACCCACCACCATGTTTTAAAAAAACATGAATTCAAGATGGATATCTTCATATTTTGTTAGATGGTTATCTATTGAAGAAATGTTGTCAATTGTATTTTAGCTTCTACGAACTTTTGAAGCATTGTGGATTTTTTTTTGTGTTTAAATATCCTTCAGCTAACGAAGTTCTCTAGATTTTCATTTCCATTTAAAAACTTCTCTAACTAATATTTATGCATGATGAGTCATTAAATCCTTTTCTTTTAGGTGATCTACTTAAAACATAATTAAGGAAACAACCTTTGGATTTAACTCCTCTAGTTCCTTTTTTATTATAATCTTATCCTTAAAATTTTTTTTAAAAGAATTTGTATTCCAATCATTAAGCTTTGTTTCAATGTGAAATATTTTTTAAAAAAAATGAACATCTTTGTTCCTTTTAGATTCATTGGGTTAAAAAACCATTATAGAATCAAATCCACTAAATCTTCTCTTATGAATCACATCTTCTCAAATATAAACCTATATTTGAGAGGGGGTTTATCTTCTAAGATGTTTAGTAGCATAAGGAATGATTAGAGCTTGAAATTGGCAATTCCAAAATTTGAGGGGATTTTTAACCAATTGATAGTAAATAGATTTTATTAAGAGTTTTAGTAATATTTATAAACCTTGCATGCCTATTGGAGTCCTATATTTTGGAGCTACACCCATGAGATATGTATTTGTTACAAAATTTTGAAAATCAATCCGAGATTGTGAAATGTAAGAAATACCCCCACTTTTTTCTTATATGGAGAGAATTCCATTTAAATATCCCTCAAGGATAAATTTGTAGTTCGACTTTGAGATCATAACTGATTCTATACCCATATTTTTTCTTTAGATTTAGTCAAACCATAAACATTAATTAAGCAAAAGGAAACATCAAAAGGTAAAATTCTTACCTCAAGAAGCATCCAATTTGATGAAAAGATAATTAACTCCATAAATACTCGAAAGGGTTTTAATAAGATTCCTAGAACCTCTGCTATCTCAATTGCATCCACACATAATCCTTTATAATTTTTGCATTGGTTTAAAAAGATGTTAAGAACTAAAGACTTTTTGTTGTTGTTGTTGTAATAGAATGATATTGACCAATAGGTTTTCAATTTGACACTTTTTCATACACATTTATTTAGTTATATTCAATCTTATAACATTCCATGTGGCAATCTGCATTGCTCTCTAAGGGAGGAATTGCTCCCTTAAATCTTCAACACAAATGAAGACAAAGAAGGTAATCAATCAAATGTCTTGGAGGAAGGGAAGTCTAGTCTATCTAGCAAAGTCTGAAGATCAATGCACCTTGCAAAGGCTACTTCTTAGGAAAAAAGGTAAACAAAAGGCCATTGTCCAAGAGGAGGAGGATTTGGAGATTGAAGAGTTTGAGCCACAAATGGATGATGATTGAGGATATAGACTTTGAAGATACTATGTATGATATGGGAGAGAAAGAAATGGAGGAGGATAAAGAAGATAATGAGGATGAAGAAAATGGAAGAGAAGAGGAGCAAAGGAGTGATTTGTTGAAAGCTATTGAAATTGAGAATAATTTTATTTCCACTAACTCTTTTGATAATTCTAACACTAATTTTCTTAAAATAAAGATGACATATATGCAAGTACAGATGGATTATATGGAAAAATCCATAATTACTTTGATGAGGGTTACCAATGGTCTCATGCGCAAGGCAAAGGTGGGCGTTGTTTCGGGTCAAACCAAGATAAGGAAATGCTCAAGAAGATGGGAAAGAGAAAAGAAAAGAAGGAACATGCTGAAGAAGAGAGACCTGACATGAGGGAGTTTGTCTTCCAAATTGGTGAGTACTAGGACCTGATAGCCAATGCTAAGCAATGAAATTGTTTCTATTTACTATTTATAGCTACTCTACTTTTTTTAGTTCTATGCTTTATAATTCTAGGCTGCTATTATATAATAGCTTTATTATGGTTAATCTTTTTTTGGAATTTGGTTGACCTTATTAATGGTCTATGTTTATTTAGTTGGTTTAGTAGAGGTGTTCTATCTTTTATTAAGTTTATCCTGGTTTTGTGGTTACAATTTTGGATTCTCGACCTACATGCCTCCATGGCTTCTAGTTCTGGTCCATTGTTGTTTTTTGCTATTGGTTGGTGCTATTCTTCCCAGCTTGTTTCATTTTTTTCCTTTTTGGCTGTGTAACCACAGGATCTGGGCCCCTCCCTACTTAATTATAAAAAATTCCCCTAAACCTCTATTTCATAAGATTTTACCATAGAGAAGTTGAATTAGATCCAAAGGGTTAGCATTATTACCAAGATTATCAAAATTAAATACACCAAAAATATTTTTTATTTCTTAGTGAAGCTTTAAAAAAAAATTCAAATCATAAAGGAAATAATTAATTATTAAAACTATAATGAATAATTTGCAATCAAAATTTTTTAATTTGTGAATTTCACCATGCATATAACATGAAATACCTTAAATTTATAAAAAATTGTTTATTTTAAATGAAAATATTTACACATAAGCTTCTCTTAGCTTGAAGAATATTTATAAACATTCTCTACTAACAAGGCCAACCACGTGAAGGTCGAAGCTTGCATGGCCTCCCCTAATTGACCTAAGAAAACCATAAAACACAACACCACACAAAGCAACACAACACCACAAAATAATACAGCATCATACAAAACAACACAACACATACATTTTATTTTATTTATAAAAAATATTTATATAATTTTGAATGTGCAACTTAAATATGATGATTTTAATCATTTGTAATGATCTTAATGTTGTCATGGAGATTGCACCCAAATGCCAAGTTTAAATGCTCAACAATCTCGTGAAACATGGAAACATCTTTGAACCATTGGGTATGCTCATAACGAAGATGAATCTCTAGATTATGGGCTGGTTCCCTTAAGATTTTCTAATGAATAACTGATTTCTTGACAGAAAAGGGAAGAAAGGCTTTGAAATGATGCATAAACTTAAATTTAACTATGGTGATGCACCTAAATGATAATAAATCTTGCATAATGATTCACATCTATTCTCAGAGAAACTATTTACATAGTTTGAAAATAGTAACTTAATCACAAAAATGATTCTAAAGGAGGCTAAATAGTTTGGTTTCTTCAAAAGGAAAATAAGTTCTCACAACTTGAAGATCAAAATGAAAATAAGTACAACTTAAGACCTGTGATGGATGTACAATAATGAACGAACAAAAAAAAAAGGTTTTGATTGTTTAAAACATAATAGTTTCATCAAAATCATTCATAAAGACACTTTGCATTATTATGAAGAGGCAAACTTGATAGATTCTGAATGAAAAAATTAGGAAAATTCTACATAAAGATAAAAATTTGTAACCTGTAACTTGCTGATTTGTATAAAATTTTCAACAAAATGAGTTACAAAACCTTCTCAAAAAGGCAAGAACTGAGAAAAAGATAACATTTTCAATATATACAATAGATGGCTCAAAAGAACTAAGAGGTGCCACAAGCAACTAACTGATAGTGAAAATATATGTAAATATCTCACCCATGAGTTAAGATGAAATCCCACAAAAGGGGTGTAAAAACTAATGTAAACTAGGCTCAAACAGTTGCAAACTTAGTTTGCATGATGGTCGACCCAAAAAGGCTCAAATCTGATTGAAAGTTGAAGCAAAGAGACTCCAAGTATCATCAAGTGCATGTGAACAATTTAGTATCATTGAAACTCAACTTTGTCTCAATGCAATGCATGAATATTGCTTGTTTCACTCCTCAATACATGAAAACAATCTTTAGTTTTACTTCTCCTTTCTTTGAATTTGCATGACTTGAGAACCTCAGTTAAATCTGCCTCCTAATTTTGCATTTTATGACAAATAGTAAAGTAATTTATAGATTACTACTTTACCATTTGTCTACAGTATGTGTTGATTTCAAAACTATACAAAACTTAGGAAGGAATAAATGATATTGGAGTTAAATTTTAATAATTTTCAAAGGTTAGCAAGGAGGTATACATGGCACCTAGCAATGGGTATTAGTTTGAAAGAGATAATGTAAAATTTTTTGCAAGTATGAATGTGTTTGGTGGTGTTGTCATTAGTATTGTCATTGATTTCAACACAGTTCAGGATAATTGTAGGTGGTACATGTATAGTTGAGATATTGTAGAAGTGTTGAGAGTACATGGAGCTATATTTATGGTGTTGATGTACTAATGTCAAGTGCTTTTGAGAAAATTAATAAACAATGAAGATAGTGTTGTGTGTGTGTTATGAGTGTGCTCTGGTAATGTGCTCTACATTTCTTTTGTATTGATCCTATGCCTATGAAGATTTGCAGTATTGTTTATGGGCTTCAATGGATAATATATCTTAAGTTTTAGCTTCTGGGTTGATGGAGAGCGAAATATGTGTTCATTGGTGTGTGAACCGATTTGGAAAAACTCTTCATCTATGGAATGGGAGACATGTCTCTTCTCCAGAGTCTTCAGGTTGTTTGTCTCAGATCTTGTGGATCTAGAAGAAGGTTAATATTGATGTTCTATGTGTTTTGGAAAATGTGCTTGGGGTTTGGTGCTCTAGAAGTCTTGTTCCAGAGCTACTGTGTGTGTCTGCACCATCTAGTTGGATTTTTGAAGAATGCTATGTGTATAAAGATTGTTGCAGAGTAAAAGCACAAAGTTGTGTCATACTTTCAACCAAATTATCAACACAACTGAATTTAAGTATTTCTAACTAAAAATCAATTTTGGTCAAACAAATGATCTAGTAAGACTCATTCTAGCTAATTTAGATACTTCCACAACTTTTTCAACTAAGATTGTTGGCTAAAAATATATGGAGCACCACTTTTAGTCCAATTTACCAAAAAAATGAAATTATTTGAAAAACTTCAAGTTTCAATAACTCCTACTAATGTAAATAACATTTTTTAAAAATATAAAAATACCCTTTTGTAGATTCATAAGTGTAGTTTTCAAAACTATATTTATAGTAATAGTTTAATTATTATTTATATTTTATTTTTTATTTTTACTAAACTTAGGTTATCAACAAAAAATATTAGGTTGATTACCATGCCAAGGAAAAATACTAAAACTTATTAAAAATTATTGAAAAAAATATGATGCACTAGATAAAAGAATATATTTCAAGATTGTATAATTTTTTTCCATTGTAGATAAATATTTAATATGAAAGTTGATGTCCGATGGAAACACCTATTTTTTAATTCACGCACATTTTAATATTTATTTAAAAAAAAATATTTATCAAAATTGGAAAAAAATATATCCATGCACTAAAGTTTCAAGTTATAAATACACAAAAAAAATTAAAAGATAAATAATAAAATTTACTATAAAAAGTTTGACGTCCCATGCAACTTCATTTTTCAGCATTTTATCAACAACTAAATTATAGTGTTAATTTATTAAAAAAATAGTTTAAAATTATTTTTATTTTTATTTTTAAAATACAAACATAAAATATACTAAAAAATACACATTTTACTAGTTTACATCATTCCAAAATTCAAAACATATATGCCACTCATCATTCCAAAATTCAAAACATATATGCCACTTTTTAGTGATTCAAGTTTAAAAGTTGGATCAATGTTGGTCGTTTCCTTTATAAAGTGTGACACAACTTTGTGCTTTTACCCTGTAGTTGCTATGAATGTATCTGGATGTTTTTAAGAGGTGCTCCAGTGTTTGGTGAATCATGTTGTGTGATCCACATGTCATCATCTTGTTGTGGATGTGCGCACTTCAAATTTCATTGGTGTTTTCATTAGGTTTGGATGACCTGGTGTTTACATGTTACATGGAGAATAAGCATCGATTAAGGAAGCATGTGATTGATCCAAGATGTTGTTTGGGTTCTAATTAAGTATGTAATTGGTCTACTCTCATTCTTATCCAAATGTTGAGTCGGTGACCTAATTTGAATTTTTAAAATAAAGGATGTGTAGCTGACCTTGGAGAACATTTTCAAGATTGAAGATGGTATAAATACAAGTCAAGATGTCAAAAATTAAAAGCTCATGAAGTGTGCAAACCAAGTATGAAAAGTAGAGTGTGTGAAAGTGAATCAAGGCAAGAATACTTTGATGTGTTAGATTCTTGAAAGTAGTGAGATGATGGTGTTTGCAATCCTTTGATCAAGTTGCCAATGTGTGGAACTTGTTATGGTGGATTTTCTATTATCTTTCTTCATTTGTAGGTAGTGAGCCTCCTTCTGGACAATGATTCATAACTGTAGGAAGTGAGCCTTTGTATCTGGATAGTGAGTCCTTTCTAGGTAGTGAGCCCTCTGGCAATAGCCTTTGTATCCAATTTTTGCATTACTATTATATTGTGAGTTAATAATCATTGTGGTTTTTACCATATTATTTTTTCCACATAAATTTGGTTCAACTCAAGGGAGCACTTAGAGGGGAGGTGAATTAGTGTTCTGCAAATTTGAGCTTTATTAAATTGATATTTAAACCATTTCAATATGAAACCAAGGAAAGATGCAATCACACAAAGTAATCATCCACAACACCATAACACAAGAATGTTTATGTGGAAACCCTATTAGGGGAAAAACCATGGTGGAGGTCTATCCACAATTTGAGTACTCAAATATAAGTTTTACAAAATGGGAATGCACTTGAATTCAGGCTCATTGCCTAGAGATCACTGCTCAAAATAGAAAGGCTCACTACCATAAAATATATTTAGATTAAGACCATCTGAAGGATTGAGATGAAGTGATATCATCTACTCATGCCAAGTTACAGTTCTGGTTAGGCTCATAAATCAGATTTTGGACCTTCTATCTGATTCTACACTTCGCTCTATTCTGCTCTATTCTGCTTTGTTCTATAATTCACATCATAAATCCATGTGCAGATGATTTTTAATCACTATCCTCTTAAATTTTGCATCACACACTATCATAATTCACATCACATGCATTCACACCTTCAAAAAGATACAACCAATCTCTTACATATATCTGCTACCAAGTATTTGATCATCCATATGTCGGCTTTTTATAAAACATAGAATATTTTTCAACTGTCGGATAAATCCACAAATAATTCTATATGTGCACCAACCATAGTTGGCCACAGCATAGTGATGACCCAAATAAACATGTTCGAACACAAAAAAAATTAACCAATTACTCCTTAGGCATCCACAACGGCTATATCCATAAATTCGGCCTTCTAGCATAGATAATAAAAAAATCAATGCACCAGATCTCCTAGATCATACACCAGTAAATGCACACCTCGATAATTATTGAATAAGGTAGTACAAACATCAACCCTTTCTCTGAGATCCACAACTCAAAATAATAGTCCGATCAAGTACACAAATCAACATCTTTACCTTTAACCGGATACCCTATTCTTTATTCTATTTGCCGGTATGAACCACTACTAGAGTGTGGATCAAATGAATGACTTAGGTTGCCATCAATGACAACACTAGAAGCCATATGCCAACAATCTCCCCCTTTGGAATTGATGCCAATACTTAGTGAAAAATGACTATGTGTCAAAACTAATATGAGTACGCTGCCAAACTTCAAAATTTAAAAACATAGCTCCCCTTGAGATTAATGAGGCATTTTGCATTGCTCTCTCTCCCCCTTTGACATGAATGAAAAAACACGTGTTCAATCTCCCCCTTTGAAATATAACCAAAAATTCAAAATTGATTCAAAATTTTGAAAAAGAACTATTACTCGAGTTAGAAAATTATCTTGTGATTTTCTTTCATCTCTGGAAGAAATTTCTTCCAAGATTCTATTGCAATCCCAATGATTATGATCATGTTGTTATTATTGGATGTCTTGTTGACAATATCGATGAGGGATTATAGAATTGTAATCATATTCTCTAGATTCTCTCCTTTCCTCAGTATCTCAACCATTTGTTCCAGTCTACATTCAGTTAGGTCCTTTACTCTCCAAAAGGTGTCCACAAGTGTGTTTTTAGTGAATTGAATTTTTGTGTGCTTAGATTGTAGCTCTTGAATTATTTTCTTAATTATACCATCCTGATCCTGAAACATATCAAAACTTTTTCTAATCCCATTTAATTTTGTTTCAATTTTCTCCATCTTCTCTTTGTATTTCCCAACTACATGAGGCCAACAAATGCAATAGTTATAGATTTATATGCTACACTTATGCATTGTCTTAGCTCATTCATTTTAATTTAAATTTGTGAGTGATAACCTAAACTACCCCTTCAAATGTGAGATAACTTCTCCTTCTTCTTTATTTTGAGACTCAAAGTCCATTATTCCCTTTATGCATTCAATCATTTCTTCTTGCAAGATATTCTGCAAACTCTCCAATTTGATATGACTGTGCACAACATGAGCATTTATTACACTTAGAATCGTATCCTGATCATATGTGGGTCTAATAGACCATAACTTAGAATTTTTTTACATTCCACCTTCCTTGTGAATAAGCTACAGTAGCCTCTCCTTTGTCAAGTCATCTTCTTCTTCACTTGCTTTTGAAATTTCCTTTTCTTGTTTAGGTTCGGCTAATTCTTGATCTTTTCCCTATGTGTCCTCAGTTTCTTTGTCAGATTCCTCATCTGATATATCCAGAATTTCTTGTTCCTTTCCTTTTCCTTCAATTTTGGGAATCTTGCATTCTAGAGGAGTACAAACACCAACTTCGTTTTCTTTTTCCTTCTTTCTTTCCATCTCACCAAAAGAGGAACCAACTTCAAGTGTCCTTACTGGAAGAGAAATACCAATTGACCCAAACTTTCCTAGAAAAATCATAAAGAAATTTCCAAATTCTTGATCACAATTAGCCAAACTCTTAGAGTGTGTGAATATTTTTTTGCACATTGGTTCATTTTCTCTCCACACCACATTGTTGTTCATTGTAAACAATTCAAAAATTACATTACTAGACATATGACCAGAGTAAACTGATTTGATATTTCAATGCAGAGTATGGGAAGGTTTGAATAGCTCCTACTTTAGATACTATGATATGGTCCCATCTATGGTCCAAGTCCTTTCCGTGCATCATTTATTTTTTGCATGCATAAGGAATACTATTTTGATTAAAGTCTTATGATATTAAATTTTTTGGTGACTATGTCCATTTCTTATTGCCATTCTTTTAAATGTTGGCTCCTTTTCTAGTCAGCTGAGGAGTGGATTGGAACTTCTGCATTGTGTTGTGGTTCACCAAACTCGATACCTCTTCACCTAAAGATGAATATAGATGTAGTGTGAAAATTGGATCATTCTTGGGGCTCTTAACATATTCTATTTGTTATGTTAGGGGCCATGTTTATTGATTCAGGCGCTTGTGTTGACTCTTCACTATGATCGCAAATAAATAATTCTTTTTCCCCTCTTTTTCTCAACTTTAAGTAATGTCTTGAATCTGGTATATACCCTACTGCTTTCATTTTCCAAGTTCGCTCTTCAATATATGTGCCTCCTTGTTTATTGTTGGATTCAGTGTCTTATGGCTTCCTCTCTCTCTTCCTAGTTCATGCAAGATCGATCATGCACTGTAGTCACTGGTTTTATTTATTTCCTTCTTTTATTTGCTAGATTTTTGCATCTAGTGGGGATACACTTTGAGTTGCTGACATTTGAAATGCTTGGTATCAGAGCACTAGGTTCATACACTGGGCACTCTGGATACATGTGATCCCATTACATTGACCTAGGTGTTGTACTTTTGATTTTTTTTTTCTTTTGGGTTATTTTCTCTTTTCTACTCGGGAGTTGTTTTGTAGGTGGTGTAGGTAGGTCTCACCGAGCATTTTCCATGGTTGATAACCACCAGCTTGGGTATCATGGTTCAGTTTCGGAAGCATCTGGTAGTGGATGAGAAGCACAAGAGACTCACCATTAGGGGCTGAGACATTGATCAGGTGATTGTGCAATGGGACCCTAGTGACGAGGCTTCAACTACTTGGGATGATGCAACACGTATGAGGGAACTTTATCCCTATCTATTTTCAGGATTCCAAGAGTAAGCCTCACCCTAGGGGGGGACGATGTAGTGACCCTCCAAATGACATTGTTATGTCTGCTATTTTTGAGTTGTTGTTAGTCATTAATTGTTTTGAGAGTATGTTACTTTGATGCATTATATCTTGGATTATATGGTTAGTTGTGAAACTCAGTTGATGATACACTTTACTTTATGATGCTCTGTTTACTTTTGTGAGATGACATAATTATGATGGTAATTATTATTCTTGAATGTAATGATGGTACTACTATGATGTATTGATGTTATATGTAATGTTTTGTGTCAGTTGGGTGAAGGAGATAGTGTAGCAGTACTCATTCGTGAGTGCCCTACTACATTGTGATTCTTCTTCACGGTGTTTCTTCTGTTATATATGTTGTTATTGTTGACCATGCAGTTTGATGCAGCTTTTAGGTATAGGCATTGACTCCACCTGCTTCGTCAAGTTTGAGCATGCCAAGGACCAATGAAATTCGTTGAAGGGAGATAGTTCTGGTCCTCTGTCATGAGCCACTATTATGGAAAGAATGAGTATCATTTTGTTACCCATTTGTCTTGTTGTTGTTCATTCTGTCAAGTTGTCCATTATTTCGTCATGTCTTGTATTGGTCTGCTTAGATTAATTAAATGGTTTAATCGTATGTACTAGAATTATCAGTGATTTATTGCTTTATCGCAATTAAGTAGGAATTATTATGTTTAATTTGAAAGTTTATTTTAAAACATTTGAGGAAATAATATATTAAGCATTATTAAAAATATATTATATATGGAAGAATAATCATGTGAAGTTGTTTTATTTGTGCAACCTTAATGTTTTTGAAAACTGTTAAATTATGACAATCAGTTGTGAATTGAATTTGTAAAAATATCCTGTTTTGAACATGATGTTAGAAAAGTTGAACTTGTTGATCAATTGCATGCAATCTGTCAGTTAAGATTTGTGAATTGCATTTTAATTATAAATCAATGATTAAACATGGGATGCAATATATTTGCTACATGACAATTGGTTTTGGGGGGAAGGTTGTTTTCACGACAATATTTTTGGGAAGAATATTTCTTTGTTTCTCTGAGTGTTTTGATTGAAAAAATCTAAAGATTGTGAATTCGAGGGCGTGCGTGTGACGAAAGGTATCCAGATTTAGTTCATCCAGACCTTTCTTTGTTCTTCATCAAAAATCAAGATCAGTATCTAGGTTTTCCTCTTTGTTTGTATTTTTTGAATTGAACCTTTTAATTGTCATTTACATATTTGATATTCCTTGTGGTAGACTCACTTGCTGAAATTTTGAACAAAAATTAGAAACGAAGTGTGTTATTGAATAGTAGAGAATAATCGTAGAGGATTCCTTCGTATCATAGATTTGTAATATTTTTAAAACTGACTACATGAGATGAAGCATGCATGCTATATGTGTTATTTGTTATATTGAAAGAGCATTCTTTCTTGGGCATCGATTGAATAATCTCCATCTCTGAATATGACTATTCTTGTGTGCATGATTTGCAAGTAGGTTGTTGATTAGATTTGATTATGGGAGTCTTATTCTCTGAAAATTTATCACCTCCTAAACTCTACGTATGGTTCACAATCTTAATATTCCTCATTCCTTTCATATGCATGTCTTCTTGGTAATATCAGTGTTGCTATTCCTTTATTCCATTGTCTTTGAAGTTCTATTGAAGATTCCTACACAGGTCTTCTTTTAGTCATTTATGTTCTTTGTCATCAAATCAAGTGTTGCCTATAGATGCCAGAATCCTCTTTAATTATATTTTCTTTGGGCTTTATTTCACTCTTTAAAGACATGATATATCGCCGGTTCTAGAATGATAAGATGTTTAGACCAGTTGTAAATTTAACCTACTCCCTTGCTCGGTGTTGAACAATTTTCTTTTGTCTATGCCGCTCCTTCTCAGAGTCCTTTGACATTCAATAATTTTCCTTGTAAATATAGATGTTTATGTATATAGGTAAATATTTGTAATTATTATACTATAACATGAAATGTTGTATTTGAATTTTAGGAATTGATCTATGTTCGATAATTACTTGGTTATGAGGAGAAATGTATTGAAGGACTAAGTGAATGATTGTATGAAAATTAAAGAAAGGAAAATTATTTCTTATATGTAGACAAAATAAGGAGATTACCTTGTTTATGTTGATCATTTTGTAACATGAATTGAGTGTTTTGTATACTCACCCTTGTATATATTCTTGTAGTATTATTTAGATTTTTACTTTTTTGTGCGAAACAAGAGTATGGTTTTAATTGGATATGAAAAGTGGATTTTGATTCATGTCTAAATTGTTTTGTGTAGTGAACCTTAGAAGTATTCCAAAGGCTAGGATGAATATTTGCATTGTGATGCATTTTATGCTTGGTTATTATTGTTCTCTCAAAATAACTTGATTTTTGGACTTAGCCATGCACAAAGTGTTATCTCATTAGAGGTGTTTGAAGTTATATGGTATTGTCATGTTTGTGATGTCTCTGTTCATAATTTTTTATGGCATACATCTTGGCTATCCTTCGTGTTTTTGATTGTAGGAAGAGTGGCTTTGGTTAGGGGATGAACTCAGAAGTTGTTGCATGGGTAACCTATCAGAAGTTGGTAATTAAGTGAAACATTAATTAATGTACTGGGGGTTGGATGGTATTCATAACTAATTCGGATAATGTAATGCCTCACCTTACACCTTAGAGATTTTATAGGCTAAGGGTAAGTTGAGATGGCCTGGAATGGCTTATCGATCACCTTATTTCCTCGAAAAGTGTATCGATACCAAATAGGTTTGTTTAGGGGCCGTAAATCGTAAGAGGTTGCCGGGGTAACTTAGGTTGAGGGTCGGCAACCTAGGAAGATTCTCCAGGGTAAACTATTATGTTTATGTGATGACATTCCTGTCCTTGTACATTTGTTGGATCTCTTTTGTAGAGTCACCTATGATTATATTGTTGCCTCTGGGAGTATGTCAGTTTTCTTATAATTATGATGTCATGTATGTCGACCATGTGTTGTATATTGTCCCTTTTTTTGTCTATTTTGACTTGAGGACATGTTCTATCTCCTAGCACAGGGGGGTGGGCTCTTGAGTTCCACACGGTTGGGAGGAATGTGTCATTTCTTACATTGGGTCCCTTGCAACTGATATTTTTTGAGACATGTTTGTTCCTGGTAGGATCCTAGATATACATTATTCATGGAGTTTTTTGTCAGGCGAGCCCATCGACTTGGTCGTCAACTATTCTTGTTCTTATTCTTTACTGTACACACTCATGATGTTACATGAGGTTTCATTGTATTGTTATTTTTGATGTATCAAGATTTGTCACAATCTCGTTTGATGTAATTGAACTTGTAATGACTCTCTTATTGATGATGCAATGTTTATATGGTTTATTCATATGTTACTTTTTATAGTACTTGATGTTTTATACTTCTTGTTTGACTTTAGTAGCGTGGTTGTGGAATCCAAGAATGTTCATGTTTATGTTTTTGTTCACATGATGTTAAAAACAAAATTATTCATTTGTTTAGCGTTAGTGATGTGTCGTTCCCTCGGTTCCATGACGAGGCGTTAAAACATGTGAATAAAAAATGTATGTGCAGAAAACCTTGCAACAAAACACACTGCCAAAAACACTAAACCATGTATGAGTCAAAGTAAAAAACTACATCAATATAATATGCTTATCATTTGCTTTGGCATTAATGTACCGCTTTAATTAAACATGTGATTAAATGATAAAGATTAATGACATCGTGTAGAAGTGAACAAAACTAATCTACATTTCTTGTCTTTACAACACATATAACAAAGAAAAAATTCTTGACTCCTTTGATCATCGTAAAATTTTGTTTATTGATATGAACAGATTCAAGAAACATAAGACAATCAACTAAAATTATTAATTTAAACAATAAAAACAAAGTTGCATAACAAATATAAAATTGAAACTATGTATATATTTGTATATTATCTATAAATACATCTATATGCATGTGTATTATCAATAATATATATATATATAGATATATATACATATATCTATTATCTATAAATGCAATGTAGATGCAAATCTATATATGGATACATGCACATGTATATATTGAGATAGACATATATCTACATATATGTTTATATATATACATCTATATATTCTATATATGTGTATAGAACTACTATATATATGTATGAGTATATATACATACATGTATACATAGATAGAATTGGTCATGATCAACATTCTAGATTAGAAAGTAACTCGTCTTGAATGTGTTTGCATGTCATAGATTGTGCCATAGTGATCTAAATGAATAGTTTGTCAAAGCTATGCAGTACATGGGACTATTTAATTGGAAAATATTGCAATTTCATAAACAATTGTAAGTAATGTTTTAGTTTATTTTTACATCTTATATGCACCATACAACTTCACACTTGTTTACTCATCTATTGCAAAGATACATACTATAGATATAAACAACTTTGTTTGCAATTTCACAAATAGTTATAACTAATGTTCCATGTCTAATGACTGATCCAATAGTGCTTTTATGTGAAATAGAAAATATCTGCTTAAATGCTTGGTTCTTTTACATAATGTGTTGTATTCCTCCAAATATTACTTAACTATAATTTCTTGAATCACATAGACAAGCATTGGGCTATGAGTTTTATAAAAAATTCCTAGTTTGTACTTTGTTGTTATCCCCCAAAAGCCATTTTTTGCTCGGAACAAATTAATTGAATGGAGGTGTCCATTATTCACATCTTGTCAATACTACAAGCTCTTCTTGCTAGTATCTTATACTCCATTAAACATAGAAATACTAACAAAAGAAAATACGACAATTGAGAAATTTCTATGTTTAGAAGATCTCAGTCCTGAAGAAATGTTCATATTTAGAAAATCTTCCATGTGTAGTATTCCCAAAACTCTTTCTCGTGATGTGAAACTGGACTCAAGAGAAAAACACTTGATAGAAATCGCTCCAACCCACGAGATCACTTCAATAAATGGATTGCTCATAGGATTCGACCGATTCATCGAGAAACCTGATACATCAGGATTTCCCACATCAAAGAGTATTAGATAAACCAACAGATAATGCACTTTAGGTAATGTTAGTCTTAGTCAACTTCATGCATTTAAATCATAATATATATCTGTTTTATTTTTTGAAACAAATCGAGAGCCCTGAGACCATTGGAAAAAGTGTCGTATGGAGGTTAGTTCAATTGACCATTAGCCCCATTGTATATTTCATTTACCCACAAAACACCATGAATGTGATTCTAGGGCCATTTATTCTTCTATTCGTTACATTTTCCCTTCTATGGATTGTGACTCTATAACCCTTTCACTAGGGACTAATTTAGGAAACAAATGATTCAAGCACACATTTTAGAAAATAAATAAATCCTTCACAAATAATCTATAATGAATTAGATTTAATTTACAATATGTGATTCAATACTTAAATAAGGATAATATTATTAGATGATGTATATTTTCTTTCATCTTGTGTTTCTTGAATGATGTCATTATCAAATATATAAGGGTTCATATGCACAATTGATTAGTCTTTAACCTAATGATAGTATTTGGATTTAAACTTACATTGGATACAACTTTTAGATTCATATATTGTCATATTTCAACACCCTCAATTTTATTTAGTAGACCTTTAGGAACACCCTCCTATATTTTAGTTGAGACCATAGTGTAAGAGAGATTATTCACTCTTATTCTTTGGAGTTTAAACTTTTGTAATCTATATATGAACCTTGGTTTTACATTCCCAAAGGTACCCCTAGCCTTGAAGGTATCTTTCAGCAGTCGAACAATAATCTTAACAAATTTATGTTTAAAATCCATATCTTTAGGTCTTGAATTTGATGACCAATTTTTGAAGATAGAGAATTATATACACTAAATATATGATATAATCATATAATTTTTTTGATGAGAAACCTAAATCTCCTACTATCAACTAGTTTAGTCTTTCGTTGACTCTATACCTTGAATTAAAGTAGGAAACTTCATCGATATTATATGCTTATCATTTTGTTTGGCTCTAGCCTACTACTATAATTAAACATGTAATTTAAAAACAAAGATTAATGAAACGACAGACAAGTGAACATAGCCAATCTACTTTTTTTCATGTTACAATACATATATCAAAGAATTTTTTTTGGAGAACACCATTTTGTGCTTCACATAAAGAAAAAGAAATTTGCTTCACTCCCTCAATCATTCTCAAGCTTAATTTTTTTATGTGACAAGATTCAAGAAACATAACCTACCATTGATGCAAATGTTCGGATAATGTTTTTGATAATACATTTCAAGATATGTTATACATCATGTATATGTATGTATGTATGTGTGCTTATATATATGTATCTATATATAGAAATGGTCATGGTCAACATCCTATATTGAAAAGATTGTCTCATAGCAATCAAAATGAATAGTTTCCCAAATCTATGCATTCCATGAGAGTGCTTAGTTGGAAAGATGTTCTATGGCTACTCTAAGTATTGCTAAGAATAGATAATGTCCACATCTCATATTGTTTGAAGACCATACATTGTTTGTCATCCACATGCTTAAATATGAGTAATCAAGACAAAAAACTTACAAGATGAAGCATACACCTAATGTTAATATTCTCTCAGTTACCTTTCTCATTGTAAAGACAAATTGAAACTGAGCAATCAAAGCTCTGACAATACTCTGTGTTGCCAATGATAGGCCCACCTATTTCTGATGTGATTTGCCTATTCTAGCTTGTTTATTTCAAATCCACCAATGCCTTTTCTTTATAATATCTAAGCATGTATCTATGTATGTAACTATCGATATGTAAGGATGAATATATATATCTATGTATATGTCTATACATACATGTAAATATATATATAAATTTATATAAAATTGTATGTAATTGCACATCCATACTATATCCATATATGTGCAATTGCTTTATACACACACACACACACTATATAGTACTTCAATAAAGATTATAAATTTCACACCATGATGTATAGTTGCTTGCTTCATCTTTCAGGCTCTATTTCAAATATCTAAAACGATATCAGAAACATTTAAATAGTATAATTATATTAATTTTCATCTCAATGTGCTATTTTTTATCCCCATTCGTCTAATAATTTATTCAAAAATTTAACTAAAAATTTAAATAGTATAATTATATTAATTTTTTTCTCAAATATAATTTTATTGCCTTTAAATGTGATATCAGAAACAAGGCATTGTTATTAACTAGTCCAGGCCATGTTATAACACAAAATCATTAAAAACCATGACTACGTTGTAGTGGGGAAAGGGGTTGAATGACTTTTCAATGTAAATTGAAATTTGTTGAAAATGCTTGAATATCTAAGGACATTGGTGTCATAATGGACTCACAATGTAAATTACATCCTTTTTTCCTTCTTATTATATTCATTTTTTGAAAATTAAACCTATTAGAAGTTTGGTGTCTCTTAGAAATTTTTTTTTTCAAAATGAACATCAACTTCACTTTATATTTCAAATTTTTAACTCATTATTCAGTTATTTTAGTGGGCAGACCTCTAAAACTAAAAAAAATATATAAATGTTTTAGTTATTTGTTTTTATGTCCATGCACGAGTATAATAGGATAGCCGTTGAGAGTTTAAAACTGATGGGGAAAGAAAATTCAAAATTCCGTTGAGGCTTGAGAGTAAAAAATTGAGGGAAAGAAATTTTAAATTTCTGTTGAGAGTAAAAAATTGAGGGAAACAAATTTTAAATTTCTGTTGAGATTTGAGAGTTAAAAACTGAGGTAAAAGAAAATTCAACAGTCAAATTTCTGTTGAGAGTAAAAGACTAACGGTAAAGAAAATTCAAAATTTGGAGAGCAGCAAAAAGCATTTCAAATTATGATATAAATGAACAATTCTATTTCATTTTTGAAAATGTTTTGTTCTTTTTCTCATTGTTAGTTTTCTGAGTGTTTTTCTTAGGATTTAGAGTTTTTTCTGTCTGTCTTTTGTTCTGTTCTTTTTCCTTTTTTCTTTTTCTTTTTTGTGAACAGATTCAGAGGCAGAACAAATTAAGAGGCAGAGCAGAGGAAAGAGGCAAAGAAAGGAAGCTACAATTGAGTTAAGGCAATATTTTTCTTTCAGGTAATTTTCCCATTTACACACTGTTTTAATTTGATTTTGTTTTCATTTCTAATACACTGACTCATGTTTATTTCTATGTTCTTACAGAAAAACGTGGAATGTAAATTTAGGCTTAGTAGTTAGTTGTGATTTTCGTTTTTCTTTTTAGTTGTAGTTTTTTTTTTCTTTTTAGTTGTGGAAGGTAAAGACTGATGAAATGAGACTCTAGTGCAGGCATGAGATGCCAGACCAAGTTCATATAACCGATGCAGAGATGGGAATTTCCTAGATCACAAGCCAACCCAGTGTTTGAATTCTTTCCGTTCTCAAGCAGTGCGTTGATCTTCTCTTGCACAGCTAATCCATTTGGATTTTCTATCAAGCACAAATCAGCTTCACTGTATGTGCTCGGAGAGAACACACAGTCCAATGGGGTTTAGATTCCTCCAAATGAAGCTTATACTCTTTATACAACTGACATTGCCGCCTTTAATTTAAGTTTTTATAGTGGCAGTAATGGGGTTTGCTGGACTTCAATTTCTTTGCAGGTCAACATTAGATGTGGTTCAGCAGTTCACTGACCTCATAGGACGTCTAGCTGCCTATTGGGCTTTTGGTAGGTCCGTGCATGCCCTGCTCTGTAGTTTTTTTTGTTGTTTTCATTATTTTTTTTATTGGATTTCAAATATTTTACAGAACATGCAAATCATCTGCAATAGTGAAGTTCGTTTACCACTAGAATGTAGTAATTTAGTTTTGGGTTAAATGTTCCTTGCCTGGTGTCATTCCCGGAAGCTATTGTGAACTCATCTTTTCTCCACCTTATTCCAATTTTAGATGCACCTATCAAAGGTCTTCTCCTTTCTCCTTTCTTCTTGGGTCTTCATAGATAATTCTTGATCCAATACAACCCTTCATCTAAGATCCATCAGGATAGTTTTGCTGACCTCTAGCACAAAAATAATCTCTATTCTCTTCCCTCACTACTGTTAGCACAAAAATAATCTAGCCTTCCATCTTAAGGGTTTTAATCTCCCATTAGTTTATTAATTCAAAATGGAATAGATATAAAGAATGTGGCTCCTTATAACCAACTTCCTTGGGACATGTATAGATTAATATCTAAAACTTCAACATATAACTATTAAAGGCATCCTTTCACCAGATATCCACTGCTCTCTTCCATAATTTATCTATTTCATATATTCTTTCCAATCATTTTGTCATACACGAGTTCGTTCTCCCAAAAAGTCTCACTCAATCTCGACATGTTAAATTAGCTCTGGAAGCTTTGCAAGGAAGACTTAATACAAAGGATCAAAAATTTCTCTCTCCAGCTAGGCTCTAGGCTCCAAATTACCACAGCAAACAACATTTTGAGCATACTGAACAAATTCTAGGCCAATCCAACACTCAACTCATTCCAACATAAACCAAGCCATATACTTCTCCTTCCATTTTTAAAGATTCATTCAAACCCTTAATCAATGCAGTAGAGATAAATTTCAACAAAAATGACTGAAACAATCCATGCACAGCAACAAACAAAGAATGTCCCACAAACACAACACAACAGGGAAAATAGTCATCACCTGCACTTGCAGTTTCAAATGTCTGCTGAGTTCGATTTAGTAACACAGTTAAGGGACCCACAGAATTGACTATTAGCAGACATGGACAAATCCTGCTCTAGCCCTCCTATTCATTTTAGTTTTAATCCCTAAGTGCATATGCAATTCATAAGGTGAGGACTGATCATCCAGCGCTGCGCACCTATTTAAACCCTTTGAAATCAAAAGTCATGTTTATTGATGAGTTACAAGGTTCTATAGGTAATAGTTCATAAGACACAATATTTGTTGAAGGTTTTGGAAATGAAGTAGCAAGTTAAATAGGTTTGATCTTGGGAAAACTTCATGATTAAGCATGCTTGAGATGGAATACTATTGAAATGGGCAATCTCCTGAAAAGCCTTAAAAATTTCTGAAAGTATTATCTAAATACAATTAGTGTTGAGTCTACCATTCATTTTCATGAGAGATGGGTTCATGTGTACTACTTCTCATGAAATATTGGTCAATGAGAAAGCTTAAGTGAGCAATTCGTTTTCATAAGAAATGAGTTCATATGTATCACTACTATAAAATATGAGTCAATGGTAGTGCTTAAGTAGATTCATGCTCACAGAATTAGGCTTTATATCACATTTGGATCATTCATTGACCATGACAACACAACAGGGAAGAGTTACTGAAAGGGTCTATCACTTAGATTCTAAAGGACCTAATCGCTCACCCAAGAACTCCGTGTAGTTTTATTGGCAGATTGGGATCAATCGATTTGTCAAGATCTACACAATTAACACTACTTAGGGATGCATTCAAGTTAAACTTACCCACTGACAAGAAAACAAGGCCATCCATATAAAATTTCAACAAGAATTATGCAACGAGTTATTTTATTATTTAGGTAACAGAGAGTACATATCACAATACAACATGTTATGACAGCCAATCCTTAAGGAGGCTCTATATTAATCATCTATAGAAACTCCCAACCTAGTTACATTGCACATCAGTGCCTTCTATGCAGCATAAACATCCTTCATCTGTCACAACAACTAGGTCAGGATTTATTGCAATTATGAAAACATCATCTTATTTATCATCACAGCCCATTGTATGCTCATTTGTTCCTATATCATTCAAAATTGTGAGGCTATCCATTGGTCTCCTTTAAGGAGACTTCACTTTCTTTTATCGTCTCTACACCAACCTCTGTATACCCTTCATGAAATCTCTATTCTCTTCTCTCGCTACTACCCTATTTGCTTATCCCCATGACAATCGCTTTGCCAGAGTTTTCTATGGCCCGTCACAGAGGTCATTATATGTTTAAGATGTGAAAAGGTATTCTACATGTCTTTCACACATTCTGTCATTATCTTCGTGACTCATGTCTTCCATACAAAACACATTGTTGATGCTTTAGCATAAGTTATTTACTGAAGTTCTTTTAAAGGGCTTATTGACTTGTGAGTAAACAGTGGAAGTTAACTTGAGGCACAATCACTCATAGTAGCTCTCCTTGGTTGGGTTTTGAAAGGTAGCTCTATGGTGCATATCTGTTCTGAAACTATTAGACCTGTACCATTGACAGGGTTGGGGTGATTTCTCCTGTTTTGTGAGCCTTCCCTGGGTCATCATATTGCTTGCAAGCGACCATTGTGTAGCCACTTAAAGATTATGAATTATGGTGACAGCTCAATAATTGTCTCTAGTGGCCAAATACGACCTATTCTGTCACCTATGCAGAGGAGAAACTATTCGATCCATACCATTCACAGGGCTGGGGTGATTCCTACCATAAACGACGATTGTCAAGCCACCTAATAAATATTTTGAACTCTGGTGGCAGTTCAGTAGTGGCTAAGGTGTTGACCTGGACCAAAGTAAGATTGTGTCTACTGGCCAAAATATTAATCTTGACAAATCTAAGAATATGAGGGTGCGTTCGGGCTCTAGGACTTAACAGGTTAAATACTTTAAGAGAGATGGAAATGGCTTAAGTATAACAGAAGATAAAAAATGTTGTTAGCATTTGTTACTGTATCCAAAGGATCAATGCAATATATTCATTGGGTAATAAGTCATGTAGATGATAAGGAACACATACTTTGATAATTTCTTAGATCGAATAATAGAACAACACATCGTTGCTCCAGTGATTATCAGATAAACACCCTCAGACATCTTTTGTCTAATATCCTTATGGAAATGGGCCTTGATTTCCTGGAGCTGCTTAATACATTTTGCTAAGTCATTCATCCCTCGGAGAAGATCCACACATTGTCTGTCGTTTGAGGAAATTTTGTTGAGTCTTTCCAGGAAAATAGCCACTGCTAACAACCCAACTGCACTCCGGTGGATATTACCCACTCCTCTGAGAACATCCACATCCACTGTTCTTGCATCAGTAGCCCATGTGCTCGAGGACAACGATGCCATTTTCCTTCCCAAGACAAACAAAATCTGGAATCTCTTGATGTTCATAGTTACCATAACCAACATTCATCATCTTTCGGTGAAACCATATGATAAGTTGTTATGGAAACATTGGCTTGTTTATCATCACTGCCCATTGTATGCTCATTTGTTCCTATATCATTCAAAATTGTGAGGATCTTCATTGGTCTCTTTTAAGGAGCCTTCACTTTCTTTTATCCTCTGTACACAAACCTCTGTGTACCCTTCATGAAATCTCTATTCTCTTCCCTCACTACTACCCTATTTATCGATCCCCATGCCTGTCACAGACGTACATTATATTTTTAAGATGTGAAAAGGTGTTCTGCATGTCTGTCACATACTCTGTCATTATCTTCGTGACTTGTGTCTTCCATACAAAACACATTTTGACCATTTTTTTATATTTCGAAGTAGTCATCACTTCTCATATTTTCAGTGTAGAATGTTGATGCTTTAGCATAACCTTCAAGTATTGTGCGCTTGGATTGGAGGCTCTAGTTTTTCTGAAACTTTTCTAGGTCTGCTCACTTGTCTTTGCCAGTCACTCCTTATGTTCCTTTTTCATCTTCACTATTTCCATGCTCATTTGTACAGAACTCACAGCCGTACAGTATTTCTCAAAGAGGTAAAGCACCTGTTCACTGTCACCACACAATTCTACTTACTATCATCACACAGTTCTTTAGTTTCTAGATGGATTTTAGATTATTTGGATTATTTATTTTACTGTCTATGTAACTCATGTTCTTTAAATTGAATGTTGATATCTGCTATATTATGGTAGATTGATTTATAACTAAATGATGTGGCAGGTTGACAGGATTACACACAATTCAAGTAGACTGTGCAATCTCACAACCCTTCTCTGCAACTTGAATCCTACTACAAATTGTAAGCAAGTTCTGGGCAGTTGTAGCTTGTTGCTCTTGGAACAGGCAGGTTGAAGAGCTACTCTTCCAACAATTAGTGTTTTTAACTATAATAGCAAGCCTAGGAGTGACATTTCTAGTGTGTATTGAGAGCAACAAGAGATGAAATTGGACATTGATCATTTCTTTAGTGATACTTTGGTCAAGCACATTGACCTAATAGCATTGTAACTTGTACAAATTAAATTTTTTATAAAAGAATTTATTGGAAGGGGCTAAAAACCCCTTCTAAAGACCGAAGGGAATAGCCAGTGGCCATGGTTATTTCCAACACCATTCTTTAAGTTTTGTTTTTCGTTTTCTTTGCATTCTTGAATAATTTTGATTAATGTTTAATTTTTATTTAATAATTTATTAATTCTAATCTCAACACTAAAGTTACAAACGACAATTTTGGAAATAAATTTACCACTTATTAATCCCAACATAAATCCCTTCCTAAATATTTTATGCATCACTTATAAAACCTTTCACAAAGGATAATCATAAACTACCTTTATGAAAACAAAATGTATTCACTTTATATTCACATTGCATAAGCATGCCACAAAAAATACAAAAATACACATTTTAACTTTTCATAATAATAACAATTTTTTAAATGCGTTACAAAAATATCATTTAAGAAACATAATGAATTATGATGTCGCCACAATTAAAAATATTTTAATATCTATAATTAATTAAAAATATTTTAATATCTATAATTAATTAAAAATGTTAAAACATAAAAATAAATAAAGATTGTGATTAAAATTTAATAATAAATATTTCTTTTCTCACATATTAACATCATTGCAAATGACTAAAATAATCATATTTAAAGCTATATAAATATTTTTTAATAAATAAAATTAAATGTATGTGTTGTGTTGTTTTGTATGATGTTGTATTGTTTGTGGTGTTGTGTTGTTTTGTGCAGTGTTGTGCTGTTTTGTGCTTGTCTTAGGTCAATTAGGGGAGGCCATGCAAGCTTCCACCTTCACGTGGTTGGTCTTGTTAGTAGAGAATATTTGAATAAATATTCTTGAAGCTAAGAGAAGCTTATGTGTAAATATTTTCATTTGAAATATACAATATTTTATAAATTTAAGGTAGTTCATATTACATACATGGTGAAATTAAGAAAATTGTGATTGCAAAGGTGAATCAAAATACATTTTAATTATTCATATTATAGTTTTAATAATAATAATTTTTTGTATGATTTCATATTTTGTTTGAAGTATCACTAAGAGACACAAATTGGTTTAAACACTATATATTGTTGGTGTATTTAATCTTGATAATAATGCTAATCCTTTGGATCTAGTTCAACTTGTGCATGGTAAATATTATAAAATGGAGGTTATAAGGCATTGTTAAAAGATAATAAGCTCATCAAGGTTCATTTCAAACTTTTGGAACCTACAAGTTAGTCTTTGTTTCGCACCTTTGAAAATAAAAATATTTTCATTAATAAAGAATCATGAAAAGTTGGTAGAATATTGAGCAAAAGAATATCACAATTAGTACTTCATATACTATTTAAATAACTAGAAAATTATAGAATAGCTATAACATTGAAAACTTGGTAGAATATTGACTTGTTAATAATAAGTTCCTCTTGTTTTTAACTCTACTTTGAGCTCATAATTTTTTTTTACTTGAAAACTCTAAACCCTAAACCCTAAACCGTAAAACCCTAAACCCTAAAACCCTAAATTGTAAACCCTAAACCCTAAACCTTGAACCCTAAATCCTAAACCCTAAAACCCCAAACCCTAAATATTGAACCCTAAACCCTAAACCCTAAACATTCAAACCTATACCCTAAACCCTAAACTCTAACCCTTGAACCCTAAACTCTAAACCTTGAACCTGTTGATGTGTGTTTTGTGACGCACATGAACATACTAGAATAAAGTGTCCGGAGATGCTCTATCCTCTCTTGAAAAAAATCACCTTTCATGCTAAGATTGCGAGATAGATCACAAGGTAATTGCAATGTTTCTAAGTTGGGGTGCGGATAGGCTCTGTGGTAGTATGAGGTTTGCTGGTAACCCAAGGGGGCATAGTACTTCAGTAAGTCATTTTGAAAGCAAGGGTTTGAATGCAGTGTTGTATCTTTTTGGATTTTCTGATTTTGGATAAAAAAATGAAAAAAGGAAAGGGGTGAGAAATCTTATGCTAATCCTAAGGAACTAGGAGATGGTAACGATCAAATGCAACTTAAAGGAAACCATGCTTTGCTTCGTCTCGAAAAATGACAACTACACAAAAGCAGGTGCAATCTTCTGGGATTTATGCTTGAGATTTTTCACTATAAATAACACCATCAATTCGAACAATATTATTTAAAGTAAACGTTTTTAAAGCATTTATATCAAGAGCTCAGTCTAACTTTGCACATCAAATGAAAAGCATCCATTTGAAAAAAGTATGAGCTAAGTTACTTTCAATCCTCACCATCAATCTTTTGCTCCACTAACAAATAAATTTTAATCTATAACAATCCTACGAGAAAGAGCAAATATGCAACCATGCACCCATTTGACAATAAAGGTTTCAAAGCAACTCATGCAATTATGAATTTTATTATCACAATGGTTCTCACAACAATTTCATACAACTCTTCTCTTACTTCTAAAAGAAACTAATTCTAACTCAAAAAAAATCTAATCTCTAATCCTCTGATAACAATTTTTCTGATTTCTTCCGATCGTTTGAAATGAAAAAGAAAGGGTACTTATAGAATTCCCCGATACAATGAATGGCCGAGATTGAAACAAAATCAAGGGCCCAGATTCAAACAAGAAAACCCTAATTAGGGTTGCCAAAACATCGATCAGTTAATTGGCAGATGAGTCACCCACTGGCGGTTGTATCCCTATCCACTCATGCAATGCTTCGTTCGACGAACCTAGACACAATGGCACCAATCTCCTTGATGGCAATGTCTGGCAAGGTGCTGACATTGTATTCCAGCAAGTCCAAACTGTCTGCACAATCAGCAAAGACAATTGCCCATTTTGATTCGTGCTGCAAGAAAGTACTACGGATAGTCAACAGGTCAAATGCTTTAGTCAGATTTTTGCCCAAAATTGGCATGATGGAGAAAATCTTTTGCACTTCCCTTTGTATATTATCTAGCCACAAGTCATTTTCTCGAACAATATCCTTGTTCAATATATCCGCAGCCATATGAAAGATGCCATTTTGGATGCTCTTTACTTGCTCATCGAACTTGATACTTTCTGCCTTAACCTTTTCAAGCACTTCCCTACGGGAGACCAATGCGCAATACAAGTTGTTGAAGTCATAAGCCGCCCCGGTTGCAATAATCTTCTCGTCAATCAGCCTTTGCTTAGGAATTTTTCTTATATCGCGGAGGCAAGGAATGATTCTGTCTTGCAAGTCCTGCAATCCGTCCCATGCCTCAGTCAAATTTGCAATCCTTGTGAGCAAGGAAGAAGTTTGCCCATGAGCATGTACTAACTTCTCCACAAATGCCATTGTTTCTCCCTCTTTTCTTGCCATCCATTCTTGTGTTTCCCTGGCAGTAGTTAGTTCTTTCTCAAGACTTTCTACCGGTTCTTGTGATGCATTTGAGAGCAGAGGGTTTGATTGGCTGCCTTGGTTGAGTGGCCTTGTCAACTGCCGGATATACTCCTTCAGGTGCTCAACCTCCAATATATTCCCTTTTCTTCTGAGTCTCCTTTTCTAATCTGGACTTAATGGTGGAAACAGAATTGTTCAGATCTTCTACTTCTTGCCCTTTGGTAGATGGACCAATATCAATTACAGTAATGGCATAATCGGTAGGAGTAATTTCATCCTGCGGTTTCTCAACTGTCGGGACTGTAATTTGCACTGTGCGGTTACCAGTCTCATCTCTTTGAATAGTAGAGAATTTCTTGGCAGGTTTTTTCGTATTTACTTGCTCCAACCTTGCCAAGAAATCGTCAATATCATCTGCTTCTAGTGCTGCAACTGGTACCTTAACCTTAATTCTTTCCTTAAGCCAGTTTGGTATTGCAGGCTGCTCGACTCCATCATCTTCGCAGTCCGGAATATCCTAAATCTCTTGGATTTCTTGTGCCGGCGGGTCCTCATGAATCCCCCTTAGGGCTGAAATCATCCCTTCTTGGAAGTCGCCTTCCCTGTCATTCAGGTCCTCATCTGATTCACAAATCTCTGTGCCGGTTGGAGAATGGTGAAAGTCATGCTCAATCTGCATAGGCTCCATGTTTCCTTCAAGCACTGGTGAAGGAATTCTTATATTTCCCCATGATTCCTCTTCCATAATCAGTAGCTGCTTGATATTCCCAGATGTGGCTGAGTGAAGGGCTTTAGGATTCTTCAAGATCGGCTTCTCACTTGTTGCCACTTCTTTACCTTTCCTCTTCTTTGGGTTGATAGGCTCAATCAGTTCATCTCCCTGAGAAGCGCCAATATTTGAAGAACAAGATTCAGCTTCGCCCATTAAATCGTAGGTAAATGGCACACCTTGTTGCTTCAACGTTTGTACCCGCTGATCTACCCACCATTGTGAGTACTTGACTACTGGTCTCATAAGAGTTGTTAAATCACCCAACTCAGGCTCTTACCATTTGACAGGAGGAAGCAGCAATCTTTCATCATATCCTGGCTGTATGTACATTCCATCGTCATCCAGTTGGTCAGGCACACGGAAGAGTTTTGTTGTCCTGATCATGCTCAAGGATAACCTTGACCAAAGTCTTCTCCTTACTTCATACTCGTCAGCAGCATTTGCCCAAAAGTCTTCAAGGTCAACTCTGTGCCTGTATTTCCTTCCGTTTACCATTCCCATATGATTGAGTGGATCAAAATCCCCTCTGGACTTGTATGAGGTGAACAGATATAACTGTATTTCTATCCTGGCACTGTCTGCTGCCTGCGATGACGGACCGGATTCTACCATGTCTCCTATGAACAAGGGGAAAGTGACAGCTGCTTTCTGCTTCGGTCTCTGGATACTCTGGAATGTTTCCAGCTGCCTGATTACTTCTAGTAAAATCATCTTGTTAGTAGGATAGATTGGCAACATGTAAGGAGATTCCGTGAATCCCTGTATTCGAATATATGTAAATCTTGGAAACTGGATGAACCAGGATCCATATTTACTGATTAAACTTTTTGCTTTAGGTGTAAGTCTCTGATGCGTTCGTCCCTGCAACACCCGAGTGATGTACATGAGAAAAGCGTTATGTGCCCTGTGCCAATGTGACCTCTCACTCAACTGCAATTGAGGATAGTAGTTATAAACTTTGAGCTCTCCTTCATTGTTGCCGACTACACCTTTGCAGATCAAACCGGTATATCGGTACGTACGAGCGAGTGAATACACAATATAAGAACCCATATGAAAGGATTCAATTTTCTCCAGGTTGACCAATTGTTCATGGATACTATCACTGATCATCCTTGACCAGTTGAACATTTTTGTCCTAGCAGATACTTCATCAATGAAGTAATACATCCAGCTTTCAAAAGGTGCTCCTTAAGGACTGCCTACCAGTCTGTTCAGCAACAAGACTATGTCTCCGTGTTCTTCCTTAAAAAATGGCCTAAGTAATTTCTTGGGCAATCTCTTGGATGAGCATCTAGGTTTTTCGAGCCAGTTCTTGTTCATGTTGGCCATGCAAAGAGTCTGTTTATCTTCGTACAACTTCTGTGCATCCTCCTTCGACCAGTAGTACGTTCGATGGTAAGCCAGAATGTTGAATATTTCCTGTATAGCCAACTCGCCCAAGTATGCCAATACTCTGCCATCAGGCGCCTCAATTTGTCTTTCCTCAGCATTATAGTGCAAGGCACATTCTACCATCAACTCCGGACACTCGACTGCTAGCGGAAATCCTGCAGCTTGAAATATACCATTTCGCATCATCCTTTGCGCAATTGGAGTTGGCATGCGTGTGTCACTTCCGTACATTCTTTTTTGAAATTCCTCCAAGTCAACATGGCCGAGATTAGTGTCAGCAACATTCTCCCATTTGGAGATAATTTTAGACTCCAGCTACGCACCTTTGCTTGCAAACTTCATTTTCTTCTTTGATGATTCTCCGCCGTTCAGCATAAATCTGCAAAAGAAAAATTTAATAATCAAAAATTATTTACGCATAAATAAATTCCAGCAAACTCGATAAGTTAATTTGTGAAAACAACCGTTGCTGGAAATGAAAGAATTAAATCGCTCGCAAAGAGAAAACTTCGTCGAAAATAGAGGAAGTAAAGTCTGCCTGTCAATGAAAACTCTGTTGCTGCTAAAGTAAATTCGCACTTTCAGCCTTTTACTTCACAAAAAATATAAAACTTCACAAACTTCTCTGCCTTAACAAATTTTCTCAACTTCGCTTTCGAAAGAATGAATGAAAATGAAATGCAAAGCCAATTGAAGGCTAAGAAAATCGACCTATTTAGTAAAAATTAATTGTTTCCAATTAATTCAGTTTGAACTCGGCTGGCACTTGTCTTTCAAATGGCAATTTCCGTCTCCAGCATAAGTCATTAAAGAAATTTTCTAATTTCGCCGCCAGTCGAGTGAAGTTTATTTTTCTTCTTTCTTTTCTCAGCAACTTGCCTAGAGAAATTCGAATTTTCTCATTAAATGGGTTTTGGAAAATAATATTTTATGTGTTGTTTCCAACCCGTTCGTTAAAATAATTAAATAATAATATTTAATTATTTTTTCATCCAAAGGCAATTTGAATTTTTCAAATCTCTCTGTGCCTCTGCGAATTTTAATCTTGCCAAGAGATTTTTTTACTTAGGCGAATTTCAACTTTGCTAGACATACCATTTGATTTTTTAATTAAATTTCCAATCGTCTGGACTTAGGCAAATTTTTAAATCTTTTGATTTTTCTAGGCAAACAATTAAATCCTTGCTCTTCCAAGTATTTTTAATGCCATACATGACTCCAGCGTACTTGCCTTGTGCAATTTTTTCACTTTATCCATGCTTGGGCGAATTTTCACTAGTAATTGTCATTTAATTTCACAAAATGGCGAATTTTCCTTGTATTTTCACCATCTCCAATCATCTTGGAGCGCACCCCTTTGCATTTCACCCCTTTCCAGCCTTCTTGGAGCAGACTTCACATGTAATTTGCAATTTCTTCTAGGCTGGGCGGACTTTGACTTGTCTTTGCCATCTCTTTTCTTTGCTGGGCAGACTTTGGGTGTGTTTTGCCATCTCCCAACTCTTTGGAGCGGACTTGCTAACTTCTTTGCAACTTTCCTTGGGGCGAACTTTGCCATTACTTAGCATTTTTTCCTTGCAAGCTGTTGGGCGGACTTCACATAGCTTTTGCAAGTGCATGGGCGGACTTTGTCTTCACTTTGCAATTTTCATCTCCCATATCCTTGGAGCAGACTTTGTTTTCTTTTTGCAATTTTTACTTGCAAGTGTTTGGGCGAACTTCATTTATTCCTTGCAAGTGTTGGGCGGACTTCAACATTTCCTTGCAATTTTCTCTTGCACATGTTGGGCGGACTTCCTCTTCTTTTTGCAATTTTCACTTTGCATATGCTGGGCGGACTTCATCATTTCCTTGCAAGTGTTGGGCGGACTTCATTTGCACTTCGCCATTTTCTCTTCTTCATGCATGTCCATGCCTTAGGCGAATTTTTTATATTTTCAAATTTTATACCCATTTTTCTCTTGCAACCTTCTGAAGTTGATGTTTACGAAGCCATGACCTGCATACTTTCCCGAAATAGAAACTTTCTAAAAATAGAAATTTTCCAAAAATAGAAACTTTCTAAAAATAATCCCTAAAAAATAGGGATCCCAGAATGTGCTAAAAATGCCAAAAAAAAAGTCCCTAAAAAATAGGGGCCCGGGATGGAAACCCTAAAATTTAGGAAGTGTCAGAATTGACTGAATGGACAGTCGATCTTTGTCCACAAGGCCTTCTAAGCGCTTTGGCAACGTTCTATCATTGATTCAGGTTCACAATCATTTCTTGACTCAGATGACCTTCAAAATTTCAAATTTTAAGTACCCCACCAGGAAGACCAAAATTCAGAAGCAAAACCATCAGAGGGAAAACTACTAGGGTCCCCATTTGCAATGGGGCGATGTGTGAAAAAGGTCACAACAGAACCCTAAACCCTAAACTCTAAACCCTGAACTTTAAACCCTAAACCCTAAAACATTATTGAACAAAAACCTAAAAATAGTAATTTAAACCCTAAACCCTGAAAACATTGAACCTTGAAACCTAAAACCTAAACCCTAAACCCTAAACCCTCAACCCTGAACATTCAATAGTGAACCCTGATCCTTGAACCTTGAACCCTAAACTTTGAACCCTAAACCCTAAACCCCAAACCCTAAACCCTAAACCCTAAACCCTAAACTTGAACCCTAAACCCTAAACCGTAAATCGTAAACCCTAAACCCTAAATGCTAAACCCTAAACCCTAAAAACTTATTGAACATAAACGTAAAAATAATAATTTAAAATTCCTAAAATGATTGAACAACCACTCAAGAAAATTATGATTGCAAAGGTGAATCAAAATATATTTTAATTATTCATATTATAGTTTTAATAATAATAATTTTCTTTATGATTTCATATTTTGTTTAAAGTGTCACTAAGAGACACAAATTATTTTAAACACTATATTATTGGTGTATTTAATCTTGATAATAATGCTAATCCTTTGGATCTAGTTCAACTTGTGCATGGTAGGATCTTATGAAATGGAGGTTTTAAGACATTGTTAAAAGATAATAAGCTCATCAAGGTTTCTTAATGATGTAATTCAAAATTCTGGAACCTACAAGTTAGTCTCTTTGTTTCACACCCTTGAGAATCAAAACATTTTCATTAATAGATAATCATGAAGCCATATATACACTGCCCAATGAGCAAAACGAATACACAGCTAGTAGTTCATATATTGTTTAAATAACTAGAAAATTATAACATAGCTATATCATTGAAAAATTGGTAGAATATTGACTTGTTACTAATAAAATTCTCTTGTTTTTTAGTCTACTTTGAGCTCATAATTGTTTTTTACCTGAAAAATCTAAATCCTAAAACCCTAAACCCTAAAACCCTAAATTGTAAACCCTAAACCTAAACCATAAACCTTGAACCCTAAACCCTAAACCTTGAACATTCAAACCTGGACCCTAAACCCTAAACTCTAAACCTTGAACCCTAAACCCTAAACCCTAAACCCTAAACCCTAAACCCTAAATATTGAACCTTCAACCCTCAACACTCAACCCTCAACCCTAAACCCTAAAAAATTATTGAACAAAAACCTAAAAATAGTAATTTAAACCCTAAACCCTAAACCATGAACCTTCAACCCTAAACCCTAAACCCTAAAAAATTATTGAACAAAAACCTAAAAATAGTAATTTAAACCCTAAGCCCTAAAACCATTGAACCTTGAAACCTAAAACCTAAACCCTAAACCCTAAACCCTAAACATTGAACCCTAAACCCTAAACCCTCAACCCTGAACACTAAATACTAAACCCTAATCCTTGAAACTTGAACCCTAAAATTTGAACCCTAAACCCTAAACCCCAAACCCTAAACCGTAAACTTGAACCCTAAATCCTAAATCATAAATCGTAAATCCTAAACCCTAAACGCTAAACCCTAAACCCTAAAATATTATTGAACATAAACCTAAAAATAGTAATTTAAAATTTCTAAAATGATTGAACAACCACTCAAAAAAATTGTGATTACAAAGGTGAATCAAAATATATTTTAATTATTCATATTATAGTTTTAATAATAATAATTTTCTTTATGATTTTATATTTTGTTTAAAGTGTCACTAAGAGACACAAATTATTTTAAACACTATATATTGTTGGTGTATTTAATCTTGACAATAATGCTAATCCTTTGGATCTAGTTCAACTTGTGCATGGTAGAATCTTATGAAATGGAGGTTTTAAGACATTGTTAAAAGATAATAAGCTCATATTATCTTATGCAATATTTTTGTCCGCCTCTGATTGGTGTTGCATTTCTATCTAAATGTTGTCAGAGGCTATTTCAGGGTTTCGAGGCAAGAGAGCGCACGAAAATCCATTTGCAGGTGACAGGTTGTCAGGATGGAGACATGGGTTACGAGGTGACAGGTTGTTCACATGCATCAGGCATGTGAACAGTATGTGGAAGCAAATAATCTACACAGATGTCCTACCTTTGTTACTGCCATGGGGAATGCTTTTGTTAAAGGTTTTAGGGTTTTCCAGTACCAAGTCTTTGTTTTTACAATCTTAATCTTTGTTCGGCTCAAATACCTACCAGAATTAAACCACGAGGATTACAACTTGCAAGCCACAGTTCAGAATAATCGGCATGTCCATGCACACAATAAATCACACACCGTGCCCATATGGCTCCTTAAACAAACAAACAAAAATTATTTTCCCTAATCCCTTAACAGATCCCTTCATGTATGGTGTCTGCAATTTCTTTCATATGCAAACCCACGGCTGCTAAGTTACACTGTCTTATAGATTTTAAATGCTTGTCGCTTGAATGGCTACCGAGGGTTTTATTTCTTTTGGAAAATTTATAGAACTGAAATATTTCGGTGGCATGTCAGTGTTTAATGGCAAGTGAAAATTTTGTGCAGAGCCTAGGATGCTAGATTTTGAGGTGGATGATGGAATTTCAGACACAATATTGGATGGCATTGATCTGGGAACCCTTCATCCCAGAGTTGGGGAGATGACATCTCTAGGTAGATCTGTTTGGCCTGCATTTTTTGCCAAAATAGTTGTACAAGCCATTGGACTGTTTCTGACGCTAAAGAGGGAGATTGTATAGTCATCATAAAGAGATTTTCCCACTACATTTTTGGGATATAAGCAAAATAAATTAGAGTCTCTGGGATTCGTATTCCTGTTTTGCCCCATTGCAATTTTACTTCCAGGGCCAGAATTTCAATGAAAAGAATTTATTTTAGGTAATTCCTGCTTCAAACAATGTCCTGGTTTGAACTTTGACATTAATGTTGAATTTGTTAGGGTTCGGATCCCTGGATATCCATGGAAATTCAGCCCTGATAGGATTTTTTTATGGTTTGGTTTCAAATTTGTACTTTGGTGGAATGGGTATGTTTCAATCTTTGGTTATGAGTCAAGAAGATATTAGTATAAATTCGTAATCGGATTAAAATATTCAAATTCTTTTTAAAAAATTGTGCCAATGACAAGAATTATTCTTCTGCCATTTTTTTTTATGTACAGTTGGTGGATCCATTTTTTTTATGTACATGTAGTCAGCACTTTGAACAAAACCTATCACAAATTGTAGGGAAATTTATGTTTAAAGATTGGTAAAAGAAATGCTTTAACAGGTTCATGGATTTTGTGAAGTACCTTTTAGAATCTTTCTTTTTGGACCATTTTCGAATTCAGTGCTACAATTTTAGTTGCTTGCTCTACTGTTAAGTGACCGTTTTGAGCGTCATTGTTAAGCTTTGCTTTTGCCTCTTTGACGGATTTTAATGCACACATATTTTATTGTTCTGCACTGGGATTGTGAAATTTTGGATTTGCAGAGTTTTTTTATTTTATTTTTGAATCTTGAAATTATGTGCAGATATTTAAGACCAACACGCTGAAGCTGCAACACAAGTCATAGGATGAAGAGATGTGGGGTATCAGAGTAGCCATTGTGTGTATATGCCACACTACCATAGCAGCATAACCATTATAAGTTGAAGGTGTTGTTTCTAGTTTAGTGCTATGTTTAGTAACTGGTTTCTATCTCGTTTAATGTAGATGAAATAACTTAAATATTTACATGTGGAAATGTCGAAGATCTTATTTGTCACTTGAGTGTTATCCAAAATGTCGACACAAAAATATACATAGTTGAATCCAAAGTCCAAGTATCTAACTACATAGATAATACAGACTCTCGAAAACTCATACCAACTAATAATGGATTGTGGAAAACTCATACCAACTAATATTAAGGCTAATATTAAGGCTGAGCACAAATCCAAATAAAAATTCTAAGTATCTAACTACATGGACTGTGGAAAACTCATACCAACTAATATTATGGACTCTGGAAAACTCATACCAACTAATATTAAGACTGAGCACAAATAATTTTCAAAGAAAACTGTGGGGATAGAAGCTACATGGCAGCTTAGAATCTCCTTGGAGACCCAACACAAGATTATAGTGATGAACCCCCAAGGAGATCCTTAATGCAGATGTGGGCTCTTAGTTCTATTCAACGTATCCATATGCAGTTTTCTCCAAGAATTCTTACTTCTAAACATTGTGAACTGCAGAAGCTTTAAGTCTCCAATAATTTAGAATAACAATTTCAAGATAATGGTTATTTAGTGAGGGATTCTAAGTCCCTTTTGTAATAAGTAACTTCATTGGTCTCTTTGTAGCACTTAGGATGGATTTTAACAAATTGTTTTTCTAGACATGGAAAATGTACAATTTGATCCGACACACCGGATCCTAATTTACTAACACCATTTCATCTTAAATCATCTCCTTTGCTAGTCATTTAATTGAATAATCTGTATTTGACTAAATTCATCACTCTTCATCTCTTAATTAAATGAATCAACTTTATCTAATTAATTCATCATGTCTTGTTAATTAAATAAATCAATTTTATTTAATTATTTCTGTAATCCCACTTTAATTAAACAATTCATCTTATTTAATTAAATCTCTAAAGTCTTTTTTATTAAATTGAATAAATTAAACATTATCTAATTTAATCTAACATTATCTCCTTTAGTTACATAAATCAAAACATTTATTTAATTAAACCCTTCCTCTCAATCTGATTTAAATCAATTCATAAATTTAAGTCTAAATTGTCACATCTCCTAAATTAATCTGTGATTAATTTAATCTTAATCTATGTCACATTCTCTAGAGAATGCAACTTGCACAATAAATTAATTACTTTGATTTATTAATTCATTTATTTTCCTTCACATGGCATCAAAAGGGAATATTCCCTCAATTTGGGCTTGGTCCTTCCAACAAGGCATTCAATGCCTCTTACATGTCCTTGTGCATTGAGCCAAGTGACATTAACTCTATTTCTTTCTCCCTTCAACATGTAACATTCAAAATTCAAATTTGAATCCAATGGCATTTATCATGCACATTGACCAAAATGTGTTCATTCCTCAACCATTTGCATCTTGACAAGTGACACTTGGCCATTGAATGTTGAATTATCCAACATTGCTCAATTTCACTCTCTCTTCCATTTTGGAAATCTATAAATGAGAGACTCTTCCTCTCATTTTATCATCCACAATTTGAGTAAACTTACTATACTCAACTTCTTCTTCAAGCATATCTAGTTTCATCCATATCTTCACATTTTTAGCTAGGTTATGCAGATTTTTCATCATGGAGCTTGATTGAATCTTCATCAAGGTGGATCACTCATCAAATCATCAACAAAGTTTACAAAGGAGTTGAGAAAGGACCAATTTCAACACATCAATTGACACCAAGTCCCCCATGGGATCAAGAGTTTGCTTAGTTTAGATAGATTTAATTTGGTTTATTGCATTGTTCTTCGTTTTTCATTTCTATCTACATTTTTGTAAATGGATTTGATGGGGAATCTTGATTCTCACTTGCATTTGATCTAACATTATGCGTGTTTGCTATGTTTGTGCATTTGCAGGATTAGGGTTCACAATTCTTATGGGCTTTCCCAGGTAATCAAAGGTAGCTGCAAGACAGGGTAGTGTGGTAATCAAGTATCCCCACATCTTGGAAGAATAGATATGGGTACCAGGAACAATCTTGAAGCAATGGATCCAGAGGCTATGAAAGAACCAGTGCATAAGACTACTTCAGGTCTAACTCCAATTTTTTATCTCCTAGTAGATTGAGAACACAAGGCTAGGAAATTCAAGCTTTTTTCAATAGCTAAACCCCATATGAGAGCCTTCCACCTATCCTGGATCTCCTTTTTCACTTGCTTTCTTTCCACATTCACTACTCCCCCTCTGATACCCATCATCAGAGATAACCTCAATCTCACCAAGAGGGACATAGGCAATGCAAGCATAGCATTAGCCTCCTCCATATTCTCAAGGCTTGTGATGGGAGCATTATGTGACATGATAGTTGGTAGGCCCTCGTTTTGGGTGTGCATTTCTCATAATGCTATCTGCCCCTACTATTTATGCCACTGCTACAATTTCTTCTGTGCAGGGCTTCATCCTCATTCGTTTCTTCATAGGCTTCTCATTGGCAACTTTTGTGTCATACCAATTCTAGATGAGCTCAATGTTCAACACTAAGATTTATGATTTGATTCACAAATCTATAGGCTCCACATGCTTCATAGCATGGCATATTGCCTTATTCATACCTGGAGTGATGCATATTTTCATGGGGCTCCTTGTGCTCATATTTGGACAAGATCTGTCAGATGGTAACTATGTAGCTCTTCACAAACAGGGGGATAAAGACAAATTCTCAAAGGTAATCAATGTCTTTGTTTAGTATGTTTGAGAAGAAATTCCAAACAAATCCATAAATAGTTAAGGATAGTTAGGAACAGAGATAAAGATTTCAAAAAAAGCTAGCTCCGATTTTGCTTTAGATTTTGGATGGGTATGTGACAAAAATTATTAGATTGTTTTGGACTCTAAATTTGTGCATACTCTATCTTCTCTTTGGCTCCTAGTTTATTATTAGCGAGTGTAAGAGCCCAAGGTAAAATATATAAAAGAGAAGAATGAAAGTAAAGGCTGGAACTTGAAAGATTAATGCATGAATTTTATAGAAAGGATAATTTATTTGATTTTGTTCTAAAGAAGTACAACTATAAAGGAAACTTTCTGACTGATAACTATTAGCAATTGATAGCAAATGGTTATAAGCAATTAAACAACTATAGAAGGTGGGCCTAATAAGTATAACTCAAGAACAGTTTTGTATAACTCAAGCACAGTTTTGTAAAAATAATGGGGTTTTCTGGTTTGTCTTTAGAAATTGGAAGGCCTCGGTAATGCTTAGAGAAGTTTGTATAGCTAAATCATAACACAAGAAAAGAAAGATTAAACTCTTAAATTCTTGTTTGAGTTTTCTTTTTTTTTTCCTCGAAGTTGTGTCACTTTGTATGATATAGTTAAATGTTTCAGAATTGCCCAAACCTTTCTGTATAATATCCCTTTGAAGTTCTTGTAAGTCAAACCTTCAAATGCAGGTTACACATAAGAGTTCTAAAAAATGTTTTCCTGCTAAAGTTTATGCTTTAAAATGCTTTAAACTTACTTGAATGATATTTATATGGTAACTAAATTCAACAATCTGTAATGTTCCCTTTCGGTTGACATCCTTTTGATGAGGGAGATTAGCCTATTACTGAGCCTCGTAGGCTAGTGTGCTTGGATAGAGGGTTATTTGGGGTATGGATGATCTTCAATGGGAGATATTATTTAGCTTTGGCTTTCATTGATACTTTTCAGAGTCCGTCACATAACTTACTATTTTTATTAAGTCATTTGAGGATAGAGATGGGTACTTGCTATTTTTAGTAAGTGGGTATGGTCATATGCAAGATCCACTTGCCAGCCTCCAGTTCAGATGGCATGCATTTCTGATAATTAATAATGAAGATATTAATATTTATTGATCGTTAATAAATATTAAATGGGTGAGCTTATATTATAATTTATAATATACTTTTATATTATAACTTAGGTGATTTCAGTGAAGGGTTATCTCATCATCCGACATGGCCATTTGAATGATTAATTAAAAGGAGATAATTAATGCCAAACTATAGACATTTAATTGAAAATTGGTAATTAAATGTAATTCATTGGAATTTGCACCCTTTTGGAGAAATTTGAACCCTAATTAGGGATTGGCCTTATTAACTCATGAGGAGGTCGACTTGAGCTATTATGCTATTGATTTTTTGACTTCATGATTTCTACTGTGAAATAAGCTAAGGGTTTCATTTCATTTCACCATTGGAGAACGATCTTCTTTAGTGATTGCAACCATTTGAATTGGTGAGATATCCAGTGAATTTGGTATACAGGGAGCTTCAAACAGAGGTTCCAGATTGAGCAGATACAAAGTTTAGATAAGGGTTTCCAGACCAAGTTTAGAAGGGATTAATTGTAAATTGAAGTTTTAGATTGGGAGCTACAAACCAGGGATCATTGGCATGCAAACCAAGGTGGTAAGGCTTGCATATACTGTGCAGCTATAGCAACAAAAGGCATTGATCTCTCAGGGGCGATTTCATGCTTCTAAGGCATAAAAAAATCTAAGAATATTATGGGGAGTTCACCTAGCTCTGGAGATGGTTTGAGTCAAGTTATGGGGTATTCCAACATCGTTTGATGGTGTCAGTAAAATGCTGAGTGGTCTAATTTTTTACCAACAAACATTTTTTTCTTCTAGAATAACACATCCAAGTATGCATGTATTTATTTTACTCATAATATCAATTGTTAAATCATCTGGATGACTTAAGAGGTTCATTGTATTTCATTGGCTTAGTTAAACATGCACACTGCTTTAGTTCTTTTTTTAATATTTATTTCAGTCAGCATATGTTCAAAAATATCAAAAAACATACAAAACCAGCAAACAAACAAAAATAAAACATTTCTTTTCAAGGGTTTGAGTTCAGGGGAAGAAGGTGCCTTCATAGTGGTATCAGAGCTTAATCCTACCATCCTGGAGGGTTAAGTTCGTATGCAACCACGAGAGTCAGGCTCACATAGGTACTTCACATGTCGGAGAGCTTATTTGGAGAATAGCTAGGAAACAGGTTTACAACCGGAGCAAATGGGTGATAGAAGAGAAGAGGTTCCACCCAGGGAAGTGAGTAACAATGCAGATGGTGATGCCAGGGAAATGTTCAAAGCCTTGCTACAAGACACACTAGGGTAGCAACTACTTTGGACACACTCACAACCATGCTTCAACACATGGATAATACCAGGTGTCATGATACAATACCATATGATAACAGGAGTGTAGCTGGGACTCCCAGAGCTCAGAGGGCATAGTCATAGACTGTAGATAGGCCTACACGTCCTAATTTTGTTACTCCAGAGCCAGAAATTCAACAGCCAGAACTAGAGGCTGATGATAATTTTGCAGATGTTCTCATGGCAGCCCATGATGAATGAGAAATTTTGACACCCCAAGTGAGAGAGCGCCTCACATTTGAGAAGTTCATGAACCAACAAAGGGAGCACTATAGGTTCACCAGGTAGGATAGGAGGCCCAGGAATCAAGATCTTTTCTCTTCTCTTTCATCAAACCATAAAACAACAAATCACCAAATCTTTTCTCTAAGCTTTCATTAGACCATAAAACACTTTAAATATCATAATTTTGATATAAATAAACCAAATACACCGCCTCATACCTCTGTTGTATCAGATTCACAAATTCTTGCACTCAAAGACCAAAACTTGCTTGTAAGTGCCCAAAACACTCAATCGGCTATATCCTGCAAACCGCATTGAATCTCTAAATAATAAACACATTTTTAGGAACCCATTTCAGCCTTATTAAACATAATTCAAGAGAAAGCATAGTTTTTTTGGAAATAATATCAGAAAAACTTATTGTACCACGATAAATGAGCCTAAAATAGGCATAATTTAAAAAGCAAGTACTCACCATTCAACTCCACAAGCACAAATAACTAAAAAAAGTCTTGTATTAGGTTCTAAAACATCCGAATCCACAAAATTTTATCCATTTTAACCCTTCCAAAGGTCACAAAACTCAAATCCTTGATTTTAGGTTTAACGATGCTCAAATGAGTGAGGGTTTATTGAAAAAGTGTATTCCAAACCTCCTATCAGCTTTCCAATGCTTCCAATATCTGAGAATAGGTCTGCACAAGAAAAATAAACCATTCACCAACCTACACCAATGTCTTTTCTTCATTTCACAGCTTGTAAGCATCATTCTTGCATGGAAAACACTAAATATTCACTTGGGATAATAGCATAACTCTTGTACTCAACCTTCCTCTGTATCTGTAGACACATAAAAATAAAATCCACCCTAAGTTAACCTACTCCACGGATCTAGAATTCCGAAATTGGTGTAATAGTTTGTATTTACAACTTAGACTCTTAAACCCTCAATTTAAGGGATTTTCAGGCAGTCCTATGTAAACTTGCCCTTATTTTCACTAAACTTGATAGAAAATGTTCAAATCACTCCAAAATGTTAGCTACTACTCTAAACTATGAAACAAAACTACGAATTCAAGTGTAAGCTTGTTGTATAGTCTGCACAAGGCTAGAAATAAGAGAGAAAACATTGCTACAACAAATTATAGTACTTTTATTACAAAATTATTTCAAGATTACAAAAGCCCCAATCCTTTGCACGCCTTCACAAGGCCTTTATAAAGATATTGCAACATTTAATATGACTTCCCCTTGAACTTCCATTGATCAAACCTTCCTTTTCCACAAAATGACTCTTCAACTTCTTCTTGCAATTTTGCATTTTTTTGCAATAAATTGGCACTTTTTGCAAATTAACTACTTTGACCTCCTAGAGACGTATTAAAGACTAAATTACAATTGAATGGGTCCTCACATGGCCATTTACAATGTTTTTTTCATGTTAGAAATTCAAATTTTGCCAAATTTCCAATTGGATGCAAAGCAACACTATTAGGTGCTCCTGCACCAAACAACCAACCTAAAAATCTTTCCAAGTCCCTTTGGAAACATGTATTACATCAATCTTGATTCTTCATGCTCTGGAAATTATTCTCTTGAATATTTATCTCATCTTTGTCTTGGTTCCATCCTTTGTGTTCAACTTTGTCTTCATTTTTTTCCTTCACTTGTCTTTTCCTTCAAACTCACCAATCAAAGGACATAGGACTATCTTTTCATATTGCCTTTTGTAAGATGTCTTTGCTCTTTTCCAACAACTCATCCTTGACCTCTATGACCAATCATCTTTTCATTTACTCCCATCAGTGGATTACACTCAAACTAACAAACATCTTCAAATAATGGTTGCAAACTCTTATAGTGCTTCTTCAGACAAATATCCATCTCCCTCACTGCTCCACCACACAAACTCAACAAAATTATTTGCCTCACCTAGGCGTCTCCTTCTTTCTCTACCTAGTATTTTAGCAACCAACAACTAGGTTTTCTCTTAACCTGCACAAACACCAACATATTCTCTTTATAGTTTAGATGGATCAAGCACCTGCAACCAACCAACAACTCAACAAACCAACATCAACAAACTGCCCATTCAAAAAATCCTCAAAATCAGCTAGTTATGATACCAATTGACAGAGAGAATCTACCAAAAATAACAAACCAACTAGGGGACTTCTGACCCAAATACAATCTTTGAGAATATCAATTAAACTATCAACATAATTTCCTTCATTTTCACTTGCTTCTTCATGGCTAAAAGACACCAAATATTGTCTCTAAGCTTTCATTAGACCATAAAAAACTTTCAATATCATCATTTTGATAGAAAAAAACCAAATACACTACCTCATAACTCTGTTGTATCAGATTCACAATTTCTTGCACTCAAAGACCAAAACTTGCTTGGAAGTGCCCAAAACACTAAATCGAGTGTACCTTGCAAACCACATTGAATCTCCATAGATTAAATACATTTTTAGGAACCCATTTCAGCCTTTCTAAACATAGTTCAAGATCCAACATAGTTGTTTTAGAAAGAATATAAGAAAAATTGACTGTACCACAACAAATGAGCCTCAAATTGGTATAATTTACAGAGCAAGTACTCACCAGTCAACTCCACAACCTAAAATAACGAAAAAAGTCTTGTATTAGGTTCTAAAACATCTGAATCAACAAAATTTTAACCATTTTAACTCTTCCAAAGGTCACAACACTCAAATCCTTAATTTTAGGCTTAACAATGCTCAAATGAGTGAGCGTTTATTGAAAAAGTGTATTCCAAACCTCCTATCAGCTTGCCAATGCTTCAAACATCTGAGAATAGGTATACACAAGCAAAATAAACCATTTCCCAACCTTTACAATTGTCTTTTCTTCATTTTACAACTTGTAGGCATCATTCTTACATGGAAAACACTAAATATTCACTTGAGACATGAACATAATTCTTGTACTCAACCTTTCGTATCAACAGACCCACAAAAGTCATAACAATAAAATTCACCCTAAATTAACCTATTCCATCGACCTAGAATGCCTAAATTGGTGGTATAGTTTCTATTTACACCTTAGACTCTCAAACCCTCAATTTAAGGGATTTTTAGGCATTCCTCTGTAAACTTGCTCTTATTTTCACTAAACTTGTTAGAAAATGTTCAAATCACTCCCAAATTTTTGCTAACACTCTAAAATATGAAAAAAAAAAACATAAAATTGAAGCCTAATCTTGTTGTACAGTCTGTACAAGGGTAGAAATAAGAGAGAAAATGTTACTACAACATATTATAGTACTTTTATTACAATATTGTTTCAATATAACAAAATCCCAATCCTTTGCACTTCTTCAGAAGGCCTTTATAAAGATATTACAACAGTTAATATGACTGCCCCTTCAACTTCCATTGATCAAACTTCCTTTTCCACAAAATGTCTCTTCAACTTCTTCTTGCAATTTTGTATTTTTTGCAATAAATTGACACTTTTTGCAAATTAACTACTTTGACCTCCTAGAGACATATTAAATACTCAATTACAATTGAATGGGCCCTCACATGGCCATTTACAATGTTTTTTTCATGTTAGAAATTCAAATTTCAGAAAATTTCCAATTGGAGGCAAACCAACATTATTAGGTGTTCTTGCACCAAACAACTTGCCTAAAAATCTTTCTAAGTCCCTTTGAAAACATGTATTGCATCCATCTTTATTATTCATGCTCTGGAAATCATTCTCTTGAATCTTTCTCTCATCTTTGTCTTGGTTCCATCCTTTGTCTTCATTTTTGCCTTCACTTGTCTTTGCCTTCAAACTCACTAATCAAAGGACACGAGACTGTCCTTTCATATTGCCTTTTCTAAGATACCTTTCCTCTTTTCCAACAACTCATCCTTGACCTTCTCTAACCAATAATATTTTCATCTATTCCCATTAGTGGAGTACTCTCAAATTGGCTAACATCTTCAAATAATGGCTCCAAAATCTTCTCGTGCTTCTTAAGACAAATATCCATCTCCCTCACTACAACACCACACAAACTCAACAAACTTATTTGCCTCACCTAGGTGTCTCCTACTTTCTCAACCTAGTCTCTTGGAAACCAACAATCAGGTTCTCTCTTAACCTGCACAAACACCAACACTTTCACTCTATAGTTTAGATGGATCAAGCACTTGCAACCAACCAACTACTCAACACACCAATTTCAAAAAACTACCAATTCAAAAAATCATCAAAATCAACTAGCTCTGGTACCAATTGATGTAAAGAATCTATCAAAAACAACAAACCAACTAGGGTACTTCTGACCCAAAAAAAAACTTTGAGAAGATCAACTAAACTATCAAATTAATTTCCTTCATTTTCAGTTGCTTCTTCATGGCTAAAAGACACCAAAACACCAAATCTTGTCTCTAAGCTTTCATCAAACCATAAAACACTTTCAATATCATCATTTTGATAGATATAAACCAAATACACTGCCTCATAACTTTGTTATATTAGATTCACAAATTCTTGCATTCAAAGACTAAAACTTGCTTGTAATTGCCCAAAACACTAAATTGGGTGTATCTTGCAAACCACATTCAATCTCCATAGACTAAATAATTTTTTAGGAATCCATTTCAGTCTTATTAAACATTCTTTAAGGGAAAGAATATTTTTTTTGAAAAGAATATCAGAAAAACTGACTGTACCACAACAAATGAGCCTCAAATAGGCCTAATTTATAAAACAAGTACTCACGAGTCAACTCCACAACCCCTAATAACTAAAAAATTATTGTATCAATTTCTAAAACTTTTGAATAAATAAAATTTTAATCCTTCCAAAGGTCACAAAATGCAAATCCTTGATTTTAGGCTTAACAATGCTCAAATGGGTGAGGGTTTATTGAAAAACTATATTCCAAACCTCCTATCAGCTTGCCAATGCTTCAAACATCTGATAATATGTCTGGACAAGAAAAGTAAACCATTTTCTAACCTGGACCATTTCTCTTCTTCATTTCACAACTTGCATACATCATTCTTGCATGGAAAACACTAAATATTCACTTGGGACAACAACATAACTTTTGTACTCAACCTTCCTCTGTATCTGCAGACACACATAATAATAAAATCCACCCTTAATTAACCTATTCCACCAACCTAGAATACCTAAATCGGTGGAATAATTGCTATTTACAACTTAGACTATCAAACCCTCAATTTAATTAATTTTCAAGCAGTCCTCTGTAAACTTGCTCTTATTTTCACTAAACTTGATATAAAATGTTCAAATCACTCCCAAATGTTAGCTAACACTCTAAACTATGAAACCAAACTGAAAATTGAAGCCTAAGCTCGCTGTAGAGTCTATACAAGGCTAGAAATAAGAGAGAAAACACTGTTACAACATATTATAGTACTTTTACTACAAAATTGTTTCAAGATTACAAAGTCTCAATCCTTTGCACACCTTCACAAGGCCTTTATAAACATATTACAATAGTTAATATGACTACCCCTTCAACTTCCATCGATCAAACCTTCCTTTTCCATAAAATGACTCTTCAACTTCTTCTTGCAATTTTGCATTGTTTTGCAATAAATTGACACTTTTTGCAAATTAACTACTTTGACCTCCTAGAGACCTATTAAATGCACAATTACAATTGAATGGGCCCTCACATGGCCATTTACAACATTTTTTTCATGTTAGAAATTCAAATTTTACAAAATTTCCATTTTGAGGCAAAACAACACTAATAGGTGCTCTTGCACCAGTGGCAAAGAGAAATTACATTATTATCATTTTTAATTGAAAAAACATCTTATTTAAATCATATTTAGTTTGAGGGCGTGTGTGTGACGAAAGGTATCCATATTTAGTTTATCCAGACCTTTCTTTGTTCTTCATCAAAAATCAAGATCAGTATCTAGGTTTTCCTCTTTGTTTGTATTTTTTGAATTGAACCTTCTAATTGTCATTTACAATATTTGATCTTCCTGGTGGTAGACTCACTTGCTGAAATTTTTAACAAACATTAGAAATGAAGTGTGTTATTTAATAGTAGAGAATAATCGTAGAGGATTCCTTCATATTATAGATTTGTAATAGTTTTAACGGTGACTACATGAGATGAAGCATGCATGCCATATGTGTTATCTATTATGTTGAAATAGCATTCTTTCTTGGGCATCGATTGAATAATCTCCATCTTTGAATATGACTATTCTTGTGTGCATGATTTGCAAGTAGGTTGTTGATTAGATTTGATTATGGGAGTCTTATTCTCTAAAAATTCATCACCTCCTAAACTCTGCATATGGTTCATGATCTTATTGTTCCTCATTCCTTTCATATGCATGTCTTCTTGGTAATATCAGTGTTGCTATTCCTTTATTGCATTGTCTTTGAAGCTCTATTGAAGATTCCTACATAGGTCTTCTTTTAGTCATTTATGTTCTCTGTCATCAAATCAAGTGTTGCCTATACATGCCAGAATCCTCTTTAATTATATTTTCTTTGGGCTTTATTTCACTCTTTAAAGACATGATATATCGTCGATTCTGGAATGATAAGATGTTTAGACCAGTTGTAAATTTAACCTGCTCCCTTGCTTGGTGTTGAACAATTTTCTTTTGTCTATGTTGCTCCTTCTCGGAGTCTTTTGACATATACTTGTCTATGCTTTGACATTCAATATTTTTCCTTGTAAATATAGATGTTTATGTATATAGGTAAATATTTGTACTTATTATACTATAAAATGAAATGTTGTATTTGAATTTTAGGAATTGATCTATGTTCGATAATTACTTGGTTATGAGGATAAACGTATTGAAGGACTAAGTGAATGATTGTATGAAAATTAAAGAAAGGAAAATTATTTGTTATATGTAGAAAAAATAAGGAGATTACCTTGTTTATGTTGATCATTTTATAACATGATTTGAGTGTTTTGTATACTCACCCTCGTAAATATTCTTCTAGTATTATTTAGATTTTTATTTTTTTTGTGTGAAACAAGAGTATGGTTGTAATTGGAAATGAAAAGTGGATTTTGATTCATGTCTAATTTTTTTGTGTAGTGAACCTTAGAAGTATTCCAAAGGCTAGGATGAATATTTGCATTGTAATGCATTTGATGCTTGGTTATTGTTGTTCTCTCACAATAACTTGATTTTTGGACTTAGCCATGCACAAAGTGTTATCTCATTAGAGGTGTTTGAATTTATATGGTATTGTCATGTTTGTGATGTCTATGTTCATAGTTTTTTATGGCATACATCTTGACTATCCTTTGTGTTTTTCATTGTGAGTAATGTATGTAGGAAGAGTGGCTTTTGTTAGGGGCCGAACTCAGAAGTTGTTGCATGGGTAACCTATCAGAAGTTGGTAATTAAGTGAAAATATTAATTAATGTACTGGGGGTTGGATGGTATTCATAACTAATTCAAATAATGTAATGCCTCACCTTACACCTTAGAGCTTTTATAGGCTAAGGGTAAGTTGAGATGGCCTGGAATGGCTTATCGATCACCTTGTTTCCTCGAAAAGTGTATCGATACCAAATAGGTTTGTTTAGGGGCCAAAAATCGTAAGAGGTTGCCAGGGTAAATCAGGTTGAGGGTCAGTAATCTAAGAAGATTCTACAGGGTAACCTATTATGTTTATGTGATGACATTCCTGTCCTTGTACATTTTTTGGATCTCTTTTGTAGAGTCACCTGTGATTATATTGTTGCCTCTAGGAGTATGTCAGTTGTCTTGTAATTATGATGTCATGTATGTCGACCATGTGTTGTATGTTGTCCCTTTTTTTTATGTTTTGACTTGAGGACCTGTTCTATCTCCTAGCACAGGGGGGTGGGCTTTTGAGTTCCACACGGTTGGGAGGAATGTGCCATTTCTTCCATTGAGTCCCTTGCAAGTGATATTTTTTGAGACATGTTTGTTCCTAGTAGGATCCTGGATATACATTATTCATGGAGTTGTTCATTAGGCGAGCTCGTCGACTTGGTTGCCAACTATTCTTATTCTTATTCTTTACTGTACACACTCATGATGTTACATGAGGTTTCATTGTATTGTTATTTTTGATGTATCAAGATTTTTCATAATCTAGTTTGATGTAATTGAACTTGTAATGAATCTCTTATTGATGATGTGAAATTTATATGGTTTATTCATTTGTTAATTTTTTATAGTACTTGATGTTTTATACATCTTGTTTGACTTTAATAGCGTGGTTGTGGAATCCAAGAATGTTCATGTTTATGTTTTTGTTCACATTATGTTAAAAACAAAATTATTCGGTTGTTTAGCGTTAGTGATGTGTCGTTCCTTGGGTTCCATGACAAGGCATTAAAACATGTGAATAAAAAATGTATGTGCAAAAAACCTCCTCACAACAAAACACACTGCCAAAAACACTAAACCATGTATGAGTCAAAGTAAAAACTACATCAATAAAATATTCTTATCATTTTCTTTGGCATTAATGTACCAATTTAATTAAACATGTGATTACATGATAAATATTAATGACATCGTGCAGAAGTGAACAAAACTAATCTACATTTCTTGTCTTTACAACACATATAACAAAGAAAAAAATCTCGACTCCTTTGATCATCGTAAAATTTTGTTTATTGATATGAATAGATTCAAGAAACATAAGACAATCAGCTAAAATTATTAATTTAAACAATAAAAACAAAGTTGCATAACAAATATAAAATTGAAACTATGTATATATTTGTATATTATCTATAAATACATCTATATGCATGTGTATTATCAATAATATATATATATATACATATATCTATTATCTATAAATGCAATGTAGATGTAAATCTATATATGTATACATGCACATGTATATATTGAGATACACATATATCTACATATATGTTTCTATATATGTACATCTATTTATTCTATATATGTGTATAGAATTACTATATATATCTCTATACATCCATACTATATATATGTATGAGCATATATACATACACATACATATATAAAATTGGTCATGATCAACATTCTAGATTAAAAAGTAACTCGTCTTGAATGTGTTTGCATGTCATAGATTGTGCCATAGTGATCAAAATGAATAGTTTGTCAAAGCTACGCAGTCCATGGGACTATTTAATTGGAAAATCTTGCAATTTCATAAACAATTATAAGTAATGTTTTAGTTTATTTTGACTTCTTATATGCACCATACAACTTCACACTTGTTTACTCATTTGTTTCAAAGATACATACTATAGATATAAACAACTTTCTTTGCAATTTCACAAATAGTTATAACTAATGTTCCATGTCTAATGGATGATCCAATAGTGCTTTTATGTGAAATAGAAAATATCTAATTAAATGTGTGGTTCTTTTACATACTGTGTTGTATTCCTCCAAAAATTACTTAACTATAATTTCTTGAATCACATAGACAAGCATTGGGCTATGAGTTTTATAAACATTTCCTAGTCTGCACTTTGTTATTATCCCCCAAAAGCCATTTTTTGCTTGGAACAAATTAATTGAATGGAGGTGTCCATTATTCACATCTTGTCAATACTACAAGCTCTTCTTGCTAGTATCTTATACTCCATTAAACATAGAAATACTAAAAAATACCGATACGAAAATTGAGAGATTTCTATGTTTAGAAGATCTTAGTCCTGAAGAAATGTTCATATTTAGAAAATCTTCCATGTGTAGTATTCCCAAAAATCTTTCTCGTGATGTGAAACTGGACTCAAGAAAAAAACACTTGATAGAAACCGCTCCAACCCACGAGATCACTTCAATAAATGGATTGCTCACAGGATTCGACCGATTCATCGAGAAACCTGATACATCAGGATTTCCCACATCAAAGAGTATTAGATAAACCAACAGATAATGCACTTTAGGTAATGTTAGTCTTAGTCAACTTTGTGCATTTATATCTTGCAATCATAATATATATCTGTTTTAGTTTTTGAAACAAATTGAGATCCCTGAGACCATTGGAAAAATTGCTGTACGGAGGTTAGTTCAATCGACCATTAGCCCCATTGTATATTGCATTTACCCACAAAACACCATGAATGTGATTCTAGGGCCATTTATTCTTCTATTCATTACATTTTCCCTTCTATGGATTGTGACTCTATAACCCTTTGACTAGGGACTAATTTAGGAAACAAATGATTCAAGCACACATTCTAGAAAATAAATAAATCCTTCACAAATAATCTATAATGAATTAGATTTAATTTACAATATGTGATTCAATACTTAAATAAGGATAATATTCTTAGATAATGTATATTTGCTTCCGTCTTGTGTTTCTTGAAATGATGTCATTATCAAATATATAAGGGTTCATATGCACAATTGATTAGTCTTTAACCTAATGACAGTATTTGGAGTTAAATTTGCATTGGATACAACTTTTAGATTCATATATTGTCATATTTCAACACCCTCAATTTTATTTAGCAGACCTTTAGGAACACCCTCCTATATTTTAGTTGAGACCATAGTGTAAGAGAGATTATTCACTCTTATTCTTTGGAGTTTAAACTTTTGTAATCTATTTATGAACCTTGGTTTTACATTCCCAAAGGTACCCCTAGCCTTGAAGGTATTTTTTAGCAGCCGAACAATAATCTTAACAAATTTATGTTTAGAATCCATATCTTTAGGTCTTGAATTTGATGGCCAATTTTTGAAGATAGAGAATTATATACACTAAATATATGATATAATCATATAATTTTTTTGATGAGCAACCTAAATCTCCTACTATCAAATAGTTTAGTCTTTTTTTGACTTTATACCTTCCTATATCTTTGACACTCTTAATTTTTAGTTTATACGCATCTGCAACCAATTAGTGGCTTAAGCTGTCAAGCCTTAATTGTGGCATAAAATTGTTTGCATTTCTTCTCCATTTTCTTTGATTCTTTCACAAGAGGTAATTCAGATACTATTGGAAAATTTTGTCTTTTGTGTTACACACAGAGAATGAAGTGTTTGTAAGTTCCTATACCCACAACACTGTCATTTCCTTGTGTTCTCTACTCATTTCTTCACATTGTTTAACAATACTAAAATCTGCTATTTAACATGTTGTTTCTTTTTAACAACGTTATGCTTCTATTTGGATATACTTTTCATTCATTACAAATAGATAAAAAAACAAGACATTTATACCTCCCTATATCTTTCACAATATTATATTATAGTTTATGTGCGTTGCAATTCATTAATGGCTTACAATGTCAAGTCTTAAATCTATCACACAAAAGATTGTTTATGTTTCTTGATCATTTGCTCATATTATTTGATGCAAATAAAATCAGTATCTATACTCATTTCCCCACATTTCTGGACAAGGGTGGAATCTATGTCCGCTGATAGGTTTTATGTCTATCATGTTGGAACTAAACCATGATGCATATGCTAGTTCCTAGACCTTTTGTAGTGCCATTTAATGGTTTTTTAAGTTCCTATATTTGTAACATTTTTTGTTTTGTTCCAAATTTTCACTGGCATGATAAAGCAGATGCTTTCCTCAATCCCTATTCTTCAGTTTGTATTGGAAATGTTCCAGCCCATGCATTTCGTCCACCAGCAAAAACAACTAACTTTGTATGAATCAAAGTAGGAAACTTCACCGATATTATATGCTTATCATTTTGTTTGGCTCTAGCCTACTACTATAATTAAACATGTAATTTAACAACAAAGATTAATGAAACGACGGACAAGTGAGCATAACCAATCTACTTTTGTTCACGTTACAATACATATATCAAAGCAAAAAATTTGGAGAACACCATTTTGTGCTTCACAAAAAGAAAATAAAATTTGCTTCACTCCCTCAATCATTCTCAAGCTTTATTTTTTGATGTGACAAGATTCAAGAAACATAACCTACCATTGATGCAAATGTTTGGATAATTTTTTTGATAATACATTTCAAGATATGTTATACATGTATATGTATGTATGTATGTGTGCTTATATATATGTATCTATATATACATCTATATATAGAAATGGTCATGGTCAACATCCTATATTGAAAAGATTGTCTCATAGCAATCAAAATGAATAGTTTCCCAAATCTACGCATTCCATGAGAGTGCTTAGTTGGAAAGATGTTCTATGGCTACTCTAAGTATTGCTAAGAATAGATAATGTCCACATCTCATATTGTTTGAAGACTATACATTGTTTGTCATCCACATGCTTAAATATGAGTAATCAAGACAAAAAACTTACAAGATGAAGCATACACCTAATGTTAATATTCTCTCAGTTACCTTTCTCATTGCAAAGACAAATTGAAACTGAGCAATCAAAGCTCTAACAATACTCTGTGTTGCCACTAATAAGCCCACCTATTTTTGATGTGATTTGCCTATTCTAGCTTGTTTATTTCAAATCCACCAATGCCTTTTCTTTATAATATCTAAGCATGTATCTATGTATGTAACTATGTATATGTAAGGATGGATATATATATCTATGTATATGTATATACATACATATGCATCTACATATATGTCTATATACATGTAAATATATATATAAATTTATATAAAACTGTATGCAATTGCACATCCATACTATATCCATATATGTGCAACTGCTTTATACACACACACACACACTATAGTACTTCAATAAAGATTATAAATTTCACACCATGATTTATAGTTGCTTGCTTTATCTTTCAGGCTCTATTTCAAATATCTAAAATGATTTTTTTTGCCCTTGGCAGGGACTCTAGCTCCTTCAAAGCTCTTGTTAAAAAACTAATTTTCATCTCAATGTGCTATATTTTATCCCCATTCATCTAATAATTTATTCAAAAATTTAACTAAACATTTAAATAGTATAATTATATTAATGTTTTTTCTCAAATATAATTTTATTGACTTTAAATGTGATATCAGAAACAAGGCATTGTTATTAACTAGTCCTGGCCATGCTATAACACAAACTCATTAAAAACCATGACTATGTTGTAGTGGGGAAAGGGGTTGAATGACTTTTCAATGTAAATTGAAATTTGTTCAAAATGCATGAATATCTAAGAACATTGGTATGCCTAGAATCTCTCCCCACATGAACTCACAATGTAAATTACATCTTTTTTTTTCTCTTATTATATTCATTTTTTGAAAATTAAACCTATTTTTAATCTGGTGTCTTAAAAAATCATTTTTCAAAATCAACTTCAACTTCACTTTATATTTGAAATTTTTAGCTCATTATTCAGTTATTTTAGTGGGCAGACCTCTAAAACTGAAAAAGAATATATAAATGTTTTAGTTATTTGTTTTTATGTCCATGCACGAGTATAATAGGATAGCCGTTGAGAGTTTAAAACTGATGGGGAAAGAAAATTCAAAATTCCGTTGAGGCTTGAGAGTAAAAAAATGGAGAGAGAGAAGAGGTAAAATTCAACAGTAAAATTTCTGTTGAGAGTAAAAGACTAACGGTAAAGAAAATTCAAAATTTGGAGAGCAGCAAAAAGCATTTTAAATTATGATATAAATGAACAATTCTATTTCATTCAGTCACAGATCATTTCTGATCGTTTTTCATTTTTGAAAATGTTTTGTTCTTTTTCTCATTGTTATTTTTCTGAGTGTTTTTCTTAGGATTTAGAGTTTTTTTTTACAAGGTTGTTCATAGTGTGCACACTGGTCTGGTCCAGTCTGTCTTTTGTTCTGTTTTTCTTTTCTTTTTTCTTTTCTTTTTTGGTGAGCAGATTCAGAGGCAGGGCAGTTTAAGAGGCAGAGCAGAGGAAAGAGGCAAAGAAAAACGTGGAAGGTAAATTTCAGTTGTGATTTTCTTTTTCCTTTTTAGTTGTTTTTTTTTTTTTTAGTTGTGGAAGGTAAAGACTGATGAAATGAGACTCTAGTGCAGGCATGAGATGCAAGACCAAGTTCATATAAGATGCAGAGATGGGAATTTCCTAGATCACGAGCCAACCCAGTGTTTGAATTCTCTCAGTTCTCAAGCAGTGAGTTGATCTTCTCTTGCACAGCTAATCCATTTGGATTTTCTATCAAGCGCAAATCAGCTTCACTGTATGTGCTCGGAGAGAACACACAGCCCAATGGGGTTTAGATTCCTCCAAATGAAGCTTATACTCTTTATACAACTGACATTGCCGCTTTTAATTTAAACACAAATTTGTTGAACAGCTATGGGATGGTTGCTTTTAAGTTTTTATAGTGGCAGTAATGGGGTTTGCTGGACTTCAATTTCTTTGCAGGTCAACATTAGATGTGGTTCAGCAGTTCACTGACCTCATAGGACGTCTAGCTGCCTATTGGGCTTTTGGTATGTCTGTGCATGCCCTGCTCTGTAGTTTTTTTTGTTGTTTTCATTATTTTTCTTATTGGGTTTCAAATATTTTAAAAAACATGCAAATCATCTGCAATAGTGAAGTTCGTTTACCACTGGAATGTAATAATTTAGTTTTGGGTTAAATGTTCCTTGCCTGATGTCATTCCCGGAAGCTATTGTGAACTTGTCTTTTCTCCACCTTATTCCAATTTTAGGTGCACCTATCAAAGGTCTTCTCCTTTCTCCTTTCTTCTTGGGTCTTCATGGATAATTCTTGATCCATCAGGATAGTTTTGCTGACCTGTAGCACAAAAATAATCTCTATTCTCTTTCCTCACTACTGCTAGCACAAAAATAATCTAGCCTTAATCTAGCCTTCCATCTTTAGGGTTTTAATCTCCCATTAGTTTATTAATTCAAAATGGAATAGATATAAAAAATGTGGCTCCGTATAACTCAACTTCCTTGGGACATGTATAGATTAATATCTAAAACTTCAACATATAACTATTAAAGGCATCCTTTCAACAGATATCCACTGCTCTCTTCCATAATTTATCTATTTCATATATTCTTTCCAATCATTTTGTCATACAAGAGTTCGTTCTCCCAAAAAGTCTCACTCAATCTCGACATGTTAAATTAGCTCTGGCAGCTTTGCAAGGAAGACTTAATACAAAGGATCAAAAATTTCTCTCTCCAGCTAGGCTCTAGGCTCCAAATTACCACAGCAAACAACATTTGGGGCATACTGAACAAATTCTAGGCCAATCCAACACTCAACTCATTCCAACATAAACCAAGCCATATACTTCTCCTTCCATTTTTAAAGATTCATTCAAACCCTTAATCAATACAGTAGAGATAAATTTCAACAAAAATGACTGATACAATCCACGCACAGCAACAAACAAAGAATGTCCCACCAACACAACACAACAGGGAAAATAGTGATCACCTGCACTTGCAGTTTCAAATGTCTGCTGAGTTCGATTTAGTAACACAGTTAAGGGACCCACAGAATTGACTATTAGCAGACATGGACAAATCCTGCTCTAACCCTCCTACTCATTTTAGTTTATATCCCTAAGTGCATATGCAATTCATAAGGTGAGGACTGATCATCCAGCCCTGCGCACCTATTTAAACCCTTTGAAATCAAAAGCCCTGTTTATCGATGAGTTACAAGGTTCTATAGGTAATAGTTCATAAGGCACAATATTTGTTGAAGGTTTTGTAAATGAAGTAGCAAGTTAAATAGGTTTGATCTTGGGAAAACTTCATGATTAAGCATTGAAATGGGCAATCTCCTGAAAAGTCTTAAAAATTTCTGAAAGTATTATCTAAATACAATAAGTGTACCACTCATTGTATTACACTCATTTTCATGAGAGATGGGTTCATGTGTACTACTACTCATGAAATATTGGTCAATTAGAAAGCTTAAGTGAGCAATTCGTTTTCATAAGAAATGAGTTCATGTGTATCACTACTATAAAATATGAGTCAATGATAGTGCTTAAGTAGATTCATGCTCACAGAATTAGGCTTTCTATCACATTTGGAACATTCATTGACCGTGACAACACAACAGGGAAGAGTTACTGAAAGGGTCTATCACTTAGATTCTAAAGGACCTGATCGCTCACCCAAGAACTCCGTGTAGTTTCATTAGCAGACTGGGATCAATCGATTTGTCAAGATCTACACAACTAACACTACTTAGGGATGCATTCAAGTTACACTTACCCACTGACAAGAAAACAAGGTCATCCATATAAAATTTCAACAAAAATTATGCAACGAGTTATTTTATTATTTAGGTAACAGAGAGTACATATCACAATACAACATGTTATGACAGCCAATCCTTAAGGAGGCTCTATATTAATCATCTATAGAAACTCCCAACCTAGTTACATTGCACATCAGTGCCTTCTATGCAGCATAAACATCCTTCATCTGTCACAACAACTAGGTCAGCATTTATTGCAATTATGAAAACATCATCTTATTTATCATCACAGCCCATTGTATACTCATTTGTTCCTATATCATTCAAAATTGTGAGGCTATCCATTGGTCTCCTTTAAGGAGCCTTCACTTTCTTTTATTGTCTCTACACCAACCTCTGTATACCCTTCATGAAATCTCTATTCTCTTCTCTTGCTACTACCTTATTTACTTATCCCCATGACAATCGCTTTGCCAGAGTTTTCTATGGCCCGTCACAGAGGTCATTATATGTTTAAGATGTGAAAAGGGATTCTACATGTCTGTCACACACTCTGTCATTATCTTCGTGACTCATGTCTTCCATACAAAACACATTATTGACTGAAGTTCTTTTAAAGGGCTTATTGACTTGTGCGTAAACAGTGGAAGTTAACTTGAGGCACAATCACTCATAGTAGCTCTCCTTGGTTGGGTTTTGAAAGGTAGCTCTATGGTGCATATCTGTTCTGAAACTATTGGACCTGTACCATTCCCAGGGTTGGGGTGATTTCTCCTGTTTTGTGAGCCTTCCCTGGGTCATCATATTGCTTGCAAGCGACCATTGTGTAGCCACTTAAAGATTATGAATTATGGTGACAGCTCAATAATTGTCTCTAGTGGCCAAATACGACCTATTCTGTCACCTATGCAGAGGAGAAACTATTCGATCCATACCATTCACAGGGCTGGGGTGATTCCTACTGTTTTGTGAGTTTTCCCTGGGCCATCAGATTGTCTATAAACGACGATTGTCAAGCCACCTAATAAAGATTTTGAACTCTGGTGGCAGTTCAGTAGTTGTTTCCAGTGGCTAAGGTGTTGACCTGGACCAAAGTAAGATTGTGTCTCAATAACCATTGATTATATTGCTCAGAGAATGTTACATTCCAACATTGGATATATCACAACAGTGTAATTTTCACATATTCACAAATCAAAATACAGACATTGAAGTCATTAAATGGCTTGCTGACATGGAATTTGACCTATGGCCATTGCATATTCACCCTATACCCTATCATTGTTTTAAACCTCAGAACCCTTTCCAAATGACTAGAAGTTACATTTTAAAGAAAATCAAAAAACTTAGATTGACTCCACTGTTAACACCTGCCACAATGTGGACTCTCTGATCTGCAACTGAAAATGGTATTTGGAGTATGATATCACACTCTTATCCTTCCCCATTATCTGCTCATTTATTTGCAACTGAAGATTGTTATCACCATTTTTCTTTTCAATCTTGTGCAAAAATTACAAGTGCATGTTAAAACTCGTTAACTCCTACATTTTCACTTTTATGTGATTACATAAATTCCATTTCACTTGAAGTGAAATAATACATTTTACCACGCATTTTAATCTCTAAATCCTCTCTATTTTCTCAACAATTCGTTTGACATTTTGTCAAACGGTTGGTCTGTAACCGCTCCTTCGTGCATTCTTTGCTCTACAACTAACTCATCTTTAACATTTTTAACCTTATGAACTAAGCATTATTTTCATTTCTCCAGTGCCTCTTTTCTTTATGTGTTTTCTCTACCATCACTAATTTCCCTGCATTCTTTACTCGAATCATTTATCTACGCTGGCCATTTCATCTCTCATCTCATCTCTATCGAAGTCCTAACCCATACATATCATCATCACTAAAGCTACCCTCCACTAAAAAATTCTCAATTGTGTCATTACATTGTTGGCAATCTATATCTTCTTTAGCAAATTTGAAATAAGCCAGGATGATTCCAGACCTTAGATAAGGAATGATATGTATTAAACAATTTTTTTCTTTAAGATGCCCTCTTGCCATACTTAATAAATTTGTGGCATTTTTGTCATTCCCATACTTTGCACAAAACCCTTTAGCTGCCCACAGAAGATATTCGATTTCTAACTCATGATTATCACACCATTTGATTATTTGTTCTCTACAAAAAAAAATTAATAAGCATTGGAATTAATTTATAAGTCGTATTTTGCCATATCAGGTCTTTTTTGGCCTGTCGAGCATTTCAAACTCCTCTGAACAATATTAAAATTGTTGTCAATGCATGGGGGACAGTTGCAAGTCGATTGACAAATTTAAGAAATATGAGGGTGCGTTCGGGCTCTAGGACTTAAGTATAACAGAAGAGAAAAAATGTCGTTAGCATTTGTTACCGTATCCAAAGGATCAATGCAATATCTTCATTGGGTAATAAGTCATGCAGATGATAAGGAACGCATACTTTGATAATTTCTTAGATCGAATAACAGAACAACACATCATTGCTCCAGTGATTATCAGATAAACACCCTCAGACATCTTTTGTCTAATCTCCTTATGCAAATGGGCCTTGATTTCCTGGAGCTGCTTAATACATTTTGCTAAGTCATTCATCCATCGGAGAAGATCCACAAATTCTCTGTCGTTTGAGGAAATTTTGTCGAGTCTTTCTAGGACAATAGCCACGGCTAACAACCCAACTGCACTCCAGTGGATATTACCCACTCCTCTGAAAACATCCACAGCCACTGTGCTCGAGGACAACGATGCCATTTTCTTTCCCAAGACAAGCAAAATCTGGAATCTCTTGATGTTCATAGTTACCATCATTCATCATCTTTCGGTGAAACCATATGATAAGTTGTTATGGAAACATAGGCTTGTTTATCATCACTGCCCATTGTATGCTCATTTGTTCCCATATCATTCAAAATTGTGAGGATCTTCATTGGTCTCTTTTAAGGAGCCTTCACTTTCTTTTATCCTCTGTACACAAACCTCTGTGTACCCTTCATGAAATCTCTATTCTCTTCCCTCACTACTACCCTATTTATCGATCCCCATGCTTGTCACAGACGTACATTATATTTTTAAGATGTGAAAAGGTGTTCTGCATGTCTGTCACATACTCTGTCATTATCTTCGTGACTTGTGTCTTCCAAAACACATTTTGACCATTTTTTTATATTTCGAAGTAGTCACCACTTCTCATATTTTCAGTGTAGAATGTTGATGCTTTAGCATAACCTTCGAGTATTGTGCGCTTGGATTGGAGGCTCTAGTTTTTCTGAAACTTTTCTAGGTCTGCTCACTTGTCTTTGCCAGTCACTCCTTATGTTCCTTTTTCATCTTCACTATTTCACAGCCGTACATTATTTCTCAAAGAGGTAAAGCACCTGTTCACTGTCACCACACAATTCTACTTACTATCATCACACAGTTCTTTATTTTCTAGATGGTTTTAGATTATTTGCATTATTTATTTTACTGTCTATGTAACTCATGTTCTTTAAATTGAATGTTGATATCTGCTATATTATGGTAGACTGATTTATAACTAAATGATGTGGCAGGTTGACAGGGTTACAGAAATTTGACTGTTGAATTTTCTTTTACCTCAGTTTTTAACTCTCAAATCTCAACAGAAATTTAAAATTTCTTTCCCTCAATTTTTTACTCTCAAGCCTCAACGGAGTTTTGAATTTTCTTTCCCCATCAGTTTTAAACTCTCAACGGCTATCCTATTATACTCGCGCATGGACATAAAAACAAATAACTAAAACATTTATATATTCTTTTTCAGTTTTAGAGGTCTGCCCACTAAAATAACTGAATAATGAGCTAAAAATTTCAAATATAAAGTGAAGTTGATGTTGATTTTGAAAAATGATTTTCTAAGAGACACCGATTCTAGGCATACCAATGTCCTTAGATATTCATGCATTTTGAACAAATTTCAATTTACATTGAAAAGTCATTCAACCCCTTTCCCCACTACAACACAGTCATGGTTTTTAATGAGTTTGTGTTATAGCATGGCCAGGACTAGTTAATAACAATGCCTTGTTTCTGATATCACATTTAAAGTCAATAAAATTATATTTGAGAAAAAACATTAATATAATTATACTATTTAAATGTTTAGTTAAATTTTTGAATAAATTATTAGACGAATGGGGATAAAATATAGCACATTGAGATGAAAATTAGTTTTTTAACAAGAGCTTTGAAGGAGCTAGAGTCCCTGCCAAGGGCAAAAAAAATCATTTTAGATATTTGAAATAGAGCCTGAAAGATAAAGCAAGCAATTATAAATCATGGTGTGAAATTTATAATCTTTATTGAAGTACTATAGTGTGTGTGTGAAATTTATAATTTATACATATACATAGATATATATATCCATCCTTACATATACATAGTTACATACATAGATACATGCTTAGATATTATAAAGAAAAGGCATTGGTGGATTTGAAATAAACAAGCTAGAATAGGCAAATCACATCAAAAATAGGTGGGCTTATCAGTGGCAACACAGAGTATTGTCAGAGCTTTGATTGCTCAGTTTCAATTTGTCTTTGCAATGAGAAAGGTAACTGAGAGAATATTAACATTAGGTGTATGCTTCATCTTGTAAGTTTTTTGTCTTGATTACTCATATTTAAGCATGTGGATGACAAACAATGTATAGTCTTCAAACAATATGAGATGTGGACATTATCTATTCTTAGCAATACTTAGAGTAGCCATAGAACATCTTTCCAACTAAGCACTCTCATGGAATGCATAGATTTGGGAAACTATTCATTTTGATTGTTATGAGACAATCTTTTCAATATAGGATGTTGACCATGACCATTTCTATATATAGATGTATATATAGATACATATATATAAGCACACATACATACATACATATACATGTATAACATATCTTGAAATGTATTATAAAAAAAATTATCCAAACATTTGCATCAATGGTAGGTTATGTTTATTGAATCTTGTCACATCAAAAAATAAAGCTTGAGAATGATTGAGGGAGTGAAGCAAATTTCTTTTTCTTTTTGTGAAGCACAAAATGGTGTTCTCCAAATTTTTTGCTTTGATATATGTATTGTAACGTGAACAAAAGTAGATTGGTTATGCTCACTTGTCCGTCGTTTCATTAATCTTTGTTGTTAAATTACATGTTTAATTATAGTAGTAGGCTAGAGCCAAACAAAATGATAAGCATATAATATCGATGAAGTTTCCTACTTTGATTCATACAAAGTTAGTTGTTTTTGCTGGTGTACGAAATGTATGGGCTAGAACATTTCCAATACAAACTGAAGAATAGGGATTGAGGAAAGCATCTGCTTTATCATGCCAGTGAAAATTTGGAACAAAACAAAAAACATTACAAATATGGGAACTTAAAAAACCATTAAATGGCACTACAAAAGGTCTAGGAACTAGCATATGCATCATGGTTCAGTTCCAACATGATAGACATAAAACCTATCAGCGGACATAGATTCCACCCTTGTCCAGAAATGTGGGGAAATGAGTATAGATACTGATTTTATTTGCATCAAATAATATGAGCAAATGATCAAGAAACATAAACAATCTTTTGTGTGATAGATTTAAGATTTGACATTGTAAGCCATTACTGAATTGCAGTGCACATAAACTATAATATAATATTGTGAAAGATATAGGGAGGTATAAATGTCTTGTTTTTTTATCTATTTGTAATGAATGAAAAGTAGATCCAAATAGAAGCATAACGTTGTTAGAAAGAAACAACATGTTAAATAGCAGATTTTAGTATTGTTAAACAATGTGAAGAAATGAGTAGAGAACACAAGGAAATGACAGTGTTGTGGGTATAGGAACTTACAAACACTTCATTCTCTGTGTGTAACACAAAATACAAAATTTTCCAATAGTATCTGAATTACCTCTTGTGAAAGAATCAAAGAAAATGAAGAAGAAATGCAAACAATTTAATGCCACAATTAAGGCTTGACAGCTTAAGCCACTAATTGGTTGCAGATGCATATAAACTAAAAATTAAGAGTGTCAAAGATATAGGAAGGTATAGAGTCAAAAAAAGACTAAACCAGTTGATAGTAGGAGATTTAGGTTGCTCATCAAAAAATTTATATGATTATATCATATATTTAGTGTATATAATTCTCTATCTTCAAAAATTGGCCGTTAAATTCAAGACCTAAAGATATGGATTCTAAACATAAATTTGTTAAGATTATTGTTCGGTTGCTGAAAGATACCTTCAAGGCTAGGGGTACCTTTGGGAATGTAAAACCAAGGTTCATATATAGATTACAAAAGTTTAAACTCCAAATAATAAGAGTGAATAATCTCTCTTACACTATGGTCTCAACTAAAATATAGGAGGGTGTTCCTTAAGGTCTGCTAAATAAAATTGAGGGTGTTGAAATATGACAATTTATGAATTTAAAAGTTGTATCCAATGTAAGTTTAACTCCAAATACTATCATTAGGTTAAAGACTAATCAATTGTGCATATGACCCCTTATATATTTGATAATGACATAATTTCAAGAAACACAAGACGAAAGCAAATATACATCATCTAAGAATATTATCCTTATTTAAGTATTGAATCACATATTGTAAATTAAATCTAATTCATTATAGACTATTTTTGAAGGATTTATTTATTTTCTAGAATGTGTGCTTGAATCATTTGTTTCCTAAATTAGTCCCTAGTGAAAGGGTTATAGAGTCACAATCCATAGAAGGGAAAATGTAATGAATAGAAGAATAAATGGCCCTAGAATCACATTCATGGTGTTTTGTGGGTAAATGCAATATACAATGGGGCTAATGGTCAATTGAACTAACCTCCGTACAACACTTTTTCCAATGGTCTCAAGGCTCTCAATTTGTTTCAAAAACTAAAACAGATATATATTATGATTGCAAGATATAAATGCACGAAGTTGACTAAGACTAACATTACCTAAAGTGCATTATCTGTTGGTTTATCTAATACTCCTTGATGTGGGAAATCCTAATGTATCAGGTTTCTCGATGAATCAGTCGAATCCTGTGAGCAATCCATTTATTGAAGTGATCTCATGGGTTGGAGCGGTTTCTATCAAGTGTTTTTCTCTTGAGTCTAGTTTCACATCACGAGAAATATTTTTGGGATTACTACACATGGAAGATTTTCTAAATATGAACATTTCTTCAGGACTGAGATCTTCTAAACATAGAAATCTCTCAATTTTTCGTATCTGCATTTTTTAGTATTTCTATGTTTAATGGAGTATAAGATACTAGCAAGAGGAGCTTGCATTATTGACAAGATGTGAATAATGGACACCTCCATTCAATTAATTTATTCCAAGCAAAAAATGGCTTTTGGGGGATAATAACAAAGTGCAGACTAGGAAATGTTTATAAAACTCATAGCCCAATGCTTGTCTATGTGATTCAAGAAATTATAGTTAAGTAATTTTTGGAGGAATACAACAAAGTATGTAAAAGAACCACACATTTAAGTAGATATTTTCTATTTCACATAAAAGCACTATTGGATCATCCATTAGACATGGAACATTAGTTATAACTGTTTGTGAAATTGCAAAGAAAGTTGTTGATATCTATAGTATGTATCTTTGAAACAAATGAGTAAACAAGTGTGAAGTTGTATGGTGCATATAAGAAGTCAAAATAAACTAAAACATTACTTACAATTGTTTATGAAATTGCAAGATTTTCCAATTAAATAGTCCCATGTATTGCGTAGCTTTGACAAACTATTCATTTTGATCACTATGGCACAATCTATGACATGCAAACACATTCAAGATGCGTTAATTTCTAATCTAGAATGTTGATCATGACCAATTTTATATACGTATGTGTATGTATATATACTCATACATATATATAGTATGGATGTATAGATATATATATAGTAATTCTATACACATATATAGAATATATAGATGTATATATATAGAAACATATATGTAGATATATGTGTATCTCAATATATACATGTGCATGTATACATATATAGATTTACATCTACATTGCATTTATAGATAATAGATATTTGTATATATATATATATTATTGATAATACACATGCATATAGATGTATTTATAGATAATATACAAATATATACATAGTTTCAATTTTATATTTGTTATGCAACTTTGTTTTTATTGTTTAAATTAATAATTTTAGTTGATTGTCTTATGTTTCTTGAATCTGTTCATATCAATAAACAAAATTTTACGATGATCAAAGGAGTCGAGATTTTTTTCTTTGTTATATGTGTTGTAAAGACAAGAAATGTAGACTAGTTTTGTTCACTTCTGCACGATGTCATTAATATTTATCATGTAATCACATGTTTAATTAAATTGGTACATTAATGCCAAAGAAAATGATAAGAATATTTTAGTGATGTAGTTTTTTACTTTGACTCATACATGGTTTAGAGTTTTTGGCAGTGTGTTTTGTTGCGAGGAGGTTTTTTGCACATACATTTTTTATTCACATGTTTTAATGCCTTGTCATGGAACCCAGGGAATGACACATCACTAATGCTAAACAACTGAATAATTTTTTTTTTAACATAATGTGAACAAAAACATAAACATGAACATTCTTGGATTCCACAACCAGGCTACTAAAGTCAAACAAGATGTATGAAACATCAAGTACTATAAAAATTAACATATGAATAAACCATATAAATATTACATCATCAATAAGAGATTCATTACAAGTTCAATTACATCAAACGAGATTATGACAAATCTTGATACATAAAAAATAACAATACAATGAAACCTCATGTAACATCATGAGTGTGTACAATAAAGAATCAGAACAAGAATAGTTGGCGACCAAGTCCACGGGCTCGCCTGATGAACAACTCCATGAATAATGTATATCCAGGATCCTACTAGGAACAAACATGTCTCAAAAAATATCACTTGCAAGGGACCCAATGGAAGAAATGGCACGTTCCTCCCAACTGTGTGGAACTCAAAAGCCCACCCCCCTGTGCTAGGAGATAGAATAGGTCCTCAAGTCAAAATAGAAAAAAAAGGGACAACATACAACACATGGTCGACATACATGACATCATAATTACAAGACAACTGACATACTCCTAGAGGCAACAATATAATCACAGGTGACTCCACAAAAGAGATCCAAAAAATGTACAAGGACAGGAATGTCATCACATACACATAATAGGTTACCCTGGAGAATCTTCCTAGATTACCAACCCTCAACCTAATTTACCCTGGCACCCTCTTATGATTTTCAGCCCCTAAAGAAACCTATTTGGTATCAATACACTTTTCGAGGAAACAAGGTGATCGATAAGCCATTCAAGGCCATCTCAACTTACCCTTAGCCTATAAAATCTCTAAGGTGTAAGGTGAGGCATTACATTATCTGAATTAGTTATGAATACCATCCAACCCCCAGTACATTAATTAATGTTTTCACGTAATTACCAACTTCTGATAGGTTACCCATGCAACAACTTCTGAGTTAGGCCCCTAACAAAAGCCACTCTTCCTACATACATTACTCACAATGAAAAACACAAAGGATAGTCAAGATGTATGCCATAAAAAACTATGAACATAGACATCACAAACATGACAATACCATATAAATTCAAACACCTCTAATGAGATAACACTTTGTGCATGGCTAAGTCCAAAAATCAAGTTACTGTGAGAGAACAACAATAACCAAGCATCAAATGCATTACAATGCAAATATTCATCCTAGCCTTTGGGATAATTCTAAGGTTCACTACACAAAAAAATTTAGACATGAATCAAAATCCACTTTTCATTTCCAATTACAACCATACTCTTGTTTCGCACAAAAAAATAAAAATCTAAATAATACTAGAAGAATATTTACAAGGGTGAGTATACAAAACACTCAATTCATGTTACAAAATGATCAACATAAACAAGGTAATCTCCTTATTTTGTCTACATATAACAAATAATTTTCCTTTCTTTAATTTTCATACAATCATTCACTTAGTCCTTCAATACGTTTCTCCTCATAACGAAGTAATTATCGAACATAGATCAATTCCTAAAATTCAAATACAACATTTCATGTTATAGTATAATAAGTAAAAATATTTACCTATATACATAAACATCTATATTTACAAGGAAAAATATTGAATGTCAAAGGACTCCGAGAAGGAGCGGCATAGACAAAAGAAAATTGTTCAACACCAAGCAAGGGAGCAGGTTAAATTTACAACTGGTCTAAACATCTTATCATTCCTGAACCGACGATATATCATGTCTTTAAAGAGTGAAATAAAGCACAAAGAAAATATAATTAGAGAGGATTCTGGCATCTATAGGCAACACTTGATTTGATGACAGAGAACATAAATGACTAAAAGAAGACCTATGTAGGAATCTTCAATAGAGCTTCAAAGACAATGCAATAAAGTAATAACAACACTAATATTACCAAGAAGACAATCATATGAAAGGAATGAGGAACAATAAGATCGTGAACCATACGCAGAGTTTAGGAGGTGATGAATTTTCAGAGAATAAGACTCCCATAATCAAATCTAATCAACAACCTACTTGCAAATCATGCACACAAGAATAGTCATATTCAAAGATGGAGATTATTCAATCGATGCCCAAGAAAGAATGCTATTTCAACATAATAGATAACACATATGGCATGCATGCTTCATCTCATGTAGTCACCGTTAAAACTATTACAAATCTATAATACGAAGGAATCCTCTACGATTATTCTCTACTATTCAATAACACACTTCGTTTCTAATGTTTGTTAAAAATTTCAGCAAGTGAGGCTACCACCAGGAAGATCAAATATTGTAAATGACAATTAGAAGGTTCAATTCAAAAAATACAAACAAAGAGGAAAACCTAGATACTGATCTTGATTTTTGATGAAGAACAAAGAAAGGTCTGGATGAACTAAATCTAGATACCTTTCGTCACACACACGCCCTCGAATTCACAATCTTCAGAATTTTTCAATCAAAACACTCATAGAAACAAATAAATATTCTTCCCAAAAATATTGCCGTGAAAACAACCTTCCCCCTCAAAACAAATTGTCATGTAGCAAATATATTGCATCCCATGCTTAATCATTGATTTATAATTAAAATGCAATTCACACATCTTAACTGACAAATTGCATGCAATTGATCAACAAGTTCAACTTTTCTAACATCATGTTCAAAATAGGATATTTTTACAAATTCAATTTACAACTGATTGTCATAATTTAGCAGTTTTTAAAAACATTAAGGTTGCACAAAAAAAACAACTACACATGATTATTCTTCCATATATAATATATTTTTAATAATCCTTAATATATTATTTCCTCAAATGTTTTAAAATAAACTTTCAAATTAAACATAATAATTCCTACTTAATTCCGATAAAGCAATAAATCACTGATAATTCTAGTACATACGATTAAACCATTTAATTAATCTAAGCAGATCAATACAAGACATGACGAAATAATGGACAACTTGACAGAATGAACAACAACAAGACAAATGGGTAACAAAGTGATACTCATTCTTTCCATAACAATGGCTCATGATAGAGGACTAGAACTATCTCCCTTCAACGAATTTCATTGGTCCTTGGCATGCTTAGACTTGACGAAGCAGGTGGAGTTAATGCCTATACCTAAAAGTTGCATCAAACTGCATGGTCAACCATAACAACATATATAATAGAAGACACACCGTGAAGAAGAATTGCAACGCAGCAAACCACTCACAAATGAGTACTGCTACACTGTCTCCCTTCACCTGATTGACACAAAATATTACATATAACATCAATACATCATAGTACCATCATTAACAATGAAGAATAATAATTACCATCATAATTATGTCATCTCACAAAAGTAAATAGAGCATCATAAAGTAAAGTGTATCATCAACTGAGTTTCACAACTAACCATATAATCCAAGACATAATGCATCAAAGTAACATACTCTCAAAACAACTGATGACTAACAACAACTCAAAAATAGCAGACATAACAATGTCATTTGGAGGGTCTCTACATCGTCCCCCCTAGGGTGAGGCTTACTCTTGGAATCCTTAAAATAGATAGGGATAAAGTTCCCCCATACGTGTTGCATCCCCCCAAGTAGTTGAAGCCTCGTCACTAGGGTCCCACTACACCATCACCTGATCAATGTCTCAACCCCTAATGGTGAGTCTCTTGTGCTTCTCGTCCACTACCAGATGCTTTTGAAACTGAACCATGATACCCAACCTGGTGGTTATCAACCATGGAAAATGCTCGGTCAGACCTACCTGCACCACCTATAGATAACTCCCGAGTAGAAAAGAGAAAACAACCCAAAAGAAAAAAAAAAACTCAAAAGTACAACACCTAGGTCAACGTAATGGGCTCACATGTATCCAGAGTGCCCAATGTATGAACCTAGTGCTCTGATACCAAGCTTTTCAATTTTCAGCAACTCAAAGTGCATCCCCACTAGATGCAAAAATGTAGCAAATAAATAAAACCAGCGACTGCAGTGCATGATTGATCTTGCATGAACTAGGAAGAGAGAGAGGAAGCCATAAGACACTGAATCCAACAATAAACAAGGAGGCACACATATTGAAGAGCGAGCTTGGAAGATGAAAGTAGTAGGGTATATACTAGATTCAAGACATTACTTAATGTTGAGAAAAAGAGGGGAAAAAGAATTATTTATCTGCGATCATAGTGAAGAGTGAACACAAGCGCCTGAATCAATAAAAATGGCCCCTAACATAACAAATAGAATATGTTAAGAGCCCCAAGAATGATCCAATTTTCACGCTACATCTATATTCATCTTTAGGTGAAGAGGTATCGAGTTTGGAAAACCACAACACAATGCAAAAAAGGAGCCAACATTTAAAAGAATGGAAATAAGAAATGGACACAGTCACCAAATTTTTTAATATCATAAGACTTTACTTAAAATATTATTCCTTATGCATGCAATAATAAATGATGCATGGAAAGGACTTGGGCCACAGATGGGACCATATCATAGTATTTAAAATAGGAGTTGGGTAGAATCATGATGGGCCAAAAAGTGGCGATATGTAAGCCATATGATAGCCTATGTGGCTGACGACTTTTTTTTTACCCAAAATTGATGAACCGAAAAGGGTTTTTAGAGGAGATTCTCAGCTTTCCACCAATATAAATTATTCTTTACTTTTAATTTAATAAATAATTATTAATCATTTTCTATTAGAATTATGAATAAAGTCTTGATTAATAGGTTGATTGAAAAACATCTATAACTTTCAAATGGTATCACTTTTTTTTAATCCAAAATATGCGTCACATTCTATGCTTCGCATACTATAGGATTAAAAGAAATAAAATTGAATTTCATGAATTTTTGACCAAGTTAAGGTGGTTAGACAGACAAGCTTTTATATTTTTTAAAATTTGTAATACAAAATTCATAATTAATTATTTACATGGAAACAAATTATAAAAAAATATGCGTCACTTTAGGACATAAGTCCTCTACTTATATCTAAAAGCTTATAAAAAAATATTATTATTTTATTGTGGTTAGGGTGGTCAAACATACACCTACTTCTTATTTTTACCCTGAAATTTAAATACTACTACATTGAAATTTCAAATTTTCACCAAAGAGATTTTTAAAAAATAAATAAAGGTCTAGTAGTTTAGAAACTACATTCAATTTGCTACAAATTCTATTTTTTATATTTTTTTCATATAATATAGATAACTTATTCAAATGTTTACGTCAAGTTGTCTAACTCTAATTTTTATCTTTTTATTGCCACTTCAGGGCTTGTTTTTTCCATGATGATCCTGGACATACCCAACTATTCAAACCTTCCCATACTCTGCATTGAATATCATATCAGTGTACTCTGGTCATATGTCTAGTAATGTACTTTTTGAATTGTTTACAGATGAACAACAATGTGGCGTGGAAAGAAAATGAACCAATGTGCAAAAAAATATTCACACACTCTAAGAGTTTGGCTAATTGTGATCAAGAATTTGGAAATTTCTTGAAGATTTTTCTAGGAAAGTTTGGGTCAATTGGTATTTCTCTTCTGGTAATGACACTGAAAGTTGGTTCCTCTTTTGGTGAGATGGAAAGAAAGAAGGAAAGAAAAAAGGAATTTGGTTTTTGTACTCCTCTAGAATGCAAGATTCCCAAAATTAAAGGAAAACGAAAGGAACAAGAAATTATGGATATATCAGATGAGGAATCTGACAAAGAAACTGGGGACACATAGGGAAAAGATCAAGAATCAGCTGAACCTGAACAAGAAAAGGAAATGTCAGAAGCAAGTGAAGAAGAAGATGACTTGACAAAGGAGAGGCTACTGCAGTTTATTCACAAGGAAGGTGGAATGACTTCTTATTTCTAAGTTATGGTCTATTAGACCCACATATGATCAGGATACAATTCTAAGTGTAATAAATGCTCATGTTGTGCACAGTCATATCAAATTGGAGAGTTTGTAGAATATCTTGCAAGAAGAAATGATTGAATGCATAAAGGAAATAACGGACTCTGAGTCTCAAAATAAAGAAGAAGGAGAAGTTATCTCACATTTGAAGGGGTAGTTTAGGTTATCACTCACAAAGTTAAAATAAAATGAATGAGTTGAGACAATGCATAAGTGTAGCATATAAAATCTATAACTATTGCATCTGTTGGCCTCATGCAAGTGGGAAATATAAAGAGAAGTTGGAGAAAATTGAAACAAAATTAAATGGGATTGGAAAAAGTTTTGATATGTTTCAGGATCAGGATGGTATAATTAAGAAAATAATTCAAGAGCTACAGTCTAAGCACACAAAAATTCAATTCACTAAAAACACACTTGTGGACACCTTTTGGAAAGTAAAGGACCTTACTAAATGTAGACTGGAACAAATGGTTGAGATACTAAGGAAAGGAGAGAATCTAGAGAATATGACTAAAATTCTATAATCCCTCATCGAGATTGTCAACAAGACATCCAATAATAACAACATGATCATAATCATTGGGATTTCAATAGAAGCTTGGAAGAAATTTCTTCCAGAGATGAAAGACACATATTTCGCTCTCTATCAACCCAGAAGCTAAAACTCAAGATAGATTATCCATTGAAGCCCATAAACAATACTGCAAATCTGCATAGGCATAGGATCAATACAAAAGAAATGTAGAGTACATTACCATAGCACACTCAAAACACACACACAACACTATCTTCATTGTTTATTAATTTTCTCAAAAGCATTTGACATTAGTACATCAGCACCATAAATATAGCTCCATGTACTCTCAACACTTCTACAGTATCTCAACTATACATGTACCAGCTACAATCATCCTGAATTGTGTTGACATCAATGGTCCAATACTAATGACAACACCACCAAACACATTAATACTTGCAACAAATTTTACATTATCTCTTTCAAACTAATACTCATTGCTAGGTGCCATGTATACCTCCTTGCTAACCTTTGAAAATTATAAAAAATTAACTCCAAGATCATTTATTCCTTCCTAATTTTTGTATGGTTTTGAAATCAAGACATACTGTAAACAAATGGTAAAGTAGTAATTTATAAATTACTTTGCTATTTGTCATAAAATGCAAAATTAGGAGGCGGAGTTAACTGAGGTTCTCAAGTCATGCAAATTCAAAGAAAGGAGAAGTAAAACTAAAGATTGTTTTCATGCATTGAGGAGTGAAACAAGCAATATTCATACATTGGATTGAGACAAATTTGAGTTTCAATGATACTAAATTGGTCACATGCACTTGATGATACTTGGAGTCTTTTTGCTTCAACTCTCAATCAAATTTGAGCCTTTTTACGAGCCTTTTTGGGTCGACCATCATGCAGAGTAAGTTTGCAATTGTTTGAGCCCAGTTTTCATTAGTTTTTACTCCCCTTTTGTGGGATTTCATCTTAACTCATGGATTATGTTTTAAGTAGATCACCTAAAAGAAAAGGATTTAATGACTCATCATGCATAAAGAAGTTTTTAAATGGAAATGAAAATCTAGAGAACTTGGTTAGCTGAAGGATATTTAAACAAAAAAATAAATTCCCAATGCTTCAAAAGTTCATAGAAGCTAAAATACAATTGACAACATTTCTTCAATAGATAACCATCTAACAAAATATGAAGATATCCATCTTGAATTCATGTTTTTTAAAAACATGGTGGTGGGTAGTAGTGTTATAGAAGATTCCTTTCTTAATAAAGGAAGAAGATAATGAGATATTAATGCCTCTAGTAGCCGATTTAGCAATAAAAAGGTGACTTTACAATTACCTCCAAACAAATCCCCAAATTTGGATGAGCTCCCCATGTTTCTACCAAAAGTGTCGGGGATCCATTAGAAGAGATGTATGGGAGGTGGTGAAGGGTTTATGTAAGTCCAAAAAGATTCCCAAATATTTAAATAATGCAAACAAATTGATCTTATTCAAGTTTAAAAGATCAGATTATGGCTCATTTGTGGACTATTGATCCATTTCATTGTGCAATACAATTAATAAAATAATTTCAAAGATATTTGTGAATAGATTAAAGGTTTTTCTTCTTAACCTTATTTCCTCTAAGTAAAGTGGGTTCACAACTAGCCAAAATATTAAAAATCTGATAATAGTGGATCATGAGTCAATTCAAACAATCATCAATTCCAAGATAAAAAGTATAATGATTAAAGTGGGCATTATTAAGGCATATGGATAGGGTGAGTTGGTTGTTTTAATACAAATCATGAAAAAAACTAATTTCTAGAAAATTCAATTGGAATAGATTTATAGTGTCATCTTAACTCCTAGATTCTCTATTTTTAGTTAATCGAGGCCTTACAAAATTTTCAAAGCTTCAATGGGTATTAGACAAGGAGACATTGTATCTCCCTTCCTCTTTGTCATAATGACAAATGCCCTTAGAAGAGAAATCAATGTGAAGGATTTTATGGGATTTTGGTGTGGAGTACAAATTGCTAGAAATATGAAACCTATTACTCATTAGCTCAATTCATTGATGACACCATTTTATATGGGGAAGCTCATATGGATGAGGTTATCATATCCAAATCCACTCATGATAGCTATATTTATTTTATCTATTCGATTAATCAACAATGGAAAATTAAAGTATTTTTTCACACAAGGAGCATGACACAAAAAGTAATTACGAACTTTGTAGGTTTCAATATCAACTCTATACCAAGATAGTATTTAAGGGACCTTTGTTCAAAAGTTCCACAAAATGGGATTACAAGATGATACCTTTACATCTTGCAAAATAAAATATGAGGCTTAGAATGGTTATTGATTAAATTTGGCAGAAATAATTATGATGACAAGATTTTTTCTATACAACCCCATTCTATTTGATGTCTTATCTTCAATTAAGGAAAAAATCCATGCATAATATTAATATTGTATTGATGATACTTCTAATGGATGGTTACAATAAAATCAAGATGACCCCCTTCATAAGTTGGGATACAATCAAGAAATATAAAAACAAAGGTGGCTCTAGCTTTCAAATATTTTCAACACATAACACCACACTTGGTGCTAAATCGGTATGAATAATATTTGATAGTTCCTCAACCATCTAGCGTAAGGTGTTACAAAGGAATTATTCAAACAATGGGGATCCGAGTAGAATACTAACCACTGCTTATTCATTTGAATTACTCTCACATATGGAAACTCATTATGAATTGTAGGCATCTTATCACATTTCATTTATGTTGGGTTATTAATAATAAAAAATATATAAATTTTTGGGTAGCCTCTTGGAACAAAAATGGGCCCCTTGTGGATATTATTGCACTTTGTGAATGCAAGGAAATTATGGAGGATGTGTGGTACAATTTTTTTACAAATTATGCCATTAAAAGAAATAGGGTGAATGGTGTTGAATGAGAATGGAAAGATTTCAATGTGGTGCCAATATCTTTAGAAGCTAATGTTAAATTCAGACACAAATTAGGAAAAGTAATTTTATTAATAGTTTCCAATAAGGATAAAATTATTTGATGTGGAAAATCAGGAAACTATTTAATCTAAGTAGGTTATTAGATTCAAATATTTGTGTCTATCAAACCGTTGTAGTTGATGGATTTTTGTTGGGGAGCATATGTATTACTAAAAGTGGGTGCCTTTGTATGGATTTTTTTGCATAAAAGGTTTTTAAAAGAGGAAAAACTAAAATCAATTGGTATATTAGGCACCTCAAGATGCCTATTATGTATTAATGCAAATGAGACCATTAATCATCTCTCATTATGGTGTCTCTTTGCTAATGTTGGTGTTGGTTACTTGAGAGGTTAGGTTGGTTTGGGGTCTTTTAGGAAGATATATTGGTAATATGTCATGGTTTTCCATCCAAAAAAGTAACTCCTCATGGGTTCTAGGGTATGGAAAGTAAGTCCTATGGTTATTGACAAATTTGGAAGGAAAAATTCACATAATATTTAAGAGAGGCAAGTAGAAATTAGAGAAGTCATAAAAATAGTCATTGTTGGAATAAGAAAATTCTTAAACATTAATTATCATAATATAAATAAAAAAACTTCACAACCTAAGATAATCAAATAATGAAATCTTGTATTTTATTAAAAATTCTAATGAATCATAACACCAATGATTCCTAGAAAAATTCTTGAGAACAAAGAATTAGTCAAGATGGATGGCCCCTCATAGTGGAAGGCTAAAATTAAATTTTGATGCAATATCTCATGGTAACCCAAGAGCTTCTCATTTGGCCTATATCTAGAAAAATAACTCTTTTTCTCAAACAATCAGTTAGAATTAATGCTCTTTACAAAGGAATCTAGTTGTAAAAATGGAAGAAACTTTGATATATAAACATATATCAATTAAAATTTGATTTTCACTATGAGCACTTGAATGCCTCCAAGAACCCTAAAGTTTGATGACGTCAACAACAGTGTAATGAATGAGGAGTTGTGACGAAATTCAATTGTAAAAATCCAAGGAGGAGAAGCTCTAGCTGATTGTGGTAGGAGGATTGATCGAGGCTATCAAGGACACTCAATATTGAGAGGTTTATCCAAATAAAAAATGGTCAAGATCACTTGTTATCATTATGGAAATTTGGGGCACGTGAAGAGAGAGTGTCAAGTTTGGAAGTGAAGCCAACTAGCACAAATGAACACTTAAACGCTTGTAGGAACCCTAAAGTTTGATGATGTCAACAATAATGTAATGAATGAGGAGTTGTGATGAAATTAAATTGTAAAAATCCAAGGAGGAGAAGCTCTAGTTGATTGTGGTAGGAGGATTGATCGAGGCTATCAAGGACACTCAATATTGAGAGGTTGATCCAAATAAAAAAGGGGCAGGATCACTTGTTATCATTATGGAAAGTCAGGGCACGTGAAGAGAGAGTGTCGAGTTTGGAAGTGAAGCCAACTAGCACAAATGAAGGTGAGACCATTTTTATAGCTATGGATGGAGATGTTTTACTTATTGTTTTAGTAGAATATGTATGCTTGAATACCTCTAGCAGTAGCTTTGATTGGATCCTTTATTCTGGGGCATGTCATCATGTAACTCCATGCAAAGATAATTTTGTTGCATATAATCCTAGTGATTATAGTACAGTGCATTTGGGAAATAATCATTTTTTCAGCATTGTTGGAATGGGATATGTCAAAATCATGACGAAGGAACGACAAGATATCCTATTGAAAGAGGTTAGGCATCTACCAAAAATGCACATGAACCTGATCTTTTTGGGAGGATTGGATGATGAAGGCTATTTTATAAACTTTGAAAAAAGTGGTTGGAAAATCAACAAAGTAGCATTGGTTATGGCTAAAGGACCCAAGACCAAGACTTTGTATACATTCACAACAATGATAGAAATATCAAATATAGTTTTTGTTGCAAAAGAAGGAAACTCGACAGATCTATGGCATAGGCACCTGGGTCGTATGAGTGAGAAGGGCCTAAAATCCTCATGGGAAAAAAATTTCTACCAGGTTTGAGATCTTATAATCTTGATCTTTGTGAGCATTGTATTTATGGTAGGAAACAAAGAGTTTCATTTCTTAGAGGTGGTCATGAACAAAAGAAAAATCTATTAGAAATGATACACTCAGATGTATTTGGGCCTGTTAATATTAAATCATTAGGAGCAACATCATACTTTGTAACATTCATAGATGATGCATCTAGAAAGGTTTGGGCCTACCCCATGAAAAGAAAAGATGACGTATTTGAGATATTTCAAAAGTTCCATGTTGCTTTTGAAAGAGATACTAACAAATTTCTCAAGTGCTTGAAGACATATAATGGTGGAGAATACTGTTCAAATGCATTCAAGGAATGTTGTAATAGGTTTGGAATTAAGCATGAGAAGACTATCCCTGCTACTCCTCAACAAAGTTTTGTTGCAAAAGGATGAATCACACTATCATGTAGAAGGTGAGGAGTATGTTGTCGAATTCCGGTTTAGAAAATCATTTTTGGGTAGAAGCAGTGAGGACAACCTATTATCTCATAAATCGATCTCCTACTACAACCTTGGATGGCGACATTCCTTAAGAAGTTTGGATTGGTAAGAAGGTGAAATATTCTTACTTGAAAATCTTTGGATGTGAAGCATTTATGCATATTCCGAAAGAGAATAGAACTAAGCTAGATGATAAATCTATGAAACGCATTTTCTTGGGATATGTGGATGGTGAATTTGGTTATCATTTATGGGATCCAGTTAAACATAAGATTATAGAAGCAAGGGCGTTATATTTAATGAGTTGGAGATGTTTAAGTGGAATATGGGTAGTTTGGAGGTTAAGAAAATTGTCGACAGGTTTGATGAACAACAAGAAAATATCCCACCAATGCAAGAAAATGGGTAGCAAGATCAAGAGTATGATGAGAAACAAGAGGATAATGTGGAACAACAATAACAAGAAACCATGTGGGAGCCTTTACAAGAGATTTAACATAAAAAACAACACCACAGTTGGTTTGTAGATCCACTAGGCCTCATAAGCCTTTACAAAGGTATACACCCTTAGAATATATTCTATTAATTGATGAAGGTGAACTTGATGGTTTTTAAGAAGCTTGTTAAGATGAGCATAACAAAGAATGGAAGAAAGTGAAGGAAGAAGAAATGAACACCTGCTTGAAAATAGAACTTGGGAGTTGGTAAAGCTTCCAAAAGGAAGAAAAACGCTACAAAACAAATGGGTGTACAAGATCAAGCATGTGGGTGACGAGAAGAAGGAAAGATACAAAGAAAGACTAGTAGTGAAGGGATTTTCTCAGAAAGAAGGTATTGACTTCACAAAAATATTTTCACTTGTTAAAATGTTATCCATTAGAGTTATTATTGGTCTTATTGTTTCTTTAGACTTGAAGTGTGAACAATTATATGTAAAGAAAACCTTTCTTCATGGAGATTCGGAAGAGGAGATTTACATGGAGCATCCAAAATGATTCAAAATAAAAGGTAAAGAGAACTTGGTTTTCGGGTTGAAGAAGAGTCTCTATGGGTTGAAACAAGAACCTTTGATTCATCTATGTTGGAGCATGGTTTTAATAGAAGATATGATCAAAGAAATTTCTTTATATTAATGTTTTTTGTAGATGATATGTTAGTTGTTGGATAGGATAAGAATATGATTAACAAGTTAAAGAAGGATTTGGGCAATCAGTTTGCAATGAAGGATTTGGGTCCAACACAAAAAATATTAGTCATAAAGACAATTTTTGATAGAAAGAAGAAAAAATTATGGTTGTCACAAGAAAAATATATTGAAAAGGTGCTAGACAGATTTAATATGAAGGATGTCAAGCCAGTTGGTACACCTCTTTCTTCTCATTTCAAATTGAGTGATGATTTATGCCCTTGTGATTACAAGGAGAAGGAGGAAATGAAAAATATTCCTTATGCCTCAGCAGTTGGTAGCTTGATGTATGCCATGGTATCCACTTGTCCAGATATTGTACATTTAGTGGGAGTAGTGATCAAATTCCTTGCAAATCCAGGAAAACAACATTGTAAAATGGATTTTTAGGTATCTCAAGGGTACTAGTCATTATTTTTTATGTTTTGGCAATATTGATATGGTGCTTGAAGGATTTACAAATACAGATATCGCTAGGGACTTAGACACCAGAAATTCCACCACTGTTTATTTGCATACATTTGTAGGTGTTGCAGTATCTTGGGTTTCCAAGCTACAATAAATAGTAGCTCTCTCCACAACAAAGGAAGAGTATATAGTTGTGATAGAATCTTGCAAGAGATGTTGTGGATGTAAGGATTCCTAGGAGAGCTAGGAATAAAAAAAGACAAACATGTGCTATATTGTGACAGTCAAAGTGTCATTCACTTGGTGAAAAAACCATCTTTTCACTCACAAACCAAACATACTGACTTGGGGTATCATTGGATTTGGCATGTGTTGGAAGGATAGTTATCCTTGGAAAAGATCCATACAGATAAGAACCCTATTGATATGCTCACTAAACTTTTTCCAAGAGAAAAGCATGAGCTTTGTGGAGACATGATAGGCTTGGGGGTGACTTGATGATTAAAACTTATTTAAAACGCTTCATTTGCTTGAAGTGGGAGAATTTTGAACACGTGAATGAAGCATATAAACTCACTAAATAAATTTTGCATAAAGGAGATCACCTGCACAAACATCATTTAATATCAAAGTCTCTACCACCAAACAAAGTGCTCAAGTCAACAAAAACATTTAAAATAGAAACTTCTCACCGCCATTTCTTTCCACTAATAGTCTAATATCTTCTCCTCCATCCACATTTTATGCATGTTTTTGAATGCAAAGTATTTCGAAAGAATTATAAGACCTCTATTTATAGAGGCATTTGTAATTGTTTTTGTAAGCAAGAAAGAGGAAAAAAGGTATGTTTATTGTGCAACAACAGAAAGATTTTGGGCTCTTTTCTTATATATTGTTGTGTGTTCATAGTGCCTTGTTTTATGTACTCTATACTCTTTGTATCTTGTATCCTAGGTTCTTGCTATTTTATTTTCTCTCTTTTTTGTTATGTTCCTCTGCTTTTGTTACTATGATTGTTTCCACTACTGTATAGTTTATTATAGTTTTCATCACACACATCCTCTATTCAATTCCTAACAATATCTTGTGAGGATAACCATTCATGATTTTTTTAGAAATTTCTATTATAATATTTGCATAAGAAATTTGAAAAAAATGGTGAATATGATTAATATTCGAGGTAAGTTCGTGCATGAAGGAAACAAAACACTATCATTGTTGACACACTCTATTCACATTTTACAAAATTCTCGATTTCATAATCAACCAATCATTTGAATTAACAATTACATTTTTCAATCAAATTTGATTTTAAACTCATATTTACATGCAATAAATAATCAACTAATTATCCCAATTCATATTACTTGAATCAAAACATTACAATCTTTGTTTCAACAAGGCCTCAATAATTCTAATCTTTATCTCCTTATCTATTGTCACAATCTGCTATATGCACTTTCACACATGTCAATGCCCCTTTCTTCTTTCTTTTGTCTTGGTTTTAATTCTTCATTTACTCTGCTCTCCACATGATCTCCTTTGCTAACTTCAATTTCCTTTTCCTTGCACAACCACTCTTTTGTTACAAACTTCATTCTTTACTCTCTACATTTTATTAAAATTTTTATTTTTAAATCAACATCCTCTATGACTTGATCTTGCAATTTTCTTGACAATAACATTTGGCATTTCCTTTTTTGTTTTCTTCCATAAATCAAACTTGGGAAGGTTGCGGTAACTTTTCAATATGATTTTTTGTAAAATTTCTTTATGTTTCTCACTTACTGGGTTGTGTGGCCTTCTATCTTCTTGTGCATTATATTCTTTAGATGCCATACAAAAAATGGTGCGACTCTTCAATGTCTATGGTGTGTCTTTTCACATTTCTCATGTGTTGCCAAACATTTTGAATTTTAGATTGTTCTTCAACTATGCAACTCCTTCAATTACCTTTGCATTAATTCTAATTTGCAAAGAATATATCTCCCCTCTGAAGACAAGAATCATGATTTAGTTCATTGCAGAAAGGACCAAACTCAAAATATGATTTAAATAAGATGTTTTTTCAATTAAAAATGATAATAATGTAATTTCTCTTTGCCACTAGTGCAAGAGCACCTATTAGTGTTGTTTTGCCTCAAAATGGGAATTTTGTAAAATTTGAATTTCTAACATGAAAAAAATGTTGTAAATGGCCATGTGAGGGCCCATTCAATTATAATTGAGTATTTAATAGGTCTCTAGGAGGTCAAAGTAGTTAATTTGTAAAAAGTGTCAATTTATTGCAAAACAATGCAAAATTGCAAGAAGAAGTTGAAGAGTTATTTTATGGAAAAGGAAGGTTTGATCGATGGAAGTTGAAGGGGTAGTCATATTAATTGTTTTAATATCTTTATAAAGTCCTTGTGAAGGTGTGCAAAGGATTGAGACTTTGTAATCTTGAAACAATTTTGTAGTAAAAGTACTATAATATGTTGTAATAGTGTTTTCTCTCTTATTTCTAGCCTTGTACAGACTCTACAGCAAGCTTAGGCTTCAATTTTTAGTTTGGTTTCATAGTTTAGAGTGTTAGCTAACATTTGGGAGTGATTTGAACATTTTATATCAAGTTTAGTGAAAATAAGAGCAAGTTTACAAAGGACTGCCTGAAAATCCATTAAATTGAGGGTTTGACAATCTAATTTGTAAATAGCAATTATTCCACCGATTTACGTATTCTAGGTTGGTGGAATAGGTTAATTAAGGGTGGATTTTATTATTATGTGTGTCTGTAGATATAGAGGAAGGTTGAGTACAAAAGTTATGTTGTTGTCCCAAGTGAATATTTAGTGTTTTCCATGCAAGAATGATGTATGCAAGTTGTGAAATGAAGAAGAGAAATGGTCCAGGTTAGAAAATGGTTTACTTTTCTTGTCCAGACATATTATCAGATGTTTGAAGCATTGGCAAGTTGATAGGAGGTTTGGAATATAGTTTTTCAATAAACCCTCACCCATTTGAGCATTGTTAAGCCTAAAATCAAGGATTTGCATTTTGTGACCTTTGGAAGGATTAAAATTTTATTTATTCAAAAGTTTTAGAAATTGATACAATAATTTTTTAGTTATTAGGGGTTGTGGAGTTGACTCGTGAGTACTTGTTTTATAAATTAGGCCTATTTGAGGCTCATTTGTTGTGGTACAGTCAGTTTTTCTGATATTCTTTAAAAAAAAAAATGCTTTCCCTTGAAGAATGTATAATGAGACTGAAATGGATTCCTAAAAATTTATTTAGTCTATGGAGATTGAATGTGGTTTGCAAGATACACCCGATTTAGTGTTTTGGGCACTTACAAGCAAGTTTTGGTCTTTGAATGCAAGAATTTGTGAATCTAATATAACAAAGTTACGAGGCAATGTATTTGGTTTATCTCTATCAAAATGATGATATTGAAAGTGTTTTATGGTTTGATGAAAGCTTAGAGACAAGATTTGGTGTTTTGGTGTCTTTTAGCCATGAAGAAGCAATTGAAAATGAAGGAAATTAATTTGATAGTTTAGCTGATCTTCTCAAAGTTTTTTGTTTGGGTCAGAAGTACCCTAGTTGGTTTGTTGTTTTTGATAGATTCTTTACATCAATTGGTATCAGAGCTAGTTGATTTTGATGATTTTTTGAATTGGTAGTTTTTTGAAATTGGTGTGTTGAGTAGTTGGTTGGTTGCAAGTGCTTGATCCATCTAAACTAGAGAGTGAAAGTGTTGGTGTTTGTGCAGGTTAAGAGAGAACCTGGTTGTTGGTTTCCAAGAGACTAGGTAGAGAAAGTAGGAGACACCTAGGTGAGGCAAATAAGTTTGTTGAGTTTGTGTGGTGGAGTAGTGAGGGAGATGGATATTTGTCTTAAGAAGCACTAGAAGATTTTGGAGCCATAATTTGAAGATGTTAGCCAATTTGAGAGTACTCCACTAATGGGAGTAGATGAAAATATTATTGGTTAGAGAAGGTCAACGATGAGTTGTTGGAAAAGAGGAAAGATATCTTAGAAAAGGTGATATGAAAGGACAGTCTTGTGTCCTTTGATTAGTGAGTTTGAAGGCAAAGACAAGTGAAGGCAAAAATGAAGACAAAGGATGGAACCAAGACAAAGATGAGAGAAAGATTCAAGAGAATGATTTCCAGAGCATGAATAATAAAGATGGATGCAATACATGTTTTCAAAGGGACTTGGAAAGATTTTTAGGCAAGTTGTTTGGTGCAAGAACACCTAATAATGTTGTTTGCCTCCAATTGGAAATTTTCTGAAATTTGAATTTCTAACATGAAAAAAACATTGTAAATGGCCATGTGAGGGCCCATTCAATTTTAATTGAGTATTTAATATGTCTCTAGGAGGTCAAAGTAGTTAATTTGCAAAAAGTGTCAATTTATTAAAAAAAATGCAAAATTGCAAGAAGAAGTTGAAGAGACATTTTGTGGAAAAGGAAGGTTTGATCAATGGAAGTTGAAGGGGTAGTCATATTAACTATTGTAATATCTTTATAAAGGCCTTCTGAAGAAGTGCAAAGGATAGGGATTTTGTTATATTGAAACAATATTGTAATAAAAGTACTATAATATGTTGTAGTAACATTTTCTCTCTTATTTCTACCCTTGTACAAACTGTACAACAAGATTAGGCTTCTATTTTATGTTTTTTTTCATATTTTACAGTGTTAGCAAAAATTTGGGAGTGATTTGAACATTTTCTAACAAGTTTAGTGAAAATAAGAGCAAGATTACAAAGGAATGCCTGAAAATCCCTTAAATTGAGGGTTTGAGAGTCTAAGGTGTAAATAGAAACTATACCACCAATTTAGGCATTCTAGGTCGGTGGAATAGGTTAATTTAGGGTGAATTTTATTGTTATGACTTATGTGGGTCTGTAGATATGGAAGGTTGAGTACAAGAATTATGTTCATGTCTCAAGTGAATATTTAGTGTTTTCCATGTAAGAATGATGCCTACAAGTTGTGAAATGAAGAAAAGACAATGGTAAAGGTTGGGAAATGGTTTATTTTGCTTGTGTATACCTATTCTCAGATGTTTGAAGCATTGGCAAGCTGATAGGAGGTTTGGAATACACTTTTTCAATAAACCCTCACTCATTTGAGCATTGTGAAGCCTAAAATTAAGGATTTGAGTGTTGTGACCTTTGGAAGAGTTAAAATGGTTAAAATTTTGTTGATTCAGATGTTTTAGAACTTGATACAAGAATTTTTTAGTTATTTTGGGTTGTGGAGTTGACTAGTGAGTACTTGCTCTGTAAATTATACCAATTTGAGGCTCATTTGTTGCGGTACAGTCAGTTTTTCTTATATTCTTTCTAAAACAACTATGTTGGATCTTGAACTATGTTTAGAAAGGCTGAAATGGGTTCCTAAAAATGTATTTAATCTATGGAGATTCAATGTGGTTTGCAAGGTACACTCGATTTAGTGTTTTGGGCACATCCAAGCAAGTTTTGGTCTTTGAGTGCAAGAAATTGTGAATCTGATACAACAGAGTTATGAGGTAGTGTATTTGGTTTTTTTCTATCAAAATGATGATATTGAAAGTGTTTTATGGTCTAATGAAAGCTTAGAGACAATATTTGGTGTCTTTTAGCCATGAAGAAGTAAGTGAAAATGAAGGAAATTATGTTGATAGTTTAATTGATATTCTCAAAGATTGTGTTTGGGTCAGAAGTCCCCTAGTTGGTTTGTTATTTTTGGTAGATTCTCTTTGTCAATTGGTATCATAACTAGCTGATTTTGAGGATTTTTTGAATGGGCAGTTTGTTGATGTTGGTTTGTTGAGTTGTTGGTTGGTTGCAGGTGCTTGATCCATCTAAACTGTAAAGAGAATATGTTGGTGTTTGTGCAGGTTAAGAGAAAACCTAGTTGTTGGTTGCTAAAATACTAGGTAGAGAAAAGAGGAGATGCCTAGGTGAGGCAAATAATTTTGTTGAGTTTGTGTGGTGGAGTAGTGAGGGAGATGGATATTTGTCTGAAGAAGCACTAGAAGTGTTCGCCCATTATTTGAAGATGTTCGTTAGTTTGAGAGTAATCCACTGATGGGAGTAAATGAAAAGATGATTGGTCATAGAGGTCAAGGATGAGTTGTTGGAAAAGAGCAAAGACATCTTAGAAAAGGCAATATGAAAAGATAGTCCTATGTCCTTTGATTGGTGAGTTTGAAAGAAAAGACAAGTGAAGGAAAAAAATGAAGACAAAGTTGAACACAAAGGATGGAACCAAGACAAAGATGAGATAAATATTCAAGAGAATAATTTCCAGAGCATGAAGAATCGAGATTGATGTAATACATGTTTCCAAAGGGACTTGGAAAGATTTTTAGGTTGGTTGTTTGGTGTAGGAGCACCTAATAGTGTTGCTTTGCATCCAATTGGAAATTTGGCGAAATTTGAATTTCTAACATGAAAAAAACATTGTAAATGGCCATGTGAGGACCCATTCAATTGTAATTTAGTCTTTAATAGGTCTCTAGGAGGTCAAAGTAGTTAATTTGTAAAAAGTGCCAATTTATTGCAAAAAAATGCAAAATTGCAAGAAGAAGTTGAAGAGTCATTTTGTGGAAAAGGAAGGTTTGATCAATGGAAGTTGAAGGGGTAGTCATATTAAATGTTGCAATATCTTTATAAAGGCCTTGTGAAGGCGTGCAAAGGATTGGGGCTTTTGTAATCTTGAAATAATTTTGTAATAAAAGTACTATAATTTGTTGTAGCAATGTTTTCTCTCTTATTTCTAGCCTTGTACAGACTGTACAACAAGATTACGCTTGAATTTGTAGTTTTGTTTCATAGTTTAGAGTGTTAGCTAACATTTTGGAGTGATTTGAACATTTTCTATCAAGTTTAGTGAAAATAAGGGCAAGTTTACATAGGACTGCCTGAAAATCCCTTAAATTGAGGGTTTAAGAGTCTAAGTTGTAAATACAAACTATTGCACATTTTTCGGAATTCTAGGTCCATGGAGTAGGTTAACTTAGGGTGGATTTTATTTTTATGTGTGTCTGCAGATACAAAGGAAGGTTGAGTACAAGAGTTACGCTACTGTCCCAAGTGAATATTTAGTGTTTCCCATGCAGGAATGATGCTTACAAGCTGTGAAATGAAGAAAAGACATTGGTGTAGGTTGGTGAATGGTTTATTTTTATTGTGCAGACCTATTCTCAGATATTGGAAGCATTGGAAAGCTGATAGGAGGTTTGGAATACACTTTTTCAATAAACCCTCACTCATTTGAGCATCGTTAAGCCTGAAATCAAGGATTTGAGTTTTGTGACCTTTGGAAGGGTTAAAATGGATAAAATTTTGTGGATTCAGATGTTTTAGAACCTAATACAAGAATTTTTTTAGTTATTTTTGCTTCTGGAGTTGATTGGTGAGTACTTGCTTTTTAAATTATGCCTATTTTAGGCTCATTTGTTGTGGTACAATAAGTTTTTATGATATTATTTGCAAAAAAACTATGCTTTCTCTTCAATTATGTTTAATAAGGCTGAAATGGGTTCCTAAAAATGTGTTTATTATTTGGAGATTCAATGTGGTTTGCAAGATATAGCCGATTGAGTGTTTTGGGCACTTACAAGCAAGTTTTGGTCTTTGAGTGCAAGAATTTGTGAATCTGATACAACAGAGTTATGAGGCAGTGTATTTGGTTTATTTCTATCAAAATTATGATATTTAAAGTATTTTATGGTCTAATGAAAGCTTAGAGAAAAGATTTGGTGATTTGGTGTTTTATGGTCTGATGAAAGAGAAGAGAAAAGATCTTGATTCCTAGGCCTCCTGTCCTGCCTGGTGAACCTGTAGTGCTCCCTTCACTGGTTCACGAACCTCTCAAATGTGAGGTGCTCTCTCACTTGGGGTGTCAAAATTTCTCATTCATCATGGGCTGCCATGAGAACATCTGCAAAATTATCATCAGCCTCTAGATCTGGTTATTGAGTTTTTGGCTCTGGAGTAACAAAATTAGGACGTGTAGGCCTATCTGTAGTCTATGACTATGCCCTTTGAGCTTTGGGAGTCCCAGCTACACTCCTGTTATCATCTGGTATTGTATCATGACACCTGGTATTATCCATGTGTTGAAGCACGGTTGTGAGTGTGTCCAAAGTAGTTGCTACCCTAGTGTGTCTTGTAGCAAGGCTTCTGAACATTTCCCTAGCATCACCATCTGCATTGTTACTCGCTTCTCATGGTGGAACTTCTTCTCTTCTATAAACCATTTGCTCCGGTTGTAAACCTGTTTCCTAGCTATTCTCCAAATAAGCTCTCTGACGTGTGAAGTACCTATGTGAGCCTGACTCTCATGGTTGCATATGACCTTAACCCTCCAGGATGGTAGGATTAAGCTCTGATACCACTATGAAGACACCTTCTTCCCCTGAACTCAAACCCTTGAAAATAAATGTTTTATTTTTGTTTGTTTGTTGGTTTTGTATGTTTTTTGATATTTTTGAACATATGCTGACTGAAATAATTATTAAAAAAAGAACTAAAGTAGTGTGCATGTTTAACTAACCCAATGAAAGACAATGAACCTCTTAAGTCATCCAGATGATTTGACAATTGATATTATCAGTAAAATAAATACATGCATACCTGGATGTGTTATTCTAGAAGAAAAAAATGTTTGTTGGTAAAAAATCAGACCACTCAGCATTTTACTAACACCATCAGATGATGTTGGAATACCCCAGAAATTGACTCAAACCATCTCCAGAGCTAGGTGAACTCCCCATAATATTCTTAGATTTTTTTGTGCCTTAGAAGCATGAAATCGCCCCTGAGAGATCAATACCTTTTGCTACTATAGCTGCACAGTATATGCAAGCCGTACCACCTTGGTTTGCATGCCAATTATCCCTGGTTTGTAGCTCCCAATCTGAAACTTTAATCTGCAATTAATCCCTTCTAAACTTGGTCTGGAAACCCTTATCTAAACTTTGTATCTGCTCAATCTGGAACCTCTATTTGAAGCTCCCTGTATACCAAATTCACTGGATATCTCACCAACTCAAATGGTTGCAATCACTAAAAAAGATCGTTCTCCAATGGTGAAATGAAATGAAACCCTTAGCTTCTTTCACAGTAGAAATCATGAAGTGAAAAAATCAATAGCATAATAGCTCAAGTTGACCGCCTCATGAGTTAATAAGGCCAATCCCTAATTAGGGTTCAAATTTCTCCAAAAGGGTGCAAATTCCAATGAATTACATTTAATTACCAATTTTCAATTAAATGTCTATAGTTTGGCATTAATTATCTCCTTTTAATTAATCATTCAAATGGCCACGTCAGATGATGAGATAACCCTTCACTGAAATCACTTAAGTTATAATATAAAAGTATATTATAAATTATAATATAAGCTCACCCATTTAATATTTATTAACGATCAATAAATATTAATATCTTCATTATTACTTATCAGAAATGCATGCCGTCTAAACTGGAGGCTAGCAAGTGGATCACGACCATACCCACTTACTAAAAATAGCAAGTGTCCATCTCTATCCTCAAATGACTTAATAAAAATAGTAAGTTATGTGATGGACTGTGAAAAGTATCAATGAAAGCCAAAGCTAAATAATATCTCCCATTGAAGATCATCCATACCACAAATAACCCTCTATCCAAGCACACTAGCCTACGAGGGTCAGTAATAGGCTAATCTCCCTCATCAAAAGGATGTCAACCGAAAGGGAACATTACAGATTGTAGAATTTAGTTACCATATAAATATTAATCAAGTAGGTTTAAAGCATTTTAGAGCATAAACTTTAGCGGGAAAACATTTCAAGAACTCTTATGTGTAACCAGCATTTGAAAACCCCATTATTTTTACAAAACTGTGCTTGAGTTATACTTGTTAGGCCCACCTTCTACAGTTTCTTAATTGCTTATAACCATTTGCTATCAATTGCTAATAGTTATTAGTCGGAAAGTTTCCTTTATAGCTATACTTCTTCAAAAAAAAAACAAATAAATTATCCTTTCTATAAAATTCATGCGTTAATCTTTCAAGTTCTAGCCTTTACTTTCATTCTTCTCTTTCATATATTTTACCTTGGGCTCTTACACTCAATAATAATAAACTAAGAGCCAAAGAGAAGATAAAGTATGCACAAATTTAGAGTCCAAAACAATCTAATAATTTTTGTCACATAGCCATCAAAAATCTAAAGCAAAAATCAGAGCTATCTTTTTTTGAAATCTTTATCTCTGTTCCTAACTATCCTTAACTATTTCTGGATCTATTTGGAATTTCTTCTCGAACATACTTAACAGAGACATTGATTACCTTTGAGAATTTGTCTTTTGCCTTATCCCCTTGTTTGTGAAGAGCTACATAGTTACCATCTGACAGATCTTGTCCAAATATGAGCACAAGGAGCCCCATGAAAATATGCATCACTCCAGGTATGAATAAGGCAATACGCCATGCTGTGAAGCACGTGGAGCCTATAGATTTGTGAATCAAATCATAAATCTTAGTGTTGAACATTGAGCTCATCTAGAATTGGCATGACACAAAAGTTGCCAATGAGAAGCCTATGAAGAAACGAATGAGGATGAAGCCCTGCACAGAAGAAATTGTAGCAGTGGCAGAAATAGCAGGGGTAGATAGCATTATGAGAAATGCACACCCAAAACGAGGGCCTACCAACTATCATGTCACATAATGCTCCCATCACAAGCCTTGAGAATATGGAGGAGGCTAATGCTATGCTTGCATTGCCTATGTCCCTCTTGGTGAGATCGAGGTTATCTCTGATGATGGGTATCAGAGGGGGAGTAGTGAATGTGGAAAGAAAGCAAGTGAAAAAGGGGATCCAGGATAGGTGGAAGGCTCTCATATGGGGTTTAGCTATTGAAAAAAGCTTGAATTTCCTAGCCTTGTGTTCTGAATCTACTAGGAGATCAAAAATTGGAGTTAGACCTGAAGTAGTCTTATGCACTGGTTCTTTCATAGCCTCTGGATCCATTGCTTCAAGATTGTTCCTGGTACCCATATCTATGCTTCCAAGATGTGGGGATACTTGCTTACCACACTACCCTGTTTTGCAGCTACCTTTGATTACCTGGGAAAACCCATAAGAACTGTGAACCCTAATCCTGCAAATGCACAAACATAGAAAACATGCATAATGTTAGATCAAATGCAAGTGAGAATCAAGATTCCCCATGAAATCCATTTACAAAATGTAGATAGAAATGAAAAATGAAGAACAATGCAATAAACCAAATTAATTCTATCTAAACTAAGCAAACTCTTGATCCCATGGGGGAGTTGGTGCCAATTGATGTGTCGAAATTGGCCTTTTCTCAACTCCTTTGTAAGCTTTGTTGATGATTTGATGAGTGATCCACCTTGATGAAGATTCAATCAAGCTCGATGATGAAAAATCTGCATAACCTAGCTAAAAATGTGATGAAATGGATGAAACTAGATATGCTTGAAGAAGAAGTTGAGTATAGTAAGTTTACTCAGATTGTGGATGATAAAATGAGAGGAAGAGTCTCTCATTTATAGATTTCCAAAATGGAAGAGAGAGTGAAATTGAGCAATGTTGGATAATTGAACATTCAATGGCCAAGTGTCACTTGTCAAGATGTGAATGGTTGAGGAATGAACACATTTTGGTCAATGTGCATGATAAATGCCATTGGATTCAAATTTGAATTTTGAATGTGACATGTTGGAGGGAGAAAGAAATAGAGTTAATGTCACTTGGCTGAATGCACAAGGACATGTAAGAGGCATTGAATACCTTGTTGGAAGGACCAAGCCCAAATTGAGGGAATATTCCCTTTTGATGCCATGTGAAGGAAAACAGATGAATTAATAAATCAAAGTAATTAATTTATTGTGCAAGTTGCATTCTCTCGAGAATGTGACATAGATTAAGATTAAATTAATCACAGATTAATTTAGGAGATGTGACAATTTAGACTTCAATTTATGAATTGATTTAAATCAGATTGAGAGGAAGGGTTTAATTAAATAAATGTTTTGATTTATTTAACTAAAGGAGATAATGTTAGATTAAATTAGATAATGTTTAATTTATTCAATTTAATAAAAAAGACTTTAGAGATTTAATTAAATAAGATGAATTGTTTAATTAAAGTGGGATTACAGAAATAATTAAATAAAATTGATTTATTTAATTAACAGGAGATGATGAATTAATTAGATAAAGTTGATTTATTTAATTAAGAGATGAAGAGTGATTAATTTAGTCAAATACAGATTATTCAATTAAATGACTAGCAAAGGAGATGATTTAAGATGAAATGGTGTTAGTAAATCAGGATCCAGTGTGTCGGATCAAATTGTACATTTTCCATGTCTACAAGAACAATTTGTTAAAATCCATCCTAAGTGCTACAGAGAGACCTATGAAGTTACTTATTACAAACGAGACTTAGAATCCCTCACTAAATAACCATTATCTTGAAATTGTTATTCTAAATTATTGGAGACTTAAAGCTTCTGATGTTTAGAAGTAAGAATTCTTGGAGAAAATTGCGTATGGATACTTTGAATAGAACTAAGAACCCACATCTGCATTAAGGATCTCCTTGGGGGTTCATCACTATAATCTTGTGTTGGGTCTCCAAGGAGATTCTAAGCTGCCACGTAGCTTCTATCCCCACAGTTTTCTTTGAAAATTATTTGTGCTCAGCCTTAATATTAGTTGTTATGAGTTTTCCACAGTCCATGTAGTTAGATACTTGGAATTTTTATTTGGATTTGTGCTCAACCTTAATATTAGCCTTAATATTAGTTGGTATGAGTTTTCCGCAGTCCATTATTAGTTGGTATGAGTTTTCGAGAGTCTATGTAGTATCTATGTAGTTAGATACTTGGACTTTGGATTCAATTGTGTATATTTTTGTGTCGACATTCTGGATAACACTCAAGTGCCAAATAAGATCTTTGACATTTCCACATGTAAATATTTAAGTTATTTCATCTACATTAAACGAGATAGAAACCAGTTACTAAACATAGCACTAAGCTAGAAACAACACCTTCAACTTATAATGGTTATGCTGCTATGGTAGTGTGGCATATACACACAATGGCTACTCTGATACCCCACATCTCTTCATCCTGTGACTTGTGTTGCAGCTTCAGCGTGTTGGTCTTAAATATCTGCACATAATTTCAAGATTCAAAAATAAAATAAAAAAACTCTGCAAATCCAAAATTTCACAATCCCAGTGCAGAACAATAAAATATGTGTGCATTAAAATCCGTCAAAGAGGCAAAAGCAAAGCTTAACAATGACGCTCAAAACAGTCACTTAACAGTATAGCAAGCAACTAAAATTGTAGCACTGAATTCGAAAATGGTCCAAAAAGAAAGATTCTAAAAGATACTTCACAAAATCCATGAACCTGTTAAAGCATTTCTTTTACCAATCTTCAAACGTAAATTTCCCTACAATTTGTGATAGGTTTTGTTCAAAGTGTTGACTACATGTACATAAAAAAAATGGATCCACCAACTGTACATAAAAAAAATGGCAGAAGAATAATTCTTGTCATTGGCACAATTTTTTAAAAAGAATTTGAAGATTTTAATCCGATTACGAATTTATACTAATATCTTCTTGACTCAGAACCAAAGATTGAAACATACCCATTCCACCAAAGTACAAATTTGAAACCAAACCATAAAAAAAATCCTATCAGGGCTAAATTTCCATGGATATCCAGGGATCCGAACCCTAACAAATTCAACATTAATGTCAAAGTTCAAACCATAAAGGACATTGTTTGAAGCAGGAATTACCTAAAATTGAAGCCTCCGCTATAGTTCTCGGCAGGAACAAAAAATGGAAGATCTCATTCTTTATTCTTCTCTACATCTTCTCTCTCTTTACTCTATATTTTATTGCTCTTTTGATTGTTAAATCACCATCCTCTATGACGTAATCTTGATTTTGAAATTTTCCTTTTTTTAAGCTTTCCTACTACCTGTTACATGACGTGATCATGGCCGCCAATTCTATCTTTCTCTTCTCTATGTGATAACACTCTTTATTAGTTTAAATTTGTAAAGAATATCTGCACAGTAGTTTAACACTCTTTATCTCTCCGCTACGAAGATAATAATCATGATTTATTTCATTGAAATAAAGATCTAACTGATAATAATGCCATTCTGCTCTGCTACCAAAGCCATGAACTCAAAATTAAATCACTTCAAAACTGGAACAACACATTGAATTCAAACAATTTTTTATTTGATGTGGATCGCCAGGATGCTCCTATATCATAGATCCCATACAAGCATCTTACGAAAGACCTATCTTTTTAAATTGGGAAACTCTTCACTATTTTTGTTCTAATGAACGAGGAGGAAATAATTGTAATGCTAGGAAATAACCAATTAAATAAAGTTCATATTCATGATTATTCTCTTTGAGAGTTTTTGTAATAATTTTTATTGATTTGTTTGGCAAGAAGATGTGTAGTTCATGGTACAAAGACATTTTTTGTTGGAGTTGAGAAGATACAACACCACAGAAGCCCAAAGACCTCTGCAAGCAAATAAGCTGTTACAAGGAGAAGCAAAGAGAAGCAACAAAGGAAATGCTCAAGAATGTGTTGCAATGTATTCACCTAAAATGTAAAATGAATAATGATACAAAAGATAGTTTTCAACTACATATAGATGAAAACCCTAAAAAGGAAAACCCTAGGCTTGCACAATAATAATTAATAAAGTAATTAATTATTATGCACCTAATGTTAGCTTAAGTGAAAAGAGGTAAAAGGGAACTTTATGTAATTAAACAAATATTGTTTAATTAATAAAGTAAATACCCAATTACTCTAACACTCCCCCTTAAGATAGACATAAGGAGAAGCTAAAACCTAGAAGAAGCTACTGAAAGCAAAAGCAATGTGTCCCGACATCAAGGCCAAATTAGGTACCCATGTACAAAATCAATGCAAACTAAATGAAATGGGGTAAAGGAGAAAACCCAGTGGGAACAAAACTCCTCCCCAAAATTGAATGCAAGGAAGGAATGCAATGCACTAATGAAAGAAGGATAGGAGGTGGATAACATGATACCCCCCATAGACAACTTCTATCATATAAGTACATGTACAATGATCTCCATAGGAGAGATAGAAAGAGAGAAGAAGGCCCCCCCACAATGAAGAAACTCCTGTCACAATGGTAGATGCCTGATGTAGAATCCAAAAGGAGATCCTGAAGCGGAAAATGATATTCCTCCCCTTAGGAAGAAACGGATCCATGGACATGTATCAAAGAAACTCTGTGAAGAATGATGAACCAATCTATCTCAAGATGTGTGCCATGATAGGATGCTAAAGAGTCTCACTGTTTGAATGGAAACAAATAATGCCAAATCCAAACTGATGTGGAGAATACTGAAACGCAACCTCTGAATGCATGGATAATGGTGGGCGAACAGTGATAACCTGACTATCAAGGTAGAGGAGATGAATGTCCTCAAAATAATCCTCCAAATGTGCAAGATAGGACTCAACAAACAAGAAAGATATGTCTGCAACATAAGAGTCCAAAGTAGCTATGTCTGGAAGATGTATGATTCCCTACTGCACTGAATCAAGAACAACAAGAGATGCTAATGAAGTCTCAGTCTGAAGAGTAGGAACTTTGAGACAAACCTCTGATCCATCAAAATAAGTAAGGGTGTCTAAATACTCAAGCTCCTCTAAAGTATCATGATCAAAGGGTGTATTCTCTCACCAAGAAATGGGTATGAGACAATCTAAAGCAGGATCCTTGAGGAATGGAGATAGAATAGGGTCTCCATAGATCTCCCAAAGATGTGTCCAAAGTGGGTGAGGATAATCAATGTCCGATATAACCAACACAGTGTCATGATCAACACTAGACAATATAACTCCTACAATGTGATTTCTAATAATATCCCATGCTAATCTACCCTCTAAAGTTGTTGGTTCAGGTATGAGATCATACAAATAAGGCAAAATATTAAGCCACCTACAATGTGTAAGTATACCCTTTGCACATGACTCATAATTACCCCGTTCCAAAAGAACAACTGAAGGGTGAGTAGAGAAACCCATGATAACACTTCAAATGAAAAAATTTAGAGACTAATGATCTTAGCAATGATAAAAAATATCAAGATAACCCATCCAACACAAACAAACCCCATGTAGGAGCCAAGATGACCAAGTAATTGAGAAAAGTGTAAAAATACACAAATCTGAATAATAAATACTTGGTAAATATTCTGGTAAAATAGACTATAAATCTGGAAAGAGCACTATAATACCTTTCCAACGCCTATTCATTTGCGCAAAATGGAGTTCGAACGCAAAAGATACGCCCCTTGGAGTGAAAAAACTAAGTTCTGACTTTGACTGGAAAAAAGGACTACAAAACTGAAAAATCAAGAAAAATTACTAGTACCACTGGAACGGCGCCGGAACCAGCTTTCCGACGATATCTCGTTTGCAAAAATCCAAGAAAAAATGCCCATTCTATGCCCAATTTAGCGCAAGCTGCTCCAAAGGGGAAAAAAAAAAATTCCCACAGCCCTCAGGGGCTAAAAAAATCGACCCCTGGCCATATGGACGACCAGGGGGCTAGAAGCTGGGGGTTGGGTGCACGGCCCTTGGTTCCTCATATGACCTCACGCTGGAGCTGGGAGCCGGCCGGGTTGAGCTCTTGGTACTGGTCGCTAATAGGACTGCGGGCGGGTGCTAGAAGGGCTGACAGTTGGCGAAGCTCGGCGGGGAGTTGAGCCGGAGGCGACCAGTCGGCGGGGAGTTGGCGGAGTCTAGCGGAGTTGGCAGGGAATCGGCAGTGAATGCAACGAGCTCGGTGGAGCCCGGACGAAGTCGGCAGCGAAGTCGACGGTGAGTGCAGCTCGGCAAAGCTCGGCGAAGTCGGTAGGGAGTCGGCGGTGAGCGCAGAGCGGCGGATGCTAGGCGGAGAGCGGAGCGGCGGCCGATACGGGTGCTGGGCGGGAGGCGGCCGAGCGTGGGCAGTGCGAGGGTGGCTGGGTGGTGGCCGCCGGGTGACCAAGCGGTGGCGCGTCGGATGTGTGCGGGCAGCACACAAAAAAAATTAAAAACCTTAGTTTTTTTTTAATTTTTTTGATTTTTTTTTTGAGGGGGCCGTACGGCCAAACCCTAAAATTTTTTTTGCAACCCTGGTCGACTGTGGCCAAAAATGATGATTTGATAGTCATTTTAGGGGTTTTTGGGTGCTACGAATCCAATGGCACTATCCATTTGGGCCCAAATTGAACCCAAAAATAGGAGTATGCTAAATCCACCCAAAAAAAACCTTAGAACCCTAGATTTTCTTCCAATGCAAAAATCTCAAAACAAGAACAAACAGCTACAAATATGAAGCTTTGATACCAATTTGGAGTTGAGAAGATACAACACCACAGAAGCCCAAGGATCTCTACAAGCAAATAACCTGTTACAAGGAGAAACAAAGAGAAGCAACAAAGGAAATGCTCAAGAATGTGGAGCAATGTATTCACCTAAAATGTAAAATGAATAATGATACAAAAGATAGTTTTCAACTACATATAGATGAAAACCCCAAAAAGGAAAACCCTAGGCTTGCACAATAATAATTAATAAAGTAATTAATTATTATGCACCTAATGTTAGGTTAAGTGAAAAGAGGTAAAAGGGAACTTTACGTAATTAAACAAATATTGTTTAATTAATAAAGTAAATACCCAATTACTCTAACATTTTTAAGGCTATTGTAAACTTTAATATTAACACTATTATGGAAGAGATTACTCGAAGGTTTAGCATAATGGAATTAAATAAAAATATTATATTGGAGAACTATTGAAATTATTCGTTATAGGAGTATAAAAATTTAATATAGGAGGATACATAATTTTTTTGAGTAATCATTCAAATCTTCTCTCCACTCATCAATCAGAGAGGATTAATGAACTTAAAGAGGGAATTCCATATTTAATGTACACAATGATAATTATGCCTCGAAAATAGATTTTCTTTGATTATAGGACTATTTTGGTTTCTCTATATTTTAATGATAGAATTTTCCCCCTTGATAGCAATTGGCAAAAAAAACATGCATTTTCTATCAATTACAACAAGATAAAGGAATGTCAAGTGTGATATTAAGAAGCAAATTTGTGAGAAGGAGAAACACAACAATCATGACTCCATCAGAAAGGCTCAATAAGCAATGCAAAAAGAAATATGCAATAAATGAGGAGGATGATGCAAGGTAATCTTAGGGAAATTGGTTTTTTGCGCTACATAGTAAACTAATTGTGTTTTGGTTTGGAACTTGTGCATTTTTATTTTAGTTAAAGTAGACTCTTGAATAAGTGATATTAGAAATAACCCTTGCTACAATGGTAGAGTATATCAAAATTTGTCATGTTTTATTGCACAAGCATAGGGAAGACAAGAGGGATAAAGTGTTCTTGTTGGATATTGGATTTTTCAAGGATCCACTCTTTGGCTAATAATTAAAAACTTTCAAGTCATTTTCATTAAGTATGTTAGGCTCTACAAACTTTTTAATAGTGTTACAGTGGGATTCAATAAACAATAGGGAATAATAGAAGTTGAAGCTTTATGTTTCTTAAAGATTTAGTTACAGTTAAGTGGTGTGGAAAGATAACCTTTCATTCTCCTATCTATGGATTGACTTCACTCTTTTTGAAGTTATGCTATATTTTGAACACTAGGCAAGTTCAACTCTTCAATTATTTATATACACATAATTAGAAAAATGAGTCACTCACAAACTAGTTGTAATTGTTGAAGAAGTGATGAAGCATACATACTTTGAAATTTGAAGACAAGGGTTAGAATAAAGTGGTTTTTAAGCATGGCTATACTTGTTGAAAGGAGGTAGATTATACCATAGAGAGTCTCTCCAAGTAAGATGATTATAATCATTGTGTCAAGTAATAAAGTCTGGTTGGATACCGTCAAGTTTGGAGTGACCCATAGGATGTGCATTTCTTCAATAATATATTAAACCTTTTACCATTTTCTAAAGGAGGAAAATCATTGAACAAATACATCCAATCATTAAATTGTTCTTGACTTTGAGTATCCTAGAAATTTGGGCCAAAACTCATTCACCCATGGGTGATTAGGTCACCTTGCTAATCAGAATCAAAATTCAAATATGTTGTTGGTAGTATTTTAAAATCCAAAGTTTAATTATGAAGTGTCGGCTTTTTGAATCTATTTTTTGGGAAATTGGATAAACACCTTATAAATACCTAGTTATTTTATTATTTGAAATCTAGCAAAGTAGAGGTGAAATTCAAGAGTGAATACTATTATCAAGAGTAGCATATCAGAGCATTATTACAACATTTCAAGATCCAACATCGTTTCAAATTTTATGTGTGTTCATCTTATTATCTTTTCAAGGCTAACATTGTTGTAAGTCTCTAAGTATTAAGCATTCAAGAAAACCTACAAAGCAAGATCTCAATCCTTGAGGAGATGTGCATGAATTTAGTCCCTCAAGATAGTTATTGAAGGGTGGTAAGTTACAACATTGTGTTCATTCATCATTGCTTTCAAGTTCAATTATTATTTATCATCAACATTACCATTGTGGAAGTGGAAACACTTACACAAGATTTGACTAAAGCAAGCCCCTATATGGAAGAACATCTTCCCTCTTTGTGAATGTGCATGTTGCAAGTTTGGAAAGGATTGAAGAGATCTTGAAGCCAAATTCTACATTGTTACATTTGTTGTCATCAACCTTGTCAAGACATGAAAAATTTCCTACAAAATTTATTAACGATATTCTAGAAAGTTTACAACAGGAAATCAAGATCTTAGATCCAACACTAGAGGACTACAAAAATAGTTTCAAGACTCCCTATCAAAGACCCAGTCATCCAGGCGTGACTCAGTCCCTTTGAACATGCTCAATCTAAATTTTGGTGACAAGTATATATTACTCCAAACTTTCCAAATCCACTTGCAAAGTTATGTTTTCGTTTGTTTGTCTTTAGGAAAGTGCATTTATCATATTAGTTCATTTAGTCTAATTAGGTTATTCACTTCAAATAATTTCCAAATAATTTCTAAGACTCAAAAGGATCGGATCTAGGTTTGATTGACTCGCTTTGAAGGTTGAAATTCAATCTATGCACCTTGTTGATTTGCATCCTAATGAAATCCTAGAAATGGTGGAATATACCCTAGGTCTTTGAAATTAAACTTAGGGTACAACACATTTTTATGTTTCATTTTTGTGAACCCGACATTTGGCATCATAGCTTTCTAGTTTGGTAGTCCTTTAAAACTCTATATCTAGGTTTTGCATCATTGTGTTTTACATTTCTTATTTAGGGTTGCATATTTCATCATAAAAAATTATAAAAATACAAAAATATTACATCCATATTAGATCATAGCTTGCATTGCAGTGTGTTTTAGTCATTTTGATCAGATTTTCATCTCAAAATTACATATGAAAAAGTGTCATTTTGTTCCAAAATTGTCATACATTTGCATTTGCATTTCACTGGAAAATTTTGGAAAAGAATTCACTATAAAACCTATTGCCAGATAGAAACAACAACCTTAAATATTAGTCTAAAAATTTAGGTTTTGAATTTTTAAAACCCTACACAAAGACCCAATCACCATTGGGTGACCTAGTCCTTGTACACGTGCTTAAACATTTACATTATTCTATCTTTATCTTCTCAATTGCATTGTACTTGAATATCCTTGTTTTGGAATAAGTAATCATATTTTTTAGGAATTTTGCATCTATTTCAATTGGTGAAAGAAAATGCATTGATTAGGATCAAAATTTGTATTTAAAAATCATAATTATTTAAGTCTCTACATCTCACAATCAGTCAATTATTACATTTTAGATATATATAAAATTTACATTCAATATTGTTCAATCATCTTCAACATTTCTATATATCTACATTATGCTTTAAATTGAAATACATTAAGAAAATTTTGGAAAATTATTTACTATTTCAACTGTCTAGAAGTAGAATCAGAATCCTTATACAATGTGGTCTATAATCAAACTTCAAACTTTCAAAACCTTGACCAACTCAGACGCCCTTGGGCGACCCTTCCCTACTTGTATTGGCTCAACAAATTTTTTTTGAGACCTCTATTGTTGTGGTTCTTGTTTTCTTCTCCTTGTTGCTTTTTGGTTTTGAGTATTTGTTGTACTTATTTAGCAATTTGGTTTTTATTTTGGACGCACTTTTGGTGTTGTGAAACTTGCATGAGATTCACAACATTGTCCTATTGCTAATACTTCAATGAGACATAGTTTGAGACTCATGGAATCTAGTGCTACTAGTACATCCGCTGTGTATCTTGAGTTCTCTAACCCTTTCACACCAAGTGTTGTTAATACTCAGCCCTTTTTGGATCCCATCCCTAATGCCACAATTCTCATGGCCTTACCATCAACCATTTTAACTGATGTCGAAACCATAGTGGCCTATGTCCTTTAAGAGAAACTAAAAAAATTAGACAAAGCATAAGAAAAACTTTGAGACTATGTGAGCATGGATTATATTTCTAGCAAAGTGGTTCCTATGATAGATAACATGAGGAAAATGCTTGATGATGCTCAAGGATTAGAAGTAATGCGCAATCTATCCTACATTATATACAATCATGTACCTACAATGGCTAGTTGTGCTCAAGCTTTTGGGTACACTCAAAGTTAAGGAGAAATCCAAGTTTATCTCCTTACAACTATAGCCTCTATTTCCACATACACAAATCTAACTATTACCACATTAATGCAACCAAGCAATAGTATAGTTAAAACTTTGTGTATTTCCACTAGGAATCCTTATAGTTTTGTGAACTCAAACATCATATCCCCAAACCCATCACCCCTTACAAACTTGCAATATAGTAGTCCACCTAGCACATATACACTTCCTCCATATTCACGTCATTCCCAAAACACGACAAGCAATGATTTCATCATAAACCAACTCTTGCAAAATATGACATCCCTTCAACAACAAATATCAACATTGAACCAAACTCAAAATGGAAAACGATCACAATATGTCAAGAGAAGCCCATTATTATTGGATATATTGAAAGCACAAATGCCACAAAATATAGAGATGGCTCACTTTGAGAAATACATTGGTAAAGGAGATACTAACAACCATATATCAACATACACAACCTTATGCAATGACTTGATTTTTGAAGATAAGCTCTTGGCTTTAAATTTTTTCCTAAGTCACTAAAGGACATGGCCTTGGATTGGTTTTGTTCATTACCAAAAAACTTAATTCACTTATTTAATGAGATTTTGAATGCATACCTCAACCATTTCAAGTGAAAATTGGTTCTAAGATCAATATAATTGATTTAATGAGATGAAAATAAACACAAGGTGAAAAAGTAATAGAATTCATTAGTTGCTATCAGTTGATACTATCACAAGTTAATCTAATTCTTCCTGATGTGGAAAATAAAAGAATATTCATTGACAACTTAAAACCCCCATAAACATGGCATCTAGTTTTGACCAAGTACAAAAATATCTTAAATATTCTTTAACCATTGGGACTATAACATATGATAGAGTGTAGGAGAAAACTATTTTGGAGACCATTACTAACCATATGAGATAGAGCTATCTCTATTGGATCCATATGGAGGATAAAGCTATTGAATCAACTTATTTTTGATGTGTCTTGGTCATTTAGATAGTGGACTTCAATATTGGTATATATTCTTAAATATTTCTAAATTATTCTTATTAATTTTTTTATTTGTAAATGTGGAGATTTATTCTAAACCCTTGGCCTAAAAACATAAAGAATGTTAAGATTACATTGAGGGTCAGATTGTGTTGTGTTCTTGGTGTACTCCTTATGTTTTGATGTTTTTAGGCTTGGGATCCTAGATATAATTGACTACATGCTTTCCAAATGAAAATTTCAATACATAGTATAGGAAGCTAGCATGGTGAAATAATATTTATCATGTTCTAAGATTAATCTATTGCATGCTTTATTTTGATTTGTTATGTGACCTTTCACAACTTGATTGTCCCCACACTCCATGGACTAAAATTTAGTATTTGTATAGAGACACTCAATTTCATCTCCATTTTATGATCATTGCTATGGAAGACCTCATTACTCATTTATGATATGGATAATATACCTATCCAGATGACAACACTTTATAGGATTTTTCATATTTGGAGGGCCTTGAGCATTGTGATGAAATTGAGACTTCTTCTAGCTCTCTTTATCTTACATTTGGAATCATAAGTTCCTAAAAGTCTATAATTTACCATCTTGAGGTTGAGGATATATTTAGTTTTCTTATTTATCGAATATTCTATCTCCTCATAATCCTACTTCAAATTTAGAGTAGGAGGTTATAAACTATCTTCTTGATTTAGATTCTTGAGATGACCACTTGATAGGTATCACATTTTTATTTTATGAATCTCATATCACATTATTAGGGGACATTTTTGAGGATATTCAACTCTTATTTTATAAAACCATTCCATAGTCTTATCATATCTACTTTGTCTTTGGATCTTGGATTTCATTTTACTTAGCATGGGTTTGGATTGATTTTACCTTTGTGAATTGAGGCATCTTTTGTGTTTAGATGACACATTTGAGTAGATTTCAAGGATAGGATACATCATGATACTTCACCTCACATTTATTCTTGGATTGAGAGTTACCTCGTCATTTACCATTGGATTACTTTTTACAAGGGGATAAATGGCATTTCCCATAAATGGATTATTTTCAACATTCACATATGAGCATTTGCCTTTGGTGCAAGAGCTACAACATTGTTGGGGGTTTTATTATCTATCTCCCAAAGGGTTTTCATTAAATATTTGTGATTTATATCTACATGTGTAATCCCCATCCATCCAATGTACATATTTTATTATTTTCCCTCTTTTTGGAGAGATTTTTTTTCCTATGTACATTTCTCCTTTTCCTTGTTTATGAGAGATAAGTCATAAATGGGTATCTAACATGGCACTATAAGTCAAGAGAAATGGATTTGTATATTTTCATATTTTATTATATTGTTAAGCTGCACTTAAAGGAGATTCAAACTCTAAATAACTTAATAGAGATACTAGGAGGTTATGATATTATCATTGACGACTTCTAATAACATTTGGATGTAGTTTATAAGATAATTATAACTTTGGTGTATGCATTGTGATGAATATTTAGTAAGGAATTTATAACTTTGGTGTATGCCCTTCTACTTGAACTCTTCCTTAATGTTTCTCACATAGTGATATGCTTCTCATGTATTCTTGACTTTAACTAGATTTATCTTAGAGTAATTAGATGTTCATAGGTTGCTATGGATCTCAAGGACTCGATTTTTCTCTAACTCAAATAATTCTAGGGTTGAGGGTAGAGGGTAGAGAGAAAGAGGGTTGAAGGTTTTAGGGTAGAGGATAGAGAGAGAAAGGGTTGAAGGTTTTAGGGTAGAGGGTAGAGAGAGAGAGGGTTGAAGGTTTTAGGGTAGAGGGTAGAGGGTTAAGGGTAGATGGTTTAAGGGTTTAGAGTTTAAGGGTTAAGGGTAGAGGGTTTAAGGTTTAGGGTTTAGAGATTATGGTTTGCGGTTTAAGGGTAGAGGGTGTAGGGTTGAGAGAGAGAGAGGGGTTGAGGGTTTTATGGTTTGAGTGTAGAGGGTTGAGGGTTGAGGGTAGAGGGTTAAGGGTAAAGGGTTTAAGGGTTTACGGTTTACTGATTAAGGGTTGAGGGTTTAAGGGTAAAGGGTTGAGGGTTTAAGGGTTTAGGGTTTAAGGGTTAAGGGTAGAGGGTAGAGGGTTCTAGTTTTTAAGGGTTTAGGGTTTAAGGTTTTAGGGTTTAGGGTTTAGGGTTTAAGCATTAAGGGTAGAGGGTGTAGGGTTGAGAGAGAGAGGGGGGTTACATGTTTAAGGGTTTAAGGGTTGAGGGTAGAAGCTTAAGGGTTGAGGGTAGAGGGTTGAGGTTAGAGGGTAGAGGGTAGAGGGTAGAGGGTAGAGGATAGAGGGTAGAGGGTAGAGAGAGAGCGAGGTAGAGAGAGGGTCAAGGGTTTTAGGGTAGAGGGTAGAGGGTTAAGGGTAGGGGTTTAAGTTTTAGGGTTTAGGGTTTAAGGGTTTAGGGTTTACAATTTAAGGTTTAAGGGTAGAGGGTTGAGGTTAGAGGGTTTAAGTTTTTAGGGTTTAAGTGTTTAGGGTTTAGGGTTTAGGGTTTAAAGGTAGAGGGTGTAGGGTTGAGAGAGAGAGAGAGGGGGTTGGGGATTTTAGGGTTGAGGGTTGAGGGTAAAGGGTTGAGGGTTGAGGTTAGAGATAGAGAGATAAAGAGAGAGAGAGAGGGTTGAGGGTAGAGGGTAGAGGGTTTAAGTGTTTAGGGTTTATGGTTTATGGCTTAAGGGTAGAGAGTGTAGGGTTGAGAGAGGGGGGGTTGGGGGTTTACGAGTTTAAGGGTGGAGGGTTGAGGGTAAAGGGTTGAGGGTAGAGGGTAGAGGATAGAGGGTTTAAGGGTTTATGGTTTAAGGGTTTACAGTTTAAGGGTTAAGGGTAGAGGGTAGAGGATAGAGGGTAGAGGGTAGAGGGTAGATGGTTAAGGGTAGAGGGTAGAGGGTAGAGGGTAGATGGTTAAGGGTAGAGGGTAGAGGGTTTAAGGGTTTAGGGTTTATTATTTAAGGGTGGAGGGTGTAGGGTTGAGAGAGAGATAGAGAGAGTGGGATTGAGGGTTTAAGGGTTTAAGGGTTTAAGGGTTGAGGGTTGAGGGTTGAGGGTAAAGGGTTGAGGGTAGAGGGTAAAGGGTAGAGATAGATAGAGAGAGGGTTGAGGGTAGAGGGTAGAGGGTTAAGGGTAGATTGTTTAAGTGTTTAGGGTTTAGGGTTTAGGGTTTAAGGGTTTAAGGGTTTAGGCTTTACGATTTACGATTTAAGGGTAGAGGGTGTAGGGTTGAGAGAGAGAAGGGGGTTGGGGGTTTTAGGGCTTTATGGTTGAAGGGTTGAGAGTTGAGGGTAAAGGGTTGAGGGTAGAGAGTTGAGGGTAGAGTGTTGAGGGTAGATTATAGATGGTAGATGGTAGAGCGTAGAGCGTAGAGGGTAGAGGGTAGAGGGTAGAGGGTAGAGGGTAGAGGGTAGAGAGAGACATAAAGAGAGGGTTGAGGGTTTTAGGGTAGATGGTTAAGGGTTAAGGGTAGAGGGTTTAAGTGTTTAGGGTTTAGGGTTTAATAATTATGCAACGAGTCATTTTATTATTTAGAAAATAGAGAGTATATATCACATTACAACATGTTATGATATCCAGTCCTTAAGGAGGATACATATTAATCATCTATAGAAACTCCCAAACTAGTTATATTGCACATCAGTGCCTTGTATAACACATTAGATTCAAGTTAGAATATGGGCTATAGGCCTCAAAATTCGGAAAACACATTAGTATGCACCATAAACATCCTTCATCTTTCACAACAACTAGGTCAAAAATTATTGTAATTATAGGTTAGTTGTTATGCAAACATCGGCTTATTTATCATCACAACCCATTGTATGCTCATTTATTCATATATCATTCAAAATTGTGAGGCTCTCCATTGGTCTCTTTTTAAGGAGCCTTAAATTGTTTTTATCATCTCTACACCAAACCTCTATATACCCTTCATGAAATCTCTATTCTCTTCTCTCGCTACTACCCTATTTATCTATCCCCATGAAAATCAGTTGGCCAAAGTTTTCTATGGCCCATCATAGAGGTGATTATATGTTAAAGATGTGAAAAGCTATTCTACATGTCTATCACATACTTTGTCATTATCTTCGTGACTCATGTCTTCCATACAAAACACATTTTGACCCACTTTTTATATAGCGAAGTAGTCACCACTTCTCATATTTTTAGTGTAGAATGTTGGTACTTTGGTATAACCTTCAATTATTGTTCAGTTGGGTTGGAGGCTAAGCTATTATGAAACTTTTCTAGGTTTGTACACTTGTCTTTTCTAGTCACTCCTTATGTCGTATGTTCATCTTCTCTATTTCCATGCTCATTTGCATAGAATTGACAAAATTATATTATTTCTCAAAGAGGTAAAGCACCCATTCACTGTCACCGCACGATTCTACTAAATAGCATCACATAGAACTCACAAATAGCATCCTTTAGTTGTCTAGCATGTCCAATCTCTATGATATTTCCTCTTTTAGGGTATAAATTTATATTGTGTTATGAGGCCTTCCTAAACATATTCATCTTTTCCTCTTCTATTTTATCCCCCTTCCTCTTAACCATGACCATTTTCATTCATGTCTATGCTTTTCTTTCATCCTTTGTGAAAACCCTTAACATTGATTAAAATTTTCCTCATGAACACACAAATTCTTAAGGTATGTAGAGAGATTATATATGATTTAAAATGATTATTTTTGGATCTATTTAACATGGAGATTTGATAGACCTTGTTCATCAACAACCCAAACTGTACTTGTCATTGTTTGATAGCATTCTTGGTGTTAGACCTCTGATTTGAAAGATCAAAAAATTGTTCACTCATTTATTGTTATAAGCCTAATGGTCCTTAATGGTTTTTATGTGACAAAATATTTACTTATAGACTTAACTATCCCTTACACATCATGAATTTTGAATGCTTCATAGGTCTTAGCAATTTCCCAAAGGGTTTGACCACTGCACAAAATATCAGATGGTAATCCTTGCAAATATCTGTGAGCTTAGATAATAGGTAGATACAGTTGGATTTATCACTATCAAAATGTAAATAAAGGACTAATGGATCTAATGAGAAAACCATACTTGATTGAGTGAATAAATTTTTATAATGTATTGACCTACTAAACCCAACAATGTTGATAACCCTTACCCTCTAGATCACCTATAGATATTTTCTTCAAACAATGGAATTACTTCTCATTTTTCTCATGTCATCCAACATGATAATCCCCTTATCTCCTATTGTTGTGATAAATGATTTCGAAAATGCATTCTTTAGGTCATCTTAAGGGAAAATTTGTGTAATCATACGAGTTATCCAACCTATCGTTCATGCCTTTCATGCCATTTTCTTTCCCAAGACAAGAAAAATCTAGAATCTCTTGATGTTCATACTTACCATAGCCAACATCCTTCATCTTTCAGTGAAACCATATGATAAGTTTTTATGGAAGCATAGGCTTATTTATTATCATAACCAATTATATGCTCATGTATTCCTATATCTTCCAAAATTGTGAGGCTCTCCATTGGTCTCTTTTAAGCAACCTTCACTTTCTTTTATTTTTTCTACTCTAAAACCTCTATGTACCCTTAATGAAATATCTATTCTCTTCCCTCACTACTACCCTATTTACTGACCCCCATGACTATCACTTTGCAAGATTTTTCTATGGCCTGTCACAAAGGTCATTATATTTTTAAGATGTGAAAAGGTATTCTACATGTTTGTCACATACCCTGTCATTATGTTTGTGACTTGTGTCTTCCATACAAAACACATTTTGACCAATTTTTTATATTTTGAAGAAGTCATCACTTCTCATATTTTCCATGTAGGATGATGATGCTTTAGCATAAATTTCTAGTATTGTGCAATTGGATTTGAGGTTCTAGCTATTCTGAAACTTTTCTAGGTTTGCATGCTTGTCTTTGCCAGTCACTCCTTATTTTGCTTTTTCATCTTCTCTATTTTCATGCTTATTTATATAGAACTAATAGCCTTCCATTATTTCTCAAAGAGGTAAAGTATCTATTCACTATCACCACACAATTCTACTCACTATCATCACATAGTTCTTTATTTTCTAGATGGTTTTTAGATTATTTGTATTATTTATTTTATTGTCTATGTAAATCATGTTGTTTTATAAATCTAATGTTGATATTTTATATATTATGGTAGACTGATTCATGACTAAATGATATGATAGGTTGACAAGGTTGCACACAACTCAAGTAGATTGTGCAAGCTCACAATCCCTCCCTACAAATTGAATCCTACTACAAATTGTCAGCAATTTGGAGGTAGTTGTAGCTACTTGCTCTTGGAACAGGTAGAATGAATGCTAATCTTCCAACAATTAGTGTTTTTAACTATAATAGCAAGCATGGGAGTGACATTTCTAGTGTGTATTTGGAGCAACAAGGGATGAAATTAGACATTGACAATTACTTTAGTAATATTTTGGTCAAGCACATTGACCTAATAACATTGTAACATGTACAAATATAATTTTTAATAAAATAATTTATTGGAAAGGACTAAAAACCCTTTCTAAAGATTGAAGCGAATAACCAATGGTCATGGTTATTCCTTGAGGTCGTGTGTTTGTCTGACAACTTAAAGAATGGTTGATAGGCCAACACCATTCTGAAAGGTTTGTATCTCGTCTTCTTTGCATTTTAAAATATTTTTGATTAATGCTAATTTTATTTAAGAATTTATTAATTCTAATCTCAAGACTAAAGTTACGAATCACAGTTTTAAAAATAATTTTACCATTTATAAATCACAACACAAATCCCTTCCTAAATATTTATGCATCATTTATAAAAAAATTCACAAAGGACAATCACAAATTACCTTTATGAAAACAAAATGTATTAACTTTATATTCACATTACATAACCATGCCACAAAAAATACAACAAAAAAACATTTTAACTTACATCATAATAATAATAATTGTTTAAATGCATTACAAAATATCATTTAAAAAAAAATAATGAATTATAAAATGACAAGCATGTCACCACAATTATAAAATGATATTATAACATCCATAATTAATAAAAAATGTTAAAACATAAAAATAAATAAAGATTGTGATTAAAATTTAATAATAATCATTTAGCTTCTCACATATTAATATCATTGCAAATGACTAAAATAGTCATATTTAAGTAAGTTCATATTACATACATGGTGAAATTAAGAAAATTGTGATTGCAAAGGTGAATCAAAATATGTTTTAATTATTCATATTATAGTTTTAATAATAATAATTTTCTTTATGATTTCATATTTTGTTTAAATTGGCACTAAGAGACACAAATTGTTTTAAACACTATATACTGTTGGTGTATTTAATCTTGATAATAATGCTAATACTTTGGATCTAGTTCAACTTGTGCATGGTAAAGTATTATAAAATGGAGGTTATAAGGCATTGTTAAAAGATAATAAGCTCATCAAGGTTCATTTCAAACTTTTGGAACCTACAAGTTAGTCTTTGTTTCGCACCTTTGAAAATCAAAACATTTTCATTAATAGAGAATCATGAAAATTTGGTAGGATATTGAGCAAAAGAATATCACAATTAGTACTTCATATACTGTTTAAATAACTAGAAAATTATAGAATAGCTATAACATTGAAAATTTGGTAGAATATTGACTTGTTAATAATAAGACCCTCTTGTTTTTAAGTCTACTTTGAGCTCATAATTTTTTTTTACATGAAAACTCTAAACCCTAAACCCTAAACCCTAAAACCCTAAACCTAAACCATAAACCTTGAACCCTAAACCCTTAACCATGAGCCCTAAACCCTAAACCCTAAAACCCAAACCCTAGACCCTTAACCCCAAACCCTAAACATTGAACAAACATTGATTTTTTTATTTCATAATAAGAAAATTGTGTTGTATCTCAATAGTACATGTGCTATTTAGTGCTTGGAAATAAGCTACTTACCCTACTTTACATTTTATTATCTCTTAATAATAGTATTGATAGTGGAGGTATGGCTAATGAAAATGGAAACATAAGAGAGAACGAGTGATGATGGGTTGGAAAACATTAGAGGGCAAATAATGGTATGAGATGCATGAGAGAGAACATTGGGTTTATGTTGGATATGAGAAGCAGCAACTCTCAAGGTTTCTAGAAGGAAAGCAATATAAGAGTTATCATGAGTTGAGATACATTGGGTTTGAAGATCAAAATAGGCAAGGTATCATTGGGTAGTGTATTATGGCTTCATGATTCTCTATTATTGAAAATGTTTTGATTCTCAAGGGTGCGAAACAAAGAGACTAACTCGTAGGTTCAAATTTTTTGAATTACATCATTAAGCAACCTTGATGAGCTTATTATCTTTTAACAATGTCTTAAAACCTCCATTTCATAAGATTCTACCATGCACAAGTTGAACTAGATCCAAAGGATTAGCATTATTATCAAGATTAAATACACCAACAATATATAGTGTTTAAAATAATTTGTGTCTCTTAGTGACACTTTAAACAAAATATGAAATCATAAAGAAAATTATTATTATTAAAACTATAATATGAATAATTAAAATATATTTTGATTCACCTTTGCAATCACAATTTTCTTGAGTGGTTGTTCAATAATTTTAGGAATTTTAAATTACTATTTTTAGGTTTATGTTCAATAATATTTTAGGGTTTAGGGTTTAGCATTTAGGGTTTAGGATTTACGATTTACAATTTAGGGTTTAGGGTTCAAGTTTAGGGTTTAGGGTTTAGGGTTTAGGGTTTGGGGTTTAGGTTTTAGGGTTTGGGGTTTAGGGTTTAGGGTTCAAATTTTAGGGTTCAAGTTAGGATTAGGGTTTAGGGTTTGGGGTTTAGGTTTTAGGGTTTATGGTTTGGGGTTTAGGGTTTAGGGTTCAAATTTTAGGGTTCAAGGTTCAAGGATTAGGGTTTAGTGTTTAGTGTTCAGGGTTGAGGGTTTAGGGTTCAATGTTTAGGGTTTAGGGTTTAGGGTTTAGGTTTCAAGGTTCAATGGTTTTAGGGTTTAGGGTTTAAATTACTATTTTTAGGTTTTTCTTCAATAATTTTTTAGGGTTTAGGGTTTAGGGTTGAAGGTTCATGGTTTAGGGTTTAGGGTTTAAATAACTATTTTTAGGTTTTTGTTCAATAATTTTTTAGGGTTTAGGGTTTAGGGTTGAGGGTTGAGTGTTGAGGGTTGAAGGTTCAATATTTAGGGTTTAGGGTTTAGGGTTTAGAGTTCAAGGTTTAGAGTTTAGGGTTCAAGGTTTAGGGTTAAGGGTTCAAGGTTTAGAGTTTAGGGTTTAGGGTCCAGGTTTGAATGTTCAGGGTTTAGGGTTTAGGGTTCAAGGTTTATGGTTTAGGTTTAGGGTTTACAATTTAGAGTTTTAGGGTTTAGGGTTTTAGGGTTTTAGGGTTTAGGGTTTAGAGTTTTCAAGTAAAAAATAATTATGAGCTCAAAGTAGACTAAAAAACAAGAGAATTTTATTAGTAACAAGTCAATATTCTACCAATTTTTCAATGATATAGCTAATCTATAATTTTCTAGTTATTTAAACAATATATGAACTATTAGCTGTATATTTGTTTTGCTCAACCAGCCTGTTCCAAGAGCAACAAGCTACAACTGCCCACAACTTGCTTAGAATTTGTAGTAGGATTGAAGTTGCAGAGAGGGGTTGTGAGATTGCACAGTCTACTTGAATTGTGTGTAATCCTGTCAACCTGCCACATCATTTAGTTATAAATCAGTCTACCATAATATAGCAGATATCAACATTCAATTTAAAGAACAACATGAGTTACATAGACAGTAAAATAAATAATCCAAATAATCTAAAATCCATCTAGAAACTAAAGAACTGTGTGATGATAGTAAGTAGAATTGTGTGGTGACAGTGAACAAGCGCTTCACCTATTTGAGAAATAATGTACGGCTGTGAGTTCTGTACAAATGAGCATGGAAATAGTGAAGATGAAAAAGGAACATAAGGAGTGACTGGCAAAGACAAGTGATCAGACCTAGAAATGTTTCAGAAAAACTAGAGCCTCCAATCCAAGCGTACAATACTTGAAGGTTATGCTAAAGCATCAACATTGTACACTGAAAATATGAGAAGTGGTGACTACTTCGAAATATAAAAAAATGGTCAAAATGTGTTTTGTATGGAAGACACAAGTCACGAAGATAATGACAGAGTATGTGACAGACATGCAGAAGACCTTTTCACAGCTTAAAAATATAATGTACGTCTGTGACAGACATGGGGATCGATAAATAGGGTAGTAGTGAGGGAAGAGAATAGAGATTTCATGAAGGGTACACAGAGGTTTGTGTACAGAGGATAAAAGAAAGTGAAGGCTCCTTAAAAGAGACCAATGAAGATCCTCACAATTTTGAATGATATAGGAACAAATGAGCATACAATGGGCTGTGATGATAAACAAGCCTATGTTTCCATAACAACTTATCATATGGTTTCACCGAAAGATGATGAATGTTGGTTATGGTAACTATGAACATCAAGAGATTCCAGATTTTGCTTGTCTTGGGAAAGAAAATGGCATCGTTGTCCTCGAGCACATGGGCTACTGATGCAAGAACAGTGGATGTGGATGTTCTCAGAGGAGTGGGTAATATCCACTGGAGTGCAGTTGGGTTGTTAGCAGTGGCTATTTTCCTGGAAAGACTCAACAAAATTTCCTCAAACGACAGACAATGTGTGGATCTTCTCCGAGGGATGAATGACTTAGCAAAATGTATTAAGCAGCTCCAGGAAATCAAGGCCCATTTCCATAAGGATATTAGACAAAAGATGTCTGAGGGTGTTTATCTGATAATCACTGGAGCAATGATGTGCTGTTCTATTATTCGATCTAAGAAATTATCAAAATATGTGTTCCTTATCATCTACATGACTTATTACCCAATGAATATATTGCATTGATCCTTTGGATACAGTAACAAATGCTAACAACATTTTTTATCTTCTGTTATACTTAAGCCATTTCCATCTCTCTTAAAGTATTTAACCTGTTTAGTCCTAGAGCCCGAACGCACCCTCATATTCTTAGATTTGTCAAGATTAATATTTTGGCCAGTAGACACAATCTTACTTTGGTCCAGGTCAACACCTTAGCCACTGGAAACAACTACTGAACTGCCACCAGAGTTCAAAATATTTATTAGGTGGCTTGACAATCGTCGTTTATGGTAGGAATCACCCCAGCCCTGTGAATGGTATGGATCGAATAGTTTCTCCTCTGCATAGGTGACAGAATAGGTCATATTCGGCCACTAGAGACAATTATTGAGCTGTCACCATAATTCATAATCTTTAAGTGGCTACACAATAGTTGCTTGCAAGCAATATGATGACCCAGGGAAGGCTCACAAAACAGGAGAAATCACCCCAACCCTGTCAATGGTACAGGTCTAATAGTTTCAGAACAGATATGCACCATAGAGCTACCTTTCAAAACCCAACCAAGGAGAGCTACTATGAGTGATTGTGCCTCAAGTTAACTTCCACTGTTTACTCACAAGTCAATAAGCCCTTTAAAAGAACTTCAGTAAATAACTTATGCTAAAGCATTAACAATGTGTTTTGTATGGAAGACATGAGTCACGAAGATAATGACAGAATGTGTGACAGACATGTAGAATACCTTTTCACATATTAAACATATAATGACCTCTGTGACGGGCCATAGAAAACTCTGGCAAAGCGATTGTCATGGGGATAAGTAAATAGGGTAGTAGCGAGAGAAGAGAATAGAGATTTCATGAAGGGTATACAGAGGTTGGTGTAGAGACGATAAAAGAAAGTGAAGTCTCCTTAAAGGAGACCAATGGATAGCCTCACAATTTTGAATGATATAGGAACAAATGAGCATACAATGGGCTGTGATGATAAATAAGATGATGTTTTCATAATTGCAATAAATCCTGACCTAGTTGTTGTGACAGATGAAGGATGTTTATGCTGCATAGAAGGCACTGATGTGCAATGTAACTAGGTTGGGAGTTTCTATAGATGATTAATATAGAGCCTCCTTAAGGATTGGCTGTCATAACATGTTGTATTGTGATATGTACAATCTGTTACCTAAATAATAAAATAACAAGTTGCATAATTCTTGTTGAAATTTTATATGGATGGCCTTGTTTTGTTGTCAGTGGGTAAGTTTAACTTGAATGCATCCCTAAGTAGTGTTAATTGTGTAGATCTTGACAAATCGATTGATCCCAATCTGCCAATAAAACTACAAGGAGTTCTTGGGTGAGCGATTAGGTTATTTAGAATCGAAGTGATAGACCCTTTCAGTAACTCTTCCCTGTTGTGTTGTCATGGTCAATGAATGATCCAAATGTGATATAAAGCCAAATTCTGTGAGCATGAATCTACTTAAGCACTATCATTGACTCATATTTTATAGTAGTGATACATATGAACTCATTTCTTATGAAATCGAATTGCTCACTTAAGCTTTCTCATTGACCAATATTTCATGAGTAGTAGTACACGTGAACCCATCTCTCAAGAAAATGAATGGTAGACTCAACACTTATTGTATTTAGATAATACTTTCAGAATTTTTTAAGGCTTTTCAGGAGATTGCCCATTTCAATAGTACTCCATCTCAAGCATGCTTAATCATGAATTTTTCTCAAGATCAAACCTATTTAACTTGCTACTTCATTTACAAAACCTTCAACAAATATTGTGCCTTATGAACTATTACCTATAGAACCTTGTAACTCATCGATAAACAGGACTTTTGATTTCAAAGGGTTTAAATAGGTGCGCAGGGCTGGATGATCAGTCCTCACCTTATGAATTGCATATGCATTTAGGGATATAAACTAAAATGAATAGGAGGGTTAGAGCAGGATTTGTCCATGTCTGCTAAAAGTCAATTCTGTGGGTCCCTTAACTGTGTTACTAAATCGAACTCAGCAGACATTTGAAACTGCAAGTGTAGGTGATGACTATTTTCCCTGTTGTGTTGTGTTGGTGGGACATTCTTTGTTTGTTGCTGTGCGTGGATTGTATCAGTCATTTTTGTTGAAATTTATCTCTACTGTATTGATTAAGGGTTTGAATGAATCTTTAAAAATGGAAGGAGAATTATATGGCTTGGTTTATGTTGGAATGAGTTGAGTGTTGGATTGGCCTAGAATTTGTTCAGTATGCTCAAAATGTTGTTTGCTGTGGTAATTTGGAGCCTAGAGCCTAGCTGGAGAGAGAAATTTTTGATCCTTTGTATTAAGTCTTCCTTGCAAAGCTTCCAGAGCTAATTTAACATGTCGAGATTGAGTGAGACTTTTTGGGAGAACGAACTCGTGTATGACAAAATGATTGGAAAGAATATATGAAATAGATAAATTATGGAAGAGAGCAGTGGATATCTGGTGAAAGGATGCCTTTAATAGTTATATGTTGAAGTTTTAAATATTAATCTATACATGTCCCAAGGAAGTTGGTTATAAGGAGCCACATTCTTTATATCTATTCCATTTTGAATTAATAAACTAATGGGAGATTAAAACCCTAAAGATGCAAGGCTAGATTATTTTTGTGCTAACAGTAGTGAGGGAAGAGAATAGAGATTATTTTTGTGCTAGAGGTCAGCAAAACTATCCTGATGGATCTTAGATGAAGGGTTGTATTGGATCAAGAATTATCTATGAAGACCCAAGAAGAAAGGATAAGACCTTTGATAGGTGCATCTAAAATTGGAATAAGGTGGAGAAAAGATGATTTCACAATAGCTTCCGGGAATGACACCAGGCAAGGAACATTTAACCCAAAACTAAATTACTACATTCTAGTGGTAAACAAACTTCACTATTGCAGATGATTTGCATGTTCTGTAAAATATTTGAAACCCAATAAGAAAAATAATGAAAGCAACAAAAAAAACTACAGAGCAGGGCATGCACGGACATACCAAAAGCCCAATAGGCAGCTAGACGTCCTATGAGGTCAGTGAACTGCTGAACCACATCTAATGTTGACCTGCAAAGAAATTGAATTCCAGCAAACCCCATTACTGCCACTATAAAAACTTAAAGAAACTATCCCATTGGGGTTCAACAAATTTGTGTTTAAATTAAAGGCGGCAATGTCAGTTGTATAAAGAGTATAAGCTTCATTTGGAGGAATCTAAACCCCATTGGGCTGTGTATTCTCTCCGAGCACATACAGTGAAGCTGATTTGTGCTTGATAGAAAATCCAAATGGATTAGCTGTGCAAGAGAAGATCAACTCACTGCTTGAGAACTGAGAGAATTCAAACACTGGGTTGGCTTGTGATCTAGGAAATTCCCATCTCTGCATCGGTTATATGAACTTGGTCTGGCATTTCATGCCTGCACTAGAGTCTCATTTCATCAGTCTTTACCTTCCACAACTAAAAAGAACAAAATAACAGAAAAAAGAAAATCACAACTACTAAGCCTAAATTTACATTCCACATTTTTCTGTAAGAACATAGAAATAAACATGAGTCGGTGTATTAGAAATGAAAACAAAATCAAATTAAAACAGTGTGTAAATGGGAAAATTACCTGAAAGAAAAATATTGCCCTAACTCAATTGTAGCTTCCTTTCTTTGCCTCTTTCCTCTGCTCTGCCTCTTAATTTTATCTGCCTCTGAATCTGTTCACAAAAAATAAAAATAAAAAGAAAAAGAAAAAGGAAAAGAAAAAAGAAAAAAGAAAAGAACAAAAGACAGACCACACCAGTATTTTTTTGAGAAAGAGAATGATTCTTGCGGAGCCAATCTTTAAAAAAAAAAAGGATTTTCCTTCTCCCCAAAAAATCCAGAAGCTCTCCCCTCTTTCTATTGCAATTAAAATAATTATTTATTCTAGAAACACCAAAAAAAACAAGCTAAATCTAAAATCTCAAATAAAATCAGCAACTTTTCCAGTTCCAACAAATGCATGCAATTGCATATAAATAACTTCTCCATTTTATTTCTTTTTCCAACTTTTTTCAAATTTTCCAATATCACTTAAATTTCCATTTTGAATAAATCCATAATAATAATAATTAAATAAACAATATTATCTAATCACTAATTTAAAAATTAATAATATTGCAATTAAAATATTATTCCATCTACAATTTGAAATATTTAATATCGACAAATTAAAAATACAATATACATTTAAATCTACAAACTAATTTAATATTTAATTAAATACTTGACATTTTCACAAATCACTTTAATCATTAAATTTAATTCTTTAATTAAATTATTTACAACAATGATAAACATCATTAAATTAAATGAACTAATTAAACAATAAGGATAAACGTTACAAAACCACACAATTAACACATTACTAAATTAACACTTAAAACAAATGACATGAAACAAAATGATACCATAACAGAACAAGGTACTGATGGACAACATCATCAAACAATGATGGGGTGACGGAAACAAACGGGGAAAATTTCTTGTCAACTCCCTAATCCACATCATATCCATTAGGTATGTAAGGCACACTTAGACCCATTAGTGCGAGTGGAGTCAGTTCTCGGTACCTGCAACTCCTGCATTAAACCAAGTGTCGAAAGAACATATATATATCTAGTACCAAACACACCATGAGAGAGAATTGTAGTGTAGTAGGGTACTCACGGATGAGCGATGCAACACCGTCCCTCTCACCAGAACCACAAACAATAACCATATACTAAATAATATCATCATTTAAAAAAAGTAAGCAACTACATATCCAACATAACATCAAACACATGTCCACATATCATAAGTAATAGTAACTAGTGTCATAATCAACCAAGTCCAATAAACAAAACTACCAACCCACCAAATAACATGGCAAAACAATAACCAACATAGTCTCAAGTATGCATCAAACATAACCAGTATCCAAATAGTATCAAATACATACAAAAAAGTATCATGAGAATAACAATAACATGAGAGGCACTACATCCTCCCCCCTAGAACTAGGCTTACTCCTGGAAGCCAAAAAAAAAATAAGGAAAAGACTCTCGAATGCGGGATGCATCCTCCCATGTCACTGATGTCTCAAGTAAGAAAAATCTAGAGAAAATGCTTAATCAGTGTTTCACACCTAAATAGTTAGCTCAAGCAAGAGTTGTTCAAGGACAAAATTCTGCATAACTACCCAATGTAAGGAGATCCGATATGACCCCTCCTTCCACACTAGCTTTTGGTCTCGCTACAATGAAGCCTGTACCCAACACTGCAGATAAAGGCAAAGGCCCGGTCCCCTTCGGACCTACTACTGGATCTAGAAAGAGGAAAGATGTTCCTTCGCTAGCCCCTATCAAAAGAAGAAAGGAGAAAAATACCAGAGAAAAGAATATGAGCATTGTAGATGATCAAGAGGAAGAGGAAGAAGACCCTACTACAAAATTGACAAGAAAGAGAAGGGTTAGTGTCTCCTCCAGTGAAGGTGCATCACAGGAAACCAGTGTTGGCTCGAGAAAATTCCACCATGTGTCATCATCTGAAGACACTGATGAACAAGATGTTAAAGATGCAAAGAAGACTAAAGTTGAAGAGGAAGTTTCTTTGGACCGGGCAAAGCAGAACATTTCCTCGATAAGACCTAGTTCCCCTCTTAAACTTGATGTTTTGATAAATAATATGTTGAATCAAGACAATATGGTGAAGTCCACTATGGAAGTGTATAATTTGGTAGAAGTGGAGGATAAATAAACAATAATTCCGACCCTTATCAAATATTTTATCATTTTGGAATCCAAATGGGACAATATCATGTGTGATGTTCTTGAAAACTTGTGGGAAATATTGAGGAAAAGGAGAGTAGAGGCAGTCAAGCTAGAAGAGAAAATGAGAAACAAAGCCTATAAAGGAATTGCACCCTCTCTAACTTCAGATAACTTAGAATATTTGAAGAAGATTTGTGCTAAAAAGTTCAGGGAGAAAAGAAGAGTCAATGTCCTGATGAAAAAAGATAAGAAAGGAATCAAATAAATAAGGAAGGAAACAATAAGCATTATCAGGGACACTGCAAAAAAATATGGCATGATTGGTGCATCCAGTTCTGCCTCCGAAACCAGAAAAGAAACTTCTAAAAAAGTTGTTGAAGAACCTCCTTCCAGTCCTACAAATGAAAATGAACCTTTGGAAGTGGATGACAGCAATGTTCCTCCAGAAATTGGTAGTACAAGTGTTCTACCAGAGATTAATGTTGCTAATGAGAATCCAAAAACAGAAAAAAATGTTGAAGAAAATGTTGAAGTAGAAGTTCTTGTTGCCACTCGTCCAGTACACTCTGAAGAAGTAGATAGAGATAATGGAGAAGAAGAAAAGAAGGAAGAAGAAAAAGAAGAAGATAAAATTGAAGAATAAAAGATAGAGGAAGAAAAATTTGCAGAAAAGGAAATGGAAGAGAAGAATGTAGAAAATTAGAATGCAAAAAAGGAGAACACCAAGGAATAAAAAGCAAATGAGGAAGTAGAAAACAAAAATATAGAATCTGCTATTGGAAAGAATGAAGAAGTATTCTAGAAAATGGTAGAATCACAAAAGTCCACTGGAGAATCTTCTTCCAGTGATAATGTTTTGGAAGGAACGTTGTATAAGAAGATAAGATTCCAACTGGTAGTTTCTCTAGAACTCCTACAACTTTCGATGAATTAAGGTCTTTCAGATTTAAACAAGATTTCTTCTGTGCACAAATTGGTGTTGGGTGATGTATTTCATGCATTTGGTAGAAGAGAAATCTTGGAGATGCATCAAAAAGGGACTAAGCTGATTGAAGATTCCATTAAGGCCATGCAAGATGTTACACCAGATACATCTTTTGACACATCTCTTTCTCCGATTGAGAATTTGAAGTTTCTATTGGACTCTTTTAAGGAGCATGCTACAAGTATTATTGAGAAAACAAAATAGGATGCAAAGGAGAAGCTAAATGAGCAAAGGTTGCTAATCCTTCACGATAAATGTGCCTTAACACATGCCAATGTAGAGAAAAGCCTTGAAGTTATGAAGGCTTGTGAAGTTGAAGCCAATTTTGTGCTTACGTACTATATAAGGTGGCCTGATGCCGAGGAAGAAAAAGTAGAGGAGGAAGTAGAAAACAAAAATATATAATCTGTTGTTGGAAAGAATGAAGAAGTATCCCAAAAACTAGTAGAATCACAAAATTCCACTGGAGAATCTTCTTCCGGTGATAATGTTTTGGAAGGAATGTTGTCTAAGAAGATAAGATTCCAACCGGTAGTTCCTCTAGAACTCCCACAGCTTCCGATGAATTAAGGTCTTGCAGATTTAAACAAGATTTCTTCTGTGCACAAATTGGTGTTGGGCGATGTATTTCATGCATTTGATAGAAGAGAAATCTTGGAGATGCATCAAAAAGGGACTAAGCTGATTGAAGATGCCATTAAGGCCATGCAAGATGTTACACCAAATACATCTTTTGACACATCTCTTTCTTCGGTTGATAATTTTAAGCTTCTATTAGACTCCTTTAAGGAGCATGCTACAAGTATTATTGAGAAAACAAAACAGGATGCAGAGGAGAAGCTAAATGAGCAAAGGCTATTGATCCTTCATGACAAATGTGCCTTGACACATGCCAATGTAGAGAAAAGCCTTGAAGTTGTGAAGGCTTGTGAAGCTGAAGCCAATTTTGTGCTTACATACTGTATAAGGTGGCCTGATGCCACTCAAAGAATAAAAGATATCATGGACCCCATTGAGTCCCAGTTGACCACTATCTCTGGCACCTATAATGCATCAATGGACAAAGATAGATCAACTTGGAATGTTATTTCTACACATAGAGAAAAGTTATTTATGCTACAGAAGCAAAAATAAGAGATAATCAGAAAATTCAGTTTACTTTAGTGATAATGTGAGAATGGAGTATGCCCTGGTAGCCAATGCTTTGGCTAAAGCTGAGAATTTGGACAAGATAAATCTGTCTCCAGATACTCCGAATGAAGCTGAAGAAATTTTTATTGCTTTAGAATATTTGAACAAGTTGTTGTTGTCTGCTAAGAAGAGTTGGGAGGATGGAAAAATGGCCTGGCAAGGCATTCTATAGGAACTGCAATGTGCCCCCTCCTTCAAGTTATTTGCAAAAGATAACTCCTCAAGGGGATTTCAGAAGTTGATTCCATGTGCTTGGTCATTCTGAACCAAATGTACATATCTTTCATTTATTTTCTTCTGTTATTCGACCTTTGTCCTTAATGTCAAAGGGGAAGAAGAGGAATGAGAAGTAGAGCACAGTCTGTAAACTTTTGTATATTATTTTTTTGGCACATGTTTCCATCAATGACAAAGGGGGAGATTGTTGGAAGAATGAAGAAGATCATATTCCTTGTTAACTATTTTGTTGTCATTGATGTCACCATGCTATATGAAGACTCTAAGTCATACCTGTAGACATGTAAAATTGACTAACACACTTGATCCCGATTTCTAACATCGCTTCTTTTTGAATCATACTCTTAGATTGTCAACACTTTTCATCTCTTAATTAAATAAATCATTATTTATTTAATTAGGTCTTTCTCCCTTGTTGATTAAATTAATCAATTTAATTTAATTAATCCTCTATCTATGTTCATTTAAATAATTCATTTTATTTAATTTGAATTTCTAAAGTCCTCTTATTAAATTGAATAAATTAAACCTTATTTGATTTAATCTAACATTATCCCCTTTAGTTAAATAAATCAAAACATTTATTTAATTAAACCCTTCCTCTCAATTTGATTTAAATCAATTCATAAATTTAAGCCTAAATTGTCACATCTCCTAATTCCCCATTAAATTAATTAAAATTTGATTAATTTAATCTTAATCCATGTCACATTCTCTAGAGAATGCAACTTACACAATAAATTAATTACTTTGATTTATTAAATTGACTGTTTTCTCTCAACATGGAATAAAAGAGGAATATTCCTTCAAATTTGAATTCAAATCCAAGTGGATTTTTCCTTTGAACAAAGCATTCACTCCTCTTACATGTCCTTGTGCATTGAGCCAAGTGGCATTAACTTCATTCTTTTTTCCCTCTCACATGTCATTTCACTATTTTAAAATTCCACTTAATATCATTTATTGGCACTTTCATCAAAATGTGCACAACCTTCAACCATTCACATCTTGACAAGTGGCACTTGGCCATTGGATGTTGAATGATCCCCCATTGCTCAATCTTACTCATTCTTCCAATTGGAAATGTATAAATGAGAGACTCTTCCTCTCATTCTATTATGCAGAATCTAGAGCAAAGTTACTCTCTCCACATTGAGAGCTATCCTTATCCATTTTATATCAAGTGTTCATCATTTTCATGATTTCATACCAAAGTTATGACGAAATCTCATCAAGGAGCTTCAATCATCCATAAATTATCACAAATCTTACAAAGGAATTGGGAACGGGCCAATTTTGACACACCAATTGACACCAACTCCCCCATGGGATCAAGAGTTTGCATTGCTTAATTAGGATTTCATTCATCTTTTCATGTTTGTTCTTCATTTTTCCTATTATTGTAGACACATAAAAATGAGCTAGGCTTGCAAGCTCTATTTCTAATCTCTTTCTTCCTAGCATAATTAAGACATTTTAATTATGTCCTTGGTCCACATTCGACTATTAATTAAATAATTCATGATTATTTAATTAATTCATATCTTTTTTATTCTTCATGATTATTAAATAAATAAATTTTATTTATTTATTTAATTACGTCACTAATTGTCTAATGTCTTTCTATAATTAAATAAATTTCCTAATTTATTTAATTATCCTTGTCCATTATGTCTTCTTGATTATTAAATAAATAACTTTATTTATTTAATATGTCTCTAATTTAAAGTCCTCTTGTAATTAAATAAATTCTTTTATTTATTTAATTATGGCCATCTTCACATTCTCTTCATTTTAAATAAAATCTTATTTATTTAAAATAAGTCCCTCTTTAAAAATCCCTTCTTTTGTAAATAATTTAATTTAAATTATTTATTGTCACATGACCCCACCCTTTTTGAATTAAAATAGTTTTTAATTTAAAAAGTCAACAACCCCTCTTGAATTAAATAATTTTAAATTATTATTTGATTCCCCAACAATTTCGGTTTGTGTGCCTTGTCACATGCATTGTCAACCCTTGATTTGATTTTTCTTAAAATCAATCTTGTCCATTCATTTCGAATTTGACCTAATGTTGCCCTAACCCTAATTGTGGGTTGTCATATTGAATCTTGTCCATAGATTCTAGGTCATTTATCAGTCTTTAATCTCACCCGTCCATACAAAATTGCATTTTCTATAAAATGTCAATTTTGTCTCATATCTATCACTGGCTATCCATTATTATCTCTTGTCATTTTCACATATTTCATCTCTTACATCTCTTGTCCTTTGCATTTTTAGAATTGTTTGCATTTCATAGCATTATTATTCTCATTTAGCATAGCATAGTTTAGATTTCATTTGATATTTAGAAATGTTAGATGCTTACTAATTGCATTAGGGCATAGTATAGCATATAGTTTATCAAATCCTTCAATGTTTGCTTAGGGCTTGTCATTTCTATTGACTTGCTCTTTGTAAATCTGAGGGCAAGTTATTTATTTCAGCAAATTTAGAAGGTGTAATGGAGGTTAGTCATGGAGGATGAAAACAACCTTTGAGGTTGTTCATCTATTCCAATGCACTCCATTACCATACTTTGGGCTTTTATGTTCTGCATATTACATTGCTAACCATAGAAATTTCCCTTTGTTACAATTATTAAGTATTGTAGATGGATTTCATGGGGAATCCTTGTTTTATCTTGCATATGAGCTTACTAAAGTGTTTGCTTCTTGTATTTGTGTAGGTATAGGATTGGGGTTCACATTTTGGTGCTAGAAGGAGGGTTGAGTTGGAGAAATTCATTAAGTTTTTACAAAATTCTATGGTTTTTTGATATTTTTTGTGCCTACAGGAAATTGCACCACTCATAGTCTTGCAGTGCCATATTGCACTGTTGTCAGAAAGGCAACACTATATTGCACTATGCAAAACTCTAAACTTCGTCACATCTATCTTCCCACCCAGAAATTTCAAATTTCCAAACTGCGCCGCAAGATAAAAATAGTGCCACATTTGCACTCTCTGTCCTGCTGCAGAGTGCCACTCTCAGTCACATGTGGCGCTATATTGTGTCACTGTATTTCTAAACACCACCAGATTTGCTGATTGCATCACTGGGTGACAGTAAAAAGTTCAAATTTGATTTTTTTCTAACATATGCCATTTTGTTTTCAGCTTTTTGAGTCATTAACCTATTTGTTGTCTCTATATTTTATGGTTTTAATCATTTTGCAGGTTAGGGCAAGGAGGAAAGAAAAATGAAGGGTTACATAAGGACATTATTCTCTTCTTATATTAAGTGTTTTTGAACACTTTAGCATTATTTAAAACTCTTAGAGAGTTTTCGATCTCTCTTGAGAAATTTGTCATCTTTTATGCTCTAGGGAACACTAAATTTATTTTTGGGGACTAAAAAGAACAATACAAATTTTATTTCAAAGTTTGCAAACAAAAGGCTTAAAAATAATTTTAGGAAAAACTTACTAGAGTTGGTTTTCAGATTTAATAAATTGAACAAGGCAAATCCTACATTTGATTTGGTGCTATAAAAAGAACTCACTTTTTCTTTGTGGACTTAAAATGAACAAGTGTTATTTTTGTTTTGTAATTGTTTACTCAAAGTAATACCATCAAAAGGAGGTATGTGCTTCTCTCATGCCTCACGACGATCTTGAGAATCAAAAGGCCTTTTGGCGATCTTAAGTTGAGTAAAAAAATTATCTCTACATTTCATTTTGGGTTTAAAAATTAAACAAAACATCTTGCGAGTGTGAGTAAGCATATTGCATGTGTTCTCCCCTTTTTTTCTAAATGAAGGTTGATCGAACTACGAATATGATTGCTCGATTTTGTTTATCTTAGCGGGTCTGCCTTGTGGGAAAAAGTAATCACCCAAGGGAACGACCCAACTAGTAACACACTAAGGACAAGTGTATTTCCAGCTGGGATATAAAAGTGGGTACTAGAAGAAAAGCCAGTATCATGCGGTTGGCTCCAATGAGAAGGGAAGCAATGGTCTCTCACCGCATGGGTCAACTCCTACGAATGAAAAGTATGAATTAAAACCCTTGTTTAGCAAAGGCCAAAATCCTTAACTATTTTGTTGGTGCAAAAGGTCATGTCCTTTGAAGCCGCCCCATGTATACATGTGGTTTTGTTGTAGAGATGAAAAGAATGTCATGGAAGATTCATGGGTATTGATGTTTGGCTAACCTGAGAAGTGAGTGCACTATAAGGGGGAGCCTGTGTGGTCAAGCATCTAATCATCCACACTGAATATGCGTAGCTAGATTTATCCAAGTGAGAACCCAACAAAATATTGTCTCTTCATCCTAGGGTTGTACATGTGCTTGGAATAAAAAAAACATTGCTTGGTCCTCAAAACATTTGAAAATGAACATTCAAAAAGAGCTTCAAAATTTCAAAGCCTTTGGAGGAAACAAATATCCTTTGACGAATCTAAGTGCTCTTGCTTGCCCTAGGGATTATATCCTTAGAGGTTTCTAAGTAATTGGGTTTAATCATCATTTGTTTTCACTAAAGTCAACCTAGGAAACTATGCTCTTGAAACCTTGATTTTCACATAATGGACCTTGTGGAATGAAAAGGAATTAAGGTAGAGACATTTAGTTTGAAATCATAATCAAGAAATTATTTTTGATAAAAGGAACTCATTAAAGAAAGATAAGGACAATTGGACCTCACACATGTTCTCTCAATTTTTTTCTCGTAAAATCAAAATCCAAAAACCAAGGTTCAAGAAGATTAGTCCAAAGGCTCATGAAGAACATCTTGAAATGCTTCTTGAAGTTAGAGAAATATTGGTATATAATTTCTACAAGAAGGCCTCAAAGAACAACCCAAGTTTGTATGAGTTCTATTATCAACAAAATCCAACTCTTTTTCAAAGGTTCCCTTTTCTCACTTGAAATTATGGCATGTTCTTCAATACCAAGGTCTTATAAGAAAGAGTCTTGTCTAGGTCAACTTTAGGATCAAAATCAGTCACTCTCATCCATCTCTCAATCATCAAAATCAAATTCCATTTCACCAAAAAACTCTTGAAAGCTTTGAAACATCATTCATGCTAAACTTATAGGCAAAATCATCATCACCTTGTTTGACTTAATACACCTAGTCAAATTAGCAACCTCTTGAGAAAATTTACCTCTAGGATAACACAACTTCCTAAGGTTTACAAGTTCAAAATCACTCTATTTGGCTTAACACACTTAGTTAAATAACCTTCTCGAACGAGTTTTCTCTAGGATAACACAACTTCCTAGGGTTTACAAGTTCATCATCACCTTGTTTGACTTAATACACCTAGCCAAATTAGCAACCCTCTTGCGCAAATTTACCTCTAGGATAACACAACTTCCTAAGGTTTACAAGTTGAAAATCACTCCATTTGGCTTAACACACTTAGTCAAATCACCCTCTCAAACGATTTTGCTCTAGGATAACACAACTTCCTAGGGTTTACAAGTTCATCATCATCTTGTTTGGCTTAACACACCTAGCCAAACTATCAAAACCAAATCAATTCAAGCCCTAAAATTTTTAGCATCTCCTCCCCCCAAGGTTCTTCAAGAGTTTCACTCACCCGCATCATCCATCTTTCATCCCCATCATCACTTTTGATCCTTAGACTTTCCTAGTTCTTCTCTTTTGTGCCTAAATATCAAGATCAAACGATCTATTTTATGGTTCAAATGAGATCCCAATACAAGAACATGGAAATCACTAAAGAAACATCAAATTCAAGTAACCTAAGTCAAATGGCCCCTGAGAAGTATCTAGTGGAATCAAGCAACCCTCCAAACAACTCCCCTCTACCATCACAAAACCCTCTAGAGGAGGGTCATATAGAGGACATCACCAACGATGACTTGGGAATGACACAAGAGGAAATAACTGAAATGGTTCAAAATCCTGAGAATCATAGAATGGTCAATGCCATGTTGAAAATTAATCCCTCTTTATATATACATGCATTAAAAGGGGCCAAAATCCTTTCCGACATTGACATGAGTACCAATATGGAAAGGCCTCTTGTGAGAATACCTCCAGTATCACTCCCAAACATCACTCAAGATATTCCCCAAGTCATATCAACAATTGCTTCAACCCTGCCAATTGTTAACAAGGGAAGCGCCATGTTTCGCGAATTACAAAAAAATCACCTTGTAAACAATAGAGAGATAAACATCAACACTACACCAGATAAATCCATCTCGGTAAATTCATTACACCCGTATATTCCACTTACTTTCCATAATCATGCAGACTCATCCTCATTTCATGCGACACCAATCTTTCCGTTGAATGTACAAACTTCTCTCCCCATGATTTCACAAGGAGAGGGTGGGTTATTTGGGACAAAGGGAGTCATTGATCCTTCTTCATTATCACTTTTCCAAGGGAACACACCACCATTACCGCTGACATCCGTATCACCTCTTGGGTTGGGTCTTCCCCCCCTACCCATCACCAATTTTTCAAACCAAAGCAATTAGAGCATCACATCGCAACAAATGATAACCATCAAAGCTACCCCAACGATCAACACATCCATCATTCCCCAGATCTCTCAAAACGTGGTTTCCCAGGGACCAACTATCTCGAGCATGCCATCCACAACTCAAATCCCAATCACCAACATGACCATTCCGATCATCACAATGGTTAACACCATTCCCAATCCACTGCTGATTCCACCAAAAGTCAACATGAATAACTCATTCATCACCATGATTCAGGTAGTTCAAAAATCAACTCACTAAAGGGTACTTCAACAAAATCAACAAGCTACACAGCTGGCTGCTCAGCAAGCACAAATGCAATTAGCCACTCAACAAGCCGCACAAGCTGCACAAGCTACACAAACAACACAAGCAACCCAACAAGCACAGGCTTAGGCTCAAGCCCAACAACAAGCTCAACAGCACAAGCATAGTACCGTGCACAACTACAAGCAATCCACCGAGAAGCATACCAACAAGCCCTGCAAGACTTTCAGGCACAACGACAAGCTAAACAAAAATCTTTGTTGGCGCAACAACAAATAGACCAACAACAAGCTTTGTTGGTGCAACAAAAACTAGACCAACAACAAGCTTTGCTGGCACAACAATAGCTAGACCAACACCAAGCTTTGTTGGTGCAACAATAGCTAGACCAACAACAAGTTTTGTGGGAACAACAACAACAGGACTAACAACAAGCTTTGTTGGAACAACAACAATAGGACCAATAACAAGCCTTGTTGGAACAAATCCAAGAATATCAGTAGGCCTCAAAAGCATAATAGAGTTTGCATCAAACCCCCATCAATACCCCACCCGTCAATCAAACACCATGAATGCCTCAAAAAACATTCATCCCACATCCTAATCCACAAAATGATGTTGCAGTATAGATCAAACTGCTATCGTAGCAAGTGCTAGACCTTCAATCAGGAAAAACAACCAAAACATCGAGAAATTTGTGCCCCTATACTTTTGATAGAAGCCTTACAATGGTACCATTCCCAAATGGATTTGAAATCCCCAAATTTGATAAATATAATGGGACGGGAAACCCTAAAAATCACGTTAGGGAGTTTCAAGTGTATTGCATGGAAGTTGCATATGATGACACGTATCTAATGCGACTATTCCCTCGGAGTTTGACTGGTCCTGCCATGGAATGGTTCTGTTGCCTACCCACAAGCATAAAAAAATTCCAGGAAATGGTGGATGCATTCCTCAAAAACTATACATTCAACATGGGAACGGATGTTAGTCTGGAAGAACTATCAACACTAAAACAAAGAAAAGGAGATCTATTCGCCTCCTTCTTGCAGAGATGGCAATCCAAAGCCAATAAGAGCAAATGGACCATGCTGGAAGAACAACAAGTTTGCACAATCATAACCAATCTAGATAGAAACTTGGCGTTCTATTTAAAAATGCAATGCATTACAACATATGATCAATTGATCTTGAAAGTGGTCAATATCGAAATAGCCCTTACTACGCGAGGGGGGGCATCTTCGTTTCTTGCACAATAGGATAACCGACCATCCACTAGCTATAATGATAAACCTCGCACATGGTCAAGGAACAAAAATGTCACAAACGACAGAGTGGTCGATGCTAAGGTTGTCATCAGTGCTCCCAAGAAAAATATTCAAACCCATCATCAACCACATAATCACAACCACAACAATGTGCAAACCAATACAGTAGCACAACAACAAAACCTCTGAACAACCAAATCAATAATATGAGAAATATAGGAGAACCACCTCCCTGAAACAAGTATCCTCCCAAGCGGAAGTTCACGGCCCTTGGGGAGCCAATCGAATCTATAATGAAGAAACTGGTTAAAGAGAGCCTTATCAAAATTTCCAATTCAGAGAAATATGTGAAACCCATGACAAAACCACCATGGTACAATGAAAATCTCCTTTATGATTTTCATAAAATCAAAAGGCATACAATCGCTAATTGCATGAGATTGAAAAACATCATCCAAGATCTCATTGAGGAAAAATCATAAATGTCGAGTAACCTGCCGGAAATCAAGATCTCAAAATATACACGAATCTGATGCCTTATCACAATCAGGGAAATAATCAAGGAAACAATCAAGGAAATAACGAAGGAAAAAAAAATGGGAAACAAAAGTATGCCAGTGCAAACCTTGTATACGAAGGTGTCATCGCATGCATAGATGAAATGTGTCAAAGGAGCTAACACTGATTGTGGAGTCACGACATGCGATAGTAAGGTTACTATTGTAGGGGCATCACAACCATCTAAGACCCCCATCTCAAATATGAAAGTTGTTCCCTATGATTATAATGTCATTGACCAGCTAAAAAGAATCCCCGCTTAGATCTCCATCATGGAGTTACTAAAAATTTCTGCTGCCCATAGGAAAATCCTTGAGGAAGCATTAGCTGCATCCACTATCTCTGCTAACCTTGATAGAAAAAAACTTTAGGCTATGGTCGGTAACATCGTCACACAAAATATCCTCACTTTCTCCAACCAAGACTTCCCCACCCAACCATCTCACAACTGTGCACTTCACCTTCAAGTCTTGGTTCATAAGAAAAAGGTCAAAAGGGTCTTGGTGGATGGAGGCACAGTCCTCAATATTTGCTCACTTAAACTTATAATGAACTTGGGAATCTCAAAAGACTCCATCGACAAAAACAAAGGAATTACCATCAGAGCATATGATGACTAGGAATGAATGTCTCAAGGCACTATCAAGATCCCAATCCAAGTAGGACTAGCTACTATGGAAACCACATGTCAGGTCCTTGACCTTGATTTTCCCTACAACATCCTCCTAGGATGTCAATGGATCCATGGAATGAAGGCGGTCGCCTCAACATTTCATCAATGTGTAAAATTTTCATACCAGGATGAGGAGATCACAATACATGATGATCCAGAGCCATTTGCCTATTGCAAAAACTTGGAAGCCAAGTTTTACAAAGTTCCCCAAGTACCAAAGAATGATGAAGGCCCCTCCACTCCCTATATGCATCCATCTAACCTCGCCTCCACTTCTGCGATAGAGACACCTTCCATCCACAATATATCCGACATCAAGCTCATGATCCAAGATAATGGGTTTGGAGATTACAAAATGAGAAAAAATATTTTGTTGTAGGAGAGTTACCTCAATCTCCTAGGTCACATGGATGACCTCAATTAGTTGAAATACTTGCCTACACTTTTAGGGAAGACCCTTCTAGATTTCGTTGTTGGGGGGATCTAAGTCAGGAAAATGGACGTAAGATACATTTCAAGAACACTATACCAAGATAAAAGGCCCACACCCACCCTACCCATGGATGAAGCTAGCAGAGGACTGCAAATGATGCTTGGTATGGGATACAATAGAAATGAAATCCTTGGAAGGAACAATGATGGACGACTGGAGCCCATCATTGTAGAAAGATGAATGAGAAATATTGGCCTTGGATGTACCCCTCTGAGTATAACCATACATGGTAGAGGTACCCCTAGTAGAGAAGTCAGGTCTCCTCCTCAGTTATCAGTAGCCACCCTTCAACTTCCTGTATCAACAGGTCTACCCCTTGATAATTTCACCTTCGACATAACCAAGGTCTGTAGTAGTAGTGATGACGAGGATACCATAGAAAGCCTTCCCATTATTTTAAGGACTCCTCCTTACTCATGATTAGTACATCATCTTTTGAGTTTGACCACTAGCCCCACAAGATAAACCTAGTTTACCCTCAACCCATTGATTACAACCAACGAGGACCACCGGTTCTAGACACATTCAAAAATGATGAGGCTCTCTCGGAGTTCATGGGGCTAAGGGATACGATACCATACAAAGATCATAAAGCTGGATTCAACATCAAACTTGACACACAAGCCTATTATGGGGAGATGATTGAGTCCTTCAGTCGCAAAAGAAAAAGAATGAGAACAAGCTTAGGGTCATTGAGTGAAAACCACATTGTGGCACTCTCTAACCATAGAATAGTAAAAATAAAGGATGCATCCAATGGTGAAAACCTCTCTGAGGCACCAGAGGATGAAGGATTCAATCTCCCTCCTACTACATTTCATCAAGAGAAATCAATAGTCCTACCAGAATGGTACAATCCTATCAATCTGGGAACAAAAGAAACACCCCAAATCACCTTCTATGTTAAATCACTCCTCACAAAAGAACAAGAAATCTTAGCAACATTCCTAAGAGAAAGAAAGGTGAACTTTGCATGGACTTATGCTGACATGTCAGATCTTGATCTGGAAGTCGTGGTTCATCATTTAGTTGTCTACCCAGGGGAAAAGCTAGTGAGACAAAAATTGAGAAAGATGCACCCTCAGATAGCCTTGCTAGTCAAGGTAGAATTACAGAAACTCCTGGATGCCATTTGCATATGCCCAATTGATTATCCAAAATGGGTGTCCAATCTTGTGCCATTTTCAAAGCCAAATAGGGGCATCTATATCTGCACTAATTTCTAAGACCTAAACAAAGCATGTCCTAAGGATGATTTTCCACTACCCAACATTGATATGATAGTCGAAATGATGGCCGGACATGAGATGCTATCACTGATGGATGGATTCTCAGGGTATAACCAGATTATGATCGCAAAGGAAGACAAACATAAAACAACATTTACTTGTTCACGGGGCACCTGCTGCTGGAACATGATGCCATTTGGGCTAAAGAATGCGGGAGAAACATATCAAAGGGCCATGAAACCAATTTTTCATGACATGATTCACAAAACTATGGAAGATTATGTGGATGATATATTTTCCAAGTCAAGGAAAAGACAGGATCATATAGCAGCTCTAAGCACCATCTTTGACAGATTGGAGAAATACAAGGTTAGACTTAACCCCAAGAAATATGTTTTTGGTGTGCAATCAGGAAAAATCTTGGGATATATAGTATCAATGAGAGGAATAGAAGTGGATCCCACCAAGGTTAGGGAGATCCTCGAAATGGAAGCACCCATGACACTAAAATAGCTCAGAGGACTATAAGGAAGGCTCCAATCCATCCACAAATTCATAGCACAACTAGTAGATAAACAAATCTTGTATTCTCATCTACTCCACAAGGGAGTAGCATACAAGTGGGATGAAAAGTGTGATCAGGCATTCAGTAAAATCAAAGAATATCTACTCATGCCACTAGTTTTGATGCCACCAATCCCAGGAAATCCATTAATCCTGTACATTTCAACAACCATGGTAGCTCTTGGTGCTTTGCTAGCTCAACATGATGAAAATGGGAGAGAAAGAGCAATATACTACATCAACGAGACAATGGTAGGGCATGAGCTCAATTACACACCAATATAAAAATATTGCCTGACAGTTGTGTTTGCAGCCCAAAAGTTCAGACACTACATGTTGGCTCATCAAATCAAGCTGATCACAAAGATAGATCCAATAAAGTATCTACTCTCTAAGGCCACTCTCATAGGACTAATAGCCAAGTGGGTCATGATATTGACATAACATGATATTGAATATGTAGAGCGCAAGGCTATCAAGGGGCAGGTGATTGCAGACCAACTGACAGAGGCTCCAATCTATTCAGAGAATCCACTCATATCAGAGTTTCCAGATGAATCCATATTTAATCTCAACATAGCCAATCACTGGAAAATCTACTTTGATGGCTC
>CM021100.1:261357054-261650700 GCA_007115665.2 Sequoiadendron giganteum | reverse complement strand
AAGTTTAGTGAAAATAAGAGCAAGTTTATAGAGGAATGCCTGAAAATCCCTTAAATTGAGGGTTTGAGAGTCTAAGTTGTAAATAGAAACTATACCACCAATTTAGGCATTCTAGGTTGGTGGAATAGGTTAATTTAGGGTGAATTTTATTGTTATGACTTATGTGGGTCTGCTGATATGGAAGGTTGAGTACAAGAATTATGTTCATGTCTCAAGTGAATATTTAGTGTTTTCCATGTAAGAAAGATGCCTACAAGTTGTGAAATGAAGAAAAGACAATGGTAAAGGTTGGGAAATGGTTTATTTTTCTTGTGTAGACCTATTATGAGATGTTTGAAGCATTGGCAAGCTGATAGGAGGTTTGGAATACACTTTTTCAATAAACCCTCACTCATTTGAGCATTATGAAGCCTAAAATTAAGGATTTGAGTGTTGTGACCTTTGAAAGAGTTAAAATGGTTAAAATTTTGTCGATTCAGATGTTTTAGAACCTTATACAAAACTTTTTTTAGTTATTTTGGGTTGTGGAGTTGATTGGTGAGTACTTGCTCTGTAAATTAGACCAATTTGAGGCTCATTTATTGCGGTATAGTCAGTTTTTCTCATATTCATTCTAAAACAACTATGTTGGATCTTGAACTATGTTTAGTAAGGCTGAAATGGGTTCCTAAAAATGTATTTATTCTGTGGAGATTCAATGTGGTTTGCAAGTTACACTAGATTTAGTGTTTTGGGCACTTACAAGCAAGTTTTGGTCTTTGAGTGCAAGAAATTGTGAATTTGATACAACAGAGTTATGAGGTAGTGTATTTGGTTTTTTTCTATCAAAATGATGATATTGAAAGTGTTTTATGGTCTAATGAAAGCTTAGAGACAATATTTGGTGTCTTTTAGCCATGAAGAAGCAAGTGAAAATGAAGGAAATTATGTTGATAGTTTAATTGATATTCTCAAAGATTATGTTTGGGTCAGAAGTCCCCTAGTTGGTTTGTTGTTTTTGGTAGATTCTCTATGTCAATTGGTATCATAGCTAGCTGATTTTGAGGATTTTGAGGATTTTTTGAATTGGCAGTTTGTTGATGTTGGTTTGTTGAGTTGTTGGTTGGTTGCAAGTGCTTGATCCATCTAAACTGCAAAGAGAATGTGTTGGTTTTTGTGCAGGTTAAGAGAAAACCTAGTTGTTGGTTGCTAAAAGACTAGGTAGAGAAAAGAGGAGACGCCTAGGTGAGGCAAAGAATATTGTTGAGTTTGTGTGGTGGAGCAGTGAGGGAGATGGATATTTGTATGAAGAAGCATTAGAAGAGTTTGCAACCATTATTTGAAGATGTTCGTTAGTTTGAGAGTAATCCACTGATGGGAGTAAATGAAAAGATGACTAGTCATAGAGGTCAAGGATGATTTGTTGGAAAATAGGAAAGACATCTTAGAAAAGGCAATATGAAAAGACAGTCCTATGTCCTTTGATTGGTGAGTTTGAAGGAAAAGACAAGTGAAGGCAAAAATGAAGACAAAGTTGAACACAAAGGATGGAACCAAGACAAAGATGAGAGAAATATTCAAGAGAATAATTTCCAAATCATGAAGAATGAAGATTGATGTAATACATGTTTCCAAAGGGACTTGGAAAGATTTTTAGGTTGGTTGTTTGGTGCAGGAGCACCTAATAGTGATGCTTTGCATCCAATTGGAAATTTGGTGAAATTTGAATTTCTAACATGAAAAAAAAATTGTAAATGGCCATGTGAGGACCCATTCAATTGTAATTGAGTCTTTAATAGGTCTCTATGAGGTCAAAGTAGTTAATTTGCAAAAATTGCCAATTTATTGCAAAAAAAATGCAAAATTGCAAGAAGAAGTTGAAGAGTCATTTTGTGGAAAAGGAAGGTTTGATCAATGGAAGTTGAAGGGGCAGTCATATTAACTGTTGCAATATCTTTATAAAGGCCTTGTGAAGGCATGCAAAGGATTGGGGCTTTTGTAATCTTGAAATAATTTTGTAATAAAAGTACTATAATTTGTTGTAGCAATGTTTTCTCTCTTATTTCTAGCCTTGTACAGACTGTACAACAAGCTTACGCTTGAATTTGTAGTTTTGTTTCATAGTTTAGAGTGTTAGCTAACATTTTGGAGTGATTTGAACATTTTCTATCAAGTTTAGTGAAAATAAGGGCAAGTTTACATAGGACTGCCTGAAAATCCCTTAAATTGAGGGTTTAAGAGTCTAAGTTGTAAATACAAACTATTGCACCGATTTCAGAATTCTAGGTTGGTGGAGTAGGTTAACTTAGGGTGGATTCTATTATTATGTGTGTTTGCAGATACAGAGGAAGGTTGAGTATAAGAGTTACGCTACTGTCCCAACTGAATATTTAGTGTTTTCCATGCAGGAATGATGCTTACAAGCTGTGAAATGAAGAAAAGACATTCATGTAGGTTGGTGAATGGTTTATTTTTCTTGTGTAGACCTATTATTAGATATTGGAAGCATTGGAAAGCTGATAGGAGGTTTGGAATACACTTTTTCAATAAACCCTCACTCATTTGAGCATCGTTAAGCCTAAAATCAAGGATTTGAGTTTTGTGACCTTTGGAAGGGTTAAAATGGATAAAATTTTGTGTATTTAGATGTTTTAGAACCTAATACAAGACTTTTTTTAGTTATTTTTCCTTGTGGATTTGACTGGTGAGTACTTTCTTTTTAAATTATGCCTATTTTAGGCTCATTTGTTGTGGTACAATAAGTTTTTCTGATATTATTTACAAAACAACTATGATTTCTCTTGAATAATGTTTAATAAGGCTGAAATGGGTTCCTAAAAATGTTTTTATTGTTTGGAGATTCAATGTGGTTTGCAGGATATAGCCGATTGAATGTTTTGGGCACTTACAAGCAAGTTTTGGTCTTTGAGTGCAAGAATTTGTGAATCTGATACAACAGATTTATGAGGCAGTGTATTTGGTTTATTTCTATCAAAATGATGATATTTAAAGTGTTTTATGGTCTGATGAAAGCTTATAGAAAATATTTGGTGTTTTGGTGTCTTTTAGCCATAAAGAAGCAAGTGAAAATGAAGGAAACTATGTTGATAGTTTAGTTGATCTTCTCAAAGCTTGTGTTTGGGTCAGAAGTACCCTAGTTGGTTTGTTGTTTTTGGTAGATTCTCTACATCAATTGGTATAAGAGCTAGCTGATTCATATGATTTTTTAAATTGTTAGTTTTTGAAGTTGGTTTGTTGAGTTGTTGGTTGGTTGTAGGTGCTTGAACCATCTATAGTGCAAAGAGAAAGTGTTGGTGTTTGTGCATGTTAAGAGAGAACCTGGTTGTTGGCTACCAAGAGACTAGGTAGAGAGAAGAGGAGAGATCTAGGTGAAGCAAAGAAGTTTTTTGAGTTTGTGTGGTGGAGTAGTGAGGGAGATGGATATTTGATAAAGAAGCACTAGAAGAGTTTGCAGCCAATATTTTGAAGATGTTAGTTAGTTTGAGAGTAATCCACTGATGGGAGTAGATGAAAAGATGATTTTTCAAAGAAGGTCATGGATGAGTTGTTGGAAAATAGGAAATATTTCTTATAAAAGGAAATGTGAAAGGACAGTGTTGTGTCCTTTGATTGGTGAGTTTCAAGGCAAAGACAAGTGAAGGCAAAAATGAAGACAAAGCTAAAGACAGAGGATGCAACCAAGACAAAGATGAGAGAAAGATTCAAGAGAATGATTTCCAGACCATGAATAATCAAGATTGATGAAATACATGTTTCCAAAGGGACTTGGAAAGCTTTTTAGGCTGGATGTTTGGTGCAAGAGCACCTAATAGTGTTGTTTTGCCTCTAGTTGGAAATTTTGTGAAATTTCAATTTCTAAAATGAAAAAAACATTGTAAATGGTCATGTAAGGGCCCATTCAATTGTAGTTGATTATTTAATAGGTCTCTAGGAGGTCAAAGTAGTTAATTTGTAAAAAGTGTCAATTTATTGCAAAAAAATTCAAAATTGCAAGAAGTTGAAAAGTCATTTTGTCTGAAAGGAAGGTTTGATCGATGGAAGTTGAAGGGGAAATCATATTAACTATTGTAATATAATTATAAAGGCCTTGTGAAAGAATGCAAAGGATTGTAACTTTGTAATCTTGAAACAATTTTGTAATAAAAGTATTATAATCTATTGTAGCAGTGTTTTCTCTCTTATTTCTAGCCTTGTATAGACTGTGCATAAAGCTTGCTTCAGTTTTCAGTTTGGTTTCATAGTTTAGAGTGTTAGGTAACATTTGAGAGTGATTTGAACATTTTCTATCAAGTTTAGTGAAAATAAGAGAAAGTTTACAGAGGACTACCTGAAAATCCCTTAAATTGAGGGTTTGAGAGTCTAAGTTGTAAATAGCAATTATTCCACCGATTTAGGCATTCTAGGTCGATGGAATATGTTAATGTAGGGTGTATTTTATTGTTTTGTGTGTTTTCAGATACAGAGGAAGGTTGAGTACAAGAGTTATTCTACTGTCCCAAGTGAATATTTAGTGTTTTCCATGCAAGAATGATGCCTACAAGTTGTGAAATGAAGAAAAGACAATGGTTAAGGTTGGTAAATGGTTTATTTTTCTTGTGAAGACCTATTCTTAGATGTTTGAAGCATTGGAAAGCTGATAGGAGGTTTGGAATGCACTTTTTCAATAAACCCTCACTCATTTGATCATTGTTGAGACAAAAATCAAGTACTTGAGTTTTGTGACCTTTGGAAGGGTTAAAATGGTTAAAATTTTGTTGATTCAGATGTTTTAGAACCTGATACAAGACTTTTTTTAGTTATTTGGGGTTGTGGAGTTGATTGGTGAGTACTTCCTTTGTAAAAAAGGCTTATTTGAGGCTCATTTGCTGCGGTATAGTAAATTTTTATGATATTCTTTCCAAAAAAAATATGGTTTCTCTCAAATTATTTTTAATAAGGCCGAAATGGGTTCCTAAAAATCCATTTATTTTGTGGAGATTGAATGTGGTTTGCAAGATACACCCGATTTAGTGTTTTGGGCACTTACAAGCAAGTTTTGGTCTTTGAGTGCAAGAATTTATGAATCTGATACAACAAAGTTATGAGGTGGTGTATTTGGTTTATTTCTATCAAAATGATGATATTTAAAGCGTTTTATGGTCTGATGAAAGCTTACAGAAAAGATTCGGTGTTTTGGTGTCTTTTAGCCATGAAGAAGTAAGTGAAAATGAAGGAAATTATGTTGATAGTTTAGTTGATCTTCTCAAAGTTTGTGTTTGGATCAGAAGTAACCTAGCTGGTTTGTTATTTTTGTTATATGATTTGCATCAATTTTTATTAGAGCTAGCTCATTTTGAGGATCTTTTGAATTGGTAGTTTGCTGAAGTTGGTTTGTTAAGTTGTTGGTTGGATGCAAGCGCTTGATCCATCTAAACTACAGAGAGAAAGTGTTGGTGTTTGTGTAGGTTAAGACAAACCTTGGTTGTTGGTTTCTAAGAGACTAGGTAGAGAAAAGAGGATACACCTAGGTGAGGCAAATAAGTTCGGTGAGTTTGTGTGGTGGAGCAGTGAGGGATATGGATATTTATCTAAAGAAGCACTAGAAGAGTTTGCAACCATTATTTGAAGATGTTAGTTAGTTTGAGAGCACTCCACTGATGGTAGTAGATGAAAATATGATTGGTAAGAGAAGGTCAAGGAATATTTTTTGGAAAAGAGGAAAGATTGCTTAGAAAAGGCAATGTGAAAGGACAGTCATGTGTCCTTTGATTGGTGAGTTTGAAGGAAAAGACAAGTGAAGGCAAAAATGAAGACAAAGCTTAAGACAATGGATGGAACCAAGAAAAAAATGAGAGAAAGATTCAAGAGAATTTCCAGAGCATGAAGAATCAAGATGGATGCAATACATGTTTCCAAAGGGACTTGGAAAGCTTTTTAGGCTGGTTGTTTGGTGCAGGAGCACCTAATAGTGTTGTTTTGCCTCTAGTTGGAAATTTTGTAAAATTTGAATTTCTAACGTGAAAAAAAATTGTAAATGGCCATGTGACGGCCCATTCAATTATAATTGAGTCTTTAATAGGTCTCTAGGAGGTCAAAGTACTTAATATGCAAAAAGTGTCAATTTATTGCAAAAAAATGCAAAATTATAAGAAGTTAAGTCATTTTGTGGAAAAGGAATGTTTGATCGATGGAAGTTGAAGGGGCGGTCATATTAACTCTTTTAATATCTTTATAAAGGCCTTATGAAGGCATGAGGATTGGGACTTTATAATCTTGGAATAATTTTGTAATAAAAGTACTATAATCTGTTGTAGCAATGTTTTCTCTCTTATTTCTAGCCTTGTAGGGACTATACAACAAGCTTAGGCTTCAATTTTCAGTTTGGTTTCATAGTTTGGTTAGGTAACATTTGGGAGTGACTTAAACATTTTCAATAAATTTTAGTGAAAATAAGAGCAAGTTTACATAGGACTGCATGAAAATCCCTTAAATTGAGGGTTTGAGAGTCTAAGTTGTAAATAGCAACTATTTCGCTGATCTAGGCATTCTAGGTCCATGGAATAGGTTAATGTAGGGTAGCTTTTATTATTATGTGTGTTTGTAGATACAGAGGAAGGTTGAGCAAAAGAGCTATTTTGTTGTCCCAAGTGAATATTTAGTGTTTTCCATGCAAGAATGATGCCTACAAGTTGTGAAATGATTTATTTTGATTGTGCAGACCTATTCATAGATGTTTGAAGCATTGGAGAGCTAATATGAGGTTTGGAATACACTTTTTCAATAAACCCTCACTCATTTGAGGATTGTTAAGCCTAAAATCAAGGATTTGAGTTTTGTGACCTTTGGAAGGGTTAAAATGGTTAAATTTTTGAAGATTCAGATGTTTTAGAACCTGATACAAGACTTTTTTTAGTTATTTATGGTTGTGCAGTTGATCGGTGAGTACTTCCTTTGTAAATTAGGCCTATTTGAGGCTCATTTGTTGTGGTACAGTCAGTTTTTATGATATTCTTTCCAAAACAACTATGGTTTCTCTCAAAGTATGTTTAATAAGGCTGAAATGGGTTCCTAATAATGTATTTATTTTGTGGAGATTGAATGTGGTTTGCAAGATACACCCGATTTAGTGTTTTGGGCAGTTACAAGCAAGTTTTCGTCTTTGAGTGCAAGAATTTGTGAATCTGATACAACAAAGTTATGAGGCAATGTATTTGGTTTATTTCTATCAAAATGATGATATTTAAAGTTTTTTATGGTGTGATGAAAGCTTAGACAAAAGATTTGGTGTTTTGGTGTCTTTTAGCCATGAAGAAGCAAGTGAAAATGAAGGAAATTATGTTGATAGTTTAGTTGATCTTCTCAAAGTTTGTGTTTGGGTCAGAAGTACCCTAGCTGGTTTGTTGTTTTTGTTATATGCTTTGCATCAATTGTTATCAATATTATGAATAATTTGCAACGAACTCCATCAATTTAGTAGTGCCATAGAACATTCCTTTCTTAATAAAGGAAGAAGATAATGGCTCAAATAACTGATTTAGCAGTAAAAAAAAGTGACTTTCCAATTACCTCCAAAAAAATCCCCAAATTTGGATGAGCTCCCCATGTTTCTACCAAAAATTTTGGGCATCCATTGGAAGAGATGTATGGGAGGTGGTGAAGGATTTATGTAAGTCCAAAAAGATTGCCAAATATTTAAATAATACAAATATTGATCTTATTCAAGATTAAAAGATTGGATTATGGCTCATTTGTGGCCTATTGATCCATTTCATTGTGCAATAGCATTAATAAAATAATTTCAAAGATATTTGTGAATAGATTAAAGGTTGTTTTTCTTAACATTATTTCCTCTAAGTAAAGTAGGTTCGCACCTAGCCAAAATATTACAAATGTGATAATAGTGGCTCATGAGTCAATTCAAACAATCATCAATTCCAAGATAAAAAAGTATAATGATAAAATTGGGCATTAGTAAGGCATATGGATAGGGTGAGTCGGTTGTTTTAATACAAATCATGAAAAAACTAGTTTCTAGAAAATTTGGTTGGAATAGATTTATAGTGTCATGTTAACTCCTAGATTCTCTATTTTTAGTTAATTGAGGCCTTACAAAAATTTCAAAGCTTCAATGGGTATTAGACAAGGAGACCCTTTATCTCCCTTCCTCTATGTCATAATGAGAAAGGCCCTTAGAAGAGAAATCAATGTGAAGGATTTTCTAGGATTTTGGTGTGGAGTACAAATTGCTAGAAATATGAAACCCATTACTCATTAACTCAATTCATTGATGACACCATTTTATATGGGGAAGCTCATATGGATGAGGTTATCACAGTCAAATACACTCTTGATAGCTATATTTATTATATCTATTCGATTAATCAACAATGGAAAATCAAAGATATTTTTCACACAAGGGGCATGACACGAAAAGTAAATACAAACGTTATGGGTTTCAATATCAACTCTATTCCAAAATAGTATTTAAGGGCCCTTTGTTCAAAAGTGTTGCAAAATGGTATTTTAGGATACCTTTACATCTTGCAAAATCAAATATGAGGCTTAGAAAGGTTATTGATTCAAACATAATCATGATGACAAGAGTTGTTCTATACAATCCCATTCTATTTGATGTCTTATGTTTAATTAAGGAAAAAATCCACAAATAATATCAATGGAGTATTGATGATACTCCTAATGGAAGGCTACAATAAAATCAAGATGATCCCCTTCATAAGTTGGGATACCATCAAGAAATGTAAACACAAAGGTGGATCTAGCTTTCAAATATTTTCAACACGTAACACCACACTTGGTGCTAAATTGGTATGAAAAATATTTGATAGTTCATCAACCATCTAGAGTAAGGTGTTACAAAGGAAATATTTAGACAATGGGGATTCACGTAGAATACTAACCATTGCTTATTCCTTTGAATTACTCTCACATATGGAAACTCGTTATGAATTGTAGGCATCTTATCACATATCATTTATGTTGGGTTATTAATAATCAAAATTCAATAAATTTTTGGGTAGCCTCTTTGAACAAGAATGGGCCCCTCTGGATATTCTTTCACTTTGTGAATGTAAGGAAATTATGGAGGATGAGTGGTACAAACTAAAATCAATAAGTATCTTAGTCCCCTCAAGACGCCTATTATGTCTTAATGAAAATGAGACCATTAATCATCTCTTATTATGGTGTCCCTTTGCTAATGTTGGTGTTGGTTACTTCAGAAAATGAGACCATTAATCATGTCTTATTATGGTGTCCGTTTGCTAATGTTGGTGTTGGTTACTTCAGAGGTTAGGTTTGTTTGGAGTCTTTTAGGAAGATATATTAGTAATGTCATGGTTGGACATGCCAAAATAGTAACTCCACATGGGTTCCAAGCTATGGGAAGTAATTCCTATGGTTATTTGACAAATACGAAAGGAAAAAATCACATAATATTTAAGAGAGGCAAGTAGAAATTGGAGAAGTCATAAAAAGAATCAATCTTGGAATAAGAAAATTCTTAAACATTAAATATCATAATTTAATTAAAAAACTTCACAACCTAAGATAATCAAATAATGAAATCTTGGATTTTATTAAAAATTCCAATGAATCATAACTCCAATGCCTCCTAGACAAATTCTTAACAAGAAATTCTAATGAATCATAACTTGGAAGGCTGAAATTAAATTTTTATACCATGATCTACAAAGAGCTTCTCATTTGGCCTATATCTAGAAAAATAACTCTTGGTTCAAACAATGAGTTAGAATTAATGCTCTTTATAAAGGAATCTAGTTGTAACAAGAGTTGCAGGGCAACAAAGTTCCTGCCAAAGACTGGCAGAACAATTTTGGTAATGATTAGTTTGCTTTTGGGCTCAACTATTTTCATGAGGGGGAGAGGTAAAAACAAATTTTTCAAGAACCACATCGAGATCCATCTAATTTTTGTTATTGTCTTACCCCTTCTTCTACCTTTGCAAATCTGTTATGTTGCTGATTATTTTGGAGCCAATGCATCTGAATCTGCTGTTGGGATGGGAAATTGTGGTGCTTTGAATCTGATGCTAGGATACTTAACTCTTTAACTAGTTCTTCAGTTTTCCTACAGATGCTGAAAAATATCAGTATTGCTTAAAGGCATAGTTCTACAGAATTCAAAAGATTACTAATGATTTCACCTCCTTTTTTCATTAACAACAACTGCAGTTGATTGTATTCTTGTTGAATGTTGGGTAGCACAGTCAAGAGCATCCACCTTTATAGTGCTTTTGTTTTTACCCTTCTTTTTCATTAAAAGTACTAACAGTTTAAGAGGAAGGATAAAAAATTAGTTGTAGCCCGTGTTACAGATTAAAGGAGAAAAAAAAAGTTGGATTTAATTATCTTTGTACATCAAAATCACATATTAGTATATAACAAAATTTGACTCAAATTAATCTTTGTAGGATCTTTAGAACAGCATAGCATAACATGCAACTGTAAGAGTTGTTGATGAACTCAAGCACCTAGGATCACCTGCAAAACCAAGATAAGCCTTCCACACGAGAGTAGCAAGAGATAAAATGTTGGAATATAGTGTGATAAAAAAATGATGTTATTATCACACACTAAATGATACAATATGCCTCAAATCTCCCTTGAATTAACTGAGTTAATATGAAATCATCTAAACAAGATAAGAGGGAGAGGTGAGTGCAGAATATATAGCAGAATATGGGCAAATAATTCCAAGAGGGGCAATAACTCCCAAATAACCAAATTAGGTGGGAGTTATGCCTACTTGGAAAATGCCAAACATGTGGCATAACCTACTCAGAAAGAGACAGATGAGTGGTTTTGTGTGGCATATAAGGCCAAAATAGGGTGTGAAACTCAACCACCCAAGTGTGAGTAGGAGCAACACATGTAATCAATGGATTACGCCACGTGTCCTCACATGAACCACATCTCCTATAACCTATGGTATGCTTAATAATGTGTAGGAAAAATAATATTAAAAAACCTACACTAACAGCAACTTGCATAATCTATAATTCAACACTATGCTCCAGTGCAAGCCAATGTGTCATGCAATAAATTGAAAACTTCTAATGTATGCCGCAACTCTATCTAACGAGTTATAAACTTAAAAATAAAACATTTATCAAAAGGAAACTTCAATAATTTAAGGGAATTAGAAATAAATTCTATCAATAAAAATCTGAAATCACCAAAATCAACATTAGGCAAATGTGAACCAATTGAAGCCCCTATAGATACAAGCATCAAATATCCATAGGTAAGAGCCAATATCCAAGACCTGTAATTCTTGATGGCATGCCATAAAACTTGCACAATTGTGAAGACACATTCTTCCCTTGAACTCAAACCCTTGAAAATAATTTTTTTGTTTTTGTTTGTTTGCTGATTTTGTATGTTTTTTGATATTTCTGACCATATGCTAACTGAAATAAATACTGAAAAAAAGAACTAAAGTAATGTACACGTTTAACTAAACCATCTCCAGAGCTAGGCGAACTCCCCATAATATTCTTAGATTTTTATGTGCCTTAGAAGCATGAAATCACCCCTGAGAGATTAGCGCTTTTTGCTGATGTAGCTGCACAGTATATGCAGGTCGTACCTCCTTGGTTTGTGTGCCAATGATCCTTGGTTTGTAGCTCCCAATCTGAAACTTCAATCTGTAATTAATCCCTTCTAAACGTGGTCTAGAAACCCTTATCTAAACTTTGTATCTGCTCAATCTGGAACCTCTATTTGAAGCTCCCTATATACCAAATTCATTGGATATCTCACCAACTCAAATGGCTGCATTCACTGAAGAAGACCGTTCTCCAATGGCGAAATGAAATGAAACCCTTGGCTTCTTTCATAGTAGAAATCATGAAGTCAAAAAATCAATAGCATAATAGCTCAAGTTGACCTCCTCATGAGTTAATAAGGCCAGTCCCTAATTAGGGTTCAAATTTCTCCAAAAGGGTGTGAATTCCAATGAATTACATTTAATTACCAATTTACAATTAAATGTCTATAGTTTGGCATTAATAATCTCCATTTAATTAATCATTCAAACGGCCCCGTTGGATGATGAGATAACCCTTCACTGAAATCACTTAAGTTATAATATAAAAGTATATTATAACTTATAATATAAGCTCACTCATTTAATATTTATTAATGATCAATAAATATTAATATCTCCATTATTACTTATCAGAAATGCATGTCGTCTGAACTAGAGGCTGGCAAGTGGATCCTGCATACGACCATACCCACTTACTAAAAATAGTAGGGGTCCATCTCTATCCTCAAATGAATTACTAAAAATAGTAAGTTTTGCTACAGACTCTGAAAAGTATCAACGAAAGCCAAAGATGAATAATATCTCGCACTGAAGATCATCCATACCCCAAATAACCCTCTATCCAAGCACACTAGCCTACGAGGGTCAGTAATAGGCTAATCTCCCTCATCAAAAGGATGTCAACTGAAAGGGGACATTATAGTCTACCCTCCTTGAAATTGCTTGTCCTCAAGCAATCTCAACATAGGATGTTGTAGAATCTCCTCACTCTCCCAAGTAGCATCCTCAACTGGCAAGTCTTTCCACTTCACCAAATATTCCTTGACGGTCTTCTTGTGTATTTGTCTCTCTCGGGTCTCCAAAAGAGCCTCAGGTATTAAAATCAATTTCCCCTCATCATCCAAGGGAGGTAAGACTGTAGAAGGCTCCACACAATGTCCCAATGCCTTCTTGAGGCATGATACATGAAAAACATTGTGAACCCTTCTATCTGCTGGTAAATCTAACTTAGAAGCCACCTCTCCAACACGCCTAATCACCCTAAAAGGACCATAATAGTTTGGCTTGAGTTTCTCCACTCCACTCTTCCTGAGAGTAGATTGATGATAGGGCTGCAACATCAGATACACCATATCTCCTATCTCAAAAGATCTCCCAGTCCTCCTCTGATCTGCATACTCTTTCTGTTGATTTTGTGCCTTAGCAATATTCTCCCTAAGAGCCCTTATAGTATCCTGACTCTCCTGTAGTAAATCACCTGCGCTAGGCACTCTACTGTCACTCAAAAATAAGTCAAGAAAGTTGGGCGCCTCATAACCATATAACACCCTAAAAGGAGACATCTGAATCATCATATGGTAAGTGGAGTTGTAGCAGTACTCACAAAGATAAATCCACTTGACCCAAGCCTTCTACTACCCTGCTATGTAATTCCTGAGGTAACCTTCCACCCATTTTTTAACTATCTTTGTCTGACCATCTGTTTGTGGGTGGTAGCTGGTGCTCAGTGTAAGCTCGGTCCCACAAAGTCTGAATAACTCCTACCAAAAATGACTCGGGAACCGACTATCTCTGGCACTAACAATGCTCCCCGGTAAACCATGCAATTTGAAAACCTCATGGAAGAACAACTCTGCTACCTGTATTGTCGTATAAGTAGTAGTGATGGGAAAGAAATGAGCATATTTCGTCAACTAATCCACAACCACAAATATACAATCCCGTCTTTTGGCTTTAGGCAAGCCTGTAATAAAGTCCATCAACAGGCATTCCCACTTCCTATCGGGAATCGGAAGTGGCTGAAGCAAACCTGTCGAATAAGTGTTCTCTTGTTTGTTCTGCTGACAAACAGGACACTCTCTCACATATTGAAGAACATCTTCCTTAAGCCCTTTCCACGTGAATCTCTCTCGTATCTGTCTATAGTGCTTAAAGTACCCTGGATGTCTCGATGTGGGCACATCATGGAAAGCTCGCAGTATAGTGTTCTTCATCTCTGATCCGAGGGTCAAATGAACTTTGTTCTTGTAAATGATCAACTCATTTACAAGTGTATATTTGCTGTCCTCTATAGACCCCTCCACAAATCCTGAAGCCCAACTATCCTTGGCATACTCTACCACAATGAGGTGTCTCCAATCCTCAGATATCTGAACCATAGAGCTCAAATATGGACATCGAGAAAGAGCATCAACAACAACGTTTTGAGTGCCTTTGATATAAGAAATATCAAAATCATATGCCTGCAACTTACTAACTCACTTCTGTTGATGATCATTCAGGTCTCGCTATCCTAGGAAATGTCTTAGGCTATTATGATCAGTTTTGATACAAAACTTACTACCAACAAGATACTGCTTGAACTTGGCCAAACCATGCATGATGGCCAACATCTCCTTATCATAAATACTATAAAGCCTCTCTGGTCCCTTAAACTTCCGACTTTCGAAAACAATCGGACGCTTATCCTGCATGAGTACGACCCCAATACCTTCATTCGAGGCATCACACTAAAGCTCAAAGGGCTTGGCAAAATCCAGCAAAGCAAGAACAGGGCATGTAGTCATAAGCTCTTTGAACCTCATAAAACACTCCTGAGCACTAGAAGTCCAGATGAATGCACCCTTTTTCATCAAATCAATCAAAGGTGTTGCATGGCATGAATAACCGCTAACAAACCAGCGGTAAAAAACACATAAACCAAGAAATCCATGCAACTGAGTAACGTTCACAGGAGTCGGCCAATCTATGATAGCATGGATCTTCTCAAGATCCATCTATACCCAATCTGCACTGATAATATGGCCCAAGTACAACAGTTCTGTCAATCCCAAATCACATTTGGACTCCTTGGCATACAAGGAATCTCTATCCAAAATACCCCACAGTATCTAAATGAGCAAGATGCTCCTCCCAAGTCCTACTATATACCAGAATATTATCAAAGAAGACTAATACAAATCTCCTCAATTGAGAATGGAAAACCCTGTTCATGGTGGACTGAAAAGTAGTGGGAGCATTGGTTATCCCAAATGGCATAACCACAAACTCATAGTGTCCACAATGATAGCGGAAAGTGGTCTTCTCTATGTCTTGCTCTCTGACTCTGATCTGATGGTAACCCAACCTCAAATCTATCTTCAAAAAATAGATGGCACCATGGAGCTCATCAATCAACTCATCTATGCGGGGAATGGGGTACCTATTCTTGATAGTTCTCTTATTCAGGACCCTGTAATCAATACACATACGAAGGGTACCATCCTTCTTCTTCACCAAAACCACTGAAGAAGCAAAGGGTGACTTAATCGGCCTAATGTGTCCCATAGCGATCAGCTCCTTGATAGTTTTCTCTATCTCATCCTGCAGTCGCTTAGGGTGCTGATAAGGAGTGATCATCACGGGCTTAGCGCCCTCCTCAAGCTCTATAATGTGCTCAATGCCCCTGTCTGGAGGTCTCCTTGAAGGAATGTCATTGAACACCTTCTCATGCTTAACTCTCAATTGTTGAATGTCAAGGTGATACTATGTCTTATGTTGCCCCTCATGTGTAGGCATCAAAGTGCACTTGGCTGCCTACTCAACCATGTCATGTCGTATGAGTCTCTCCATCCTTCTGCAAGACATCACCTGGAAACTGCTGCCATGGATGGCCTTCAAAATGTGTGTCTTCCCATCCACCTCAAATCTGATCTCCATATCACGAAGGTTGAGGGTGACTACCTCAAGTGCATGAAGTCATTTCATGCCCAAGACTACATCAATATCTCCCATGTTCACCACATAGTAATTAGCTTTGAAATCATAGTTATTCAAACACATGGGAAGATCTTTGATCATTTGGTCAAACTTAAGAGTGTAACCATCAACCACCTTAACTCTTATGCCCTCAAATTCCTCAGTAATAATACCACGCTTCTCAACCAATCAGGAATCTATAAAGTTACGTGTTGCACCTATATCCATGAGGGTTATTTCCTTCTGACCAACCAACATACCACAGAGTCTGAAAGATCCCTCTTGTTGAATACTAGAAAGTTGTGCCTCCTGTAGGTGTAACTCGGGTTCTATTTCCTCCCCTTTCTCTGATTTTTCCTCCTCTAACTCTTTTGGATCAGCCTGTTGTTCTGAATTTTCAGAATCTAACTCTTCATAGAAAGCACACATAATGCGGTTGGCCTTACCCTTGAGCCTCAACAAACACTCATGGTTAATGTCATAAGGACCCTTGCAATAGAAACAAAGTCTTTTTCTATGCAAATCATAAGAGTCTCACGATCTAAAGGGGCTTCTGATTTTCCCTTTTGATCACACTTAAAATTAGATTTCTCCTTGTTTTTATTGAAACCTTTATTGTCCCTGAACGAAGAATTGTTTTTAGGCAGAAACTTGCTTGATGGGGCAGTGAGTTTCATGTTTCGTGCCTTCTTCATTGCCTCCTGTAAATTTGGTGCATCAAATGCCTTAATCCACCCACATAATGGTTCCAACAAACCCTCCATGAAGAGTACAACCAACCTCCTTTCTTATATATTTGGAACCATGACAGATAATCTCTGAAAATCAGCAATGTAACTCTCGACACTGCTACTCTGCCTCAACTGAGCTAAGTCTTGAAAGTAGGACTCTAGATCCTTCCTGTCAAACCGCTCCACTAGTCTATCCACAAACTCCTGGTATGAAGTAATGCGGTCATGCTGCAGAGTCACCATCCCGTGGTACCACCAGTCATGTGATGCGCCATCCAGGTGCATAGTGGCATATCTAATCACCTCCTCTTCCGCCATGGGACGCAGAGTCAAGAATATATCCAACTTACAAATCCATGAACGAGCGGTGATTTTGCAACTACCATCGAATGTGGATAGTGTAAGCTTGTTGGTGGCATGTCTTAAATCATTGTTCTGATCCTGATTCTTGGGCCTCTTGTCCTGCCTGGTGAACCTATAGTGCTCCCTTCGATGGTTCACAAACCTCTCAAATGTGAGGCGCTCTCTCACCTGGGGTGTCAAAAGTTCCCATTCATCATGGGTTGCCATGAGAACATTTGCAAAATTATCATCAACCTCTGGTTCTAGCTGCTGAATTTTTGGCTATGGAGTAACAAAATAGGACGTGTAGGCCTATTCGTAGTCTGTGACTACACCCTCTGAACTCTAGGAGTCCCAGCTACACTCATGTTATCATCTGGTACTGTATCATGATGCTTGGTTTTATCCATGCGCTGAAGCATGGTTGTGAGTGCGTCCAAAGCAGTTGCTACCCTGGTCTGTCCTGTAGCAAGGCTTCTGAACATTTCCCTGGCATCACCATTTGCATTGTTACCCTCTTCCCTGGGTGGAACCTCTTCTCTTCTATCACCCATTTGCTCGGGCTGTAAACCTATTTCTTGGCTATTCTCCAAATAAGCTCTCTGACGTGTGAAGTACCTATGTGAGCCTGACTCTCATGGCTGCATATGACCTTAACCCTCTAGGATGGCAGGATTAAGCTCTCATACCACTGTGAAGACACCTTCTTCCCCTCAAGTCAAACCCTTGAAAATAAATGTTTTATTTTTGTTTGTTTGTTGATTTTGTATGTTTTTTGATATTTTTGAACATATGCTAACTGAAATAAATACTAAAAAAAAGAACTAAAGCAGTATGCACATCTAACTAAGCCAATGAAAGCCAATGAGCCTCTTGAGTCATCCAAATGATTTAACAATTGATATTATGAGTAAAATAAATAAATGCATACCCGGATGTGTTATTCTAGAAGAAAACAGTGTTTGCTGGTAAAAAATCAGACCACTCAGCATTTTATTGACACCATTAGACGATGCCGGAATACCCCAGAAATTGACTCAAACCATCTCCAGAGCTAGGTGAACTCCCCATAATATTCTTAGATTTTTTTGTGCCTTAGAAGCATGAAATCGCCCCTGAGAGATCAACGCCTTTTATTGTTGTAGTTGCACAGTATATGCAAGTCGTACCACCTTGGTTTGCAGCTCCCAATCTGCAATTAATCCCTTCTAAACTTGGTTTGGAAACCCTTATCTAAACTCTGTATCTACTCAATCTGGAACCTCTGTTTGAAGCTCCCTGTATACCAAATTCACTGGATATCTCACCAACTCAAATGGCTGCAATCATTGAAGAAGACCGTTCTCCAATGGCGAAATGAAATGAAACCCTTCGCTTCTTTCACAATAGAAATCATGAAGTCAAAAAATCAATAGCATAATAGCTCAAGTCGACCTCCTCATGAGTTAATAAGGCCAATCCCTAATTAGGGTTCAAATTTCTCCAAAAGGGTGCAAATTCCAATGAGTTACATTTAATTACCAATTTGCAATTAAATGTCTATAGTTTGACATTAATAATCTCCTTTTAGTTAATCATTCAAATGGCCCCGTCGGATGATGAGATAACCCTTCACTGAAATCACTAAAGTTATAATATAAAAGCATATTATAACATATAATATAAGCTCACCCATTTAATATTTATTAACGATCAATATTTATTAATATCTTCATTATTACTTATCAGAAATGCATGTCGTCTGAACTGGAGGCTGGCAAGTGGATCCTACATATGACCATACCCACTTACTAAAAATAGCAGGGGTCCATCTCTATCCTCAAATGACTTACTAAAAATAGTAAGCTCTGCTACGGACTCTGAAAAGTATCAACGAAAGCCAAAGCTGAATAATATCTCCCACTGAAGATCATCCATACCCCAAATAACCCTCTATCCAAGCACACTAGCCTACGAGGGTCAGTAATAGGCTAATCTCCCTCATCAAAAAGATGTCAACTGAAAGGGGACATTACAAATTGTAGAATTTAGTTACCATATAAATATTATTCAAGTAAGTTTAAAGCATTTTAGAACAAAAAATTTAGTGGGAAAACATTTCGAGAACTCTTATGTGTAACCTGCATTTGAAGGTTTGACTTACAAGAACTTCAAAGGCATATTATACAGAAAGGTTTGGACAATTCTTAAACATTTAACTATATCATACAAAGTGACACAACTTCGAGGAAAAAAAAAGAAAACTCAAAGAAGAATTTAAGAGTTTAATCTTTCTTTTCTTGTGTTATGATTTAGCTATACAAACTTCTCTAAGCATTACCGAGGCCTTCCAATTTCTAAAGACAAACCAGAAAACCCCATTATTTTTACAAAATTGTGCTCGAATTATACTTATTAGACCCACCTTCTACAGTTGTTGAATTGCTTATAACCATTTGCTATCAATTGCTAATAATTATCAGTCGGAAAGTTTCCTTTATAGTTGTACTTCTTCAGAACAAAATCAAATAAATTAACCTTTCTATAAAATTCATGCATTAATCTTTCAAGTTCCAGCCTTTACTTTCATTCTTCTCTTTTATATATTTTAACTTGGGCTCTTACACTCGCTAATAATAAACTAGGAGCCAAAGAGAAGATAGAGTATGCACAAATTTAGAGTCCAAAACTATCTAATATTTTTTGTCACATACCCATCCAAAATCTAAAGCCAAATCAGAGCTAGCTTTTTTTAAATCTTTATCTCTGTTCCTAACTATCCTTAACTATTTCTGCATCTGTTTGGAATTTCTTCTTGAACATACTTAACAGAGACATTGATTACCTTTGAGAATTTGTCTTTTGCCTTATCCCCCTGTTTGTGAAGACCTGCATAGTTACCATCTGACAGATCTTGTCCAAAGATGAGCACAAGGAGCCCCATGAAAATATGCATCACTCCAGGTATGAAGAAGGCAATATGCCATGCTGTGAAGCGCGTGGAGCCTATAGATTTGTGAATCAAATCATAAACCAGAGGCATTACTAGCTGTGTTGCTCCTCCACCCATATTTCCCCACCCTGCTGCCAATCCGTTTGCACGGCCCACAATCTTAGTGTTGAACATTGAGCTCGTCTAGAATTGGCATGACACAAAAGTTGCCAATGAGAAGCCTATGAAGAAACGGACGAGGATGAAGCCCTGCGCAGAAGAAATTGTAGCAGTGGGAAAAACAGCAGGGGCAGATAGCATTATGAGAAATGCACACCCAAAACGAGTGCCTACCAACTACCATGTCACATAATGCTCCCATCACAAGCCTTGAGAATATGGAGGAGGCTAATGCTATGCTTGCGTTGCCTATGTCCCTCTTGGTGAGATCGAAAATATCTCTGATGGTGGGTATCAGAGGGGGAGCAGTGAATGTGGAAAGAAAGCAAGTGAAAAAGGAGATCCAGGATAGGCGGAAGGCTCTCATATGGGGTTTAGCTATTGAGAAAAGCTTGAATTTCCTAGCCTTGTGTTCTGAATCTACAAGGAGATAAAAAATTGGAGTTAGACCTGAAGTAGTCTTATGCACTGGTTCTTTCAGAGCCTCTGGATCCATAGCTTAAGGATTGTTCCTGGTACCCATATCTATGCTTCCAAGATGTGGGGATACTTGCTTACCACACTACCCTGTTTTGCAGCTACCTTTGATTACCTGGGAAAACTCATAAGAACAATTTGTTAAAATCCATCCTAAGTGCTACAGAGAGACCAATGAAGTTACTTATTACAAACGGGACTTAGAATCCCTCACTAAATAACCATTATCTTGAAATTGTTATTCTAAATTATCTAAATTATTGGAGACTTAAAGCTTCTGCAGTTCACAATGTTTAGAAGTAAGAATTCTTGGAGAAAACTGCGTATGGATACTCTGAATAGAACTAAGAGCCCACATCTGCATTAAGGATCTCCTTGGAGACTCCTTGGGGGTTCATCACTATAATCTTGTGCTGGGTCTCCAAGGAGATTCTAAGCTGCCATGTAGCTTCTATCCCCACAGTTTTCTCTGAGAATTATTTGTTTTCTCTGAGAATTATTTGTGCTCAGCCTTAATATTAGTTGGTATGAGTTTTCCACAGTCCATGTAGTTAGATACTTAGATACTTGGACTTTGAATATATTAGTTGGTATGAGTTTTCCACAGTCCATAATATTAGTTGGTATGAGTTTTCCACAGTCCATGTAGTTAGATACTTGAACTTTACATTCAACTGTGTGTATTTTTGTGTATTTTTGTGTATTTTTCGGATCACACTCAAGAGCCAAGTATCTAGCCTTAGCCTTAATATTGTTGAATTACTGCTGTAATAAGATCTTTGGCATAAGATCTTTGACATTTCCACATGTAAATATTTAGATTATTTCATCTACATTAAACTGGATAGAACCCAGTTACTAAACATAGCACTAAACTAGAAACAACACCTTCAACTTATAATGGTTATGCTGCTATGGTAGTGTGGCATATACACACAATGACTACTCTGATACCCCACATCTCTTCATCCTGTGACTTGTGTTGCAACTTCAGCGTGTTGGTCTTAAATATCCGCACATAATTTCAAGATTCAAAAATAAAATAAAAAAACTCTACAAATCCAAAATTTCACAATCCCAGTGCATATGTGTGCATTAAAATCCGTCAAAGAGGCAAAAGCAAAGCTTAACAATGACGCTCAAAGCAGTCACTGAACAGTATAGCAAGCAACTAAAATTGTAGCACTGAATTCGAAAATGGTCCAAAAAGAAAGATTCTAGAAGGTACTTCACAAAATCCATGAACCTGTTAAAGCATTTCTTTTACCAATCTTTAAACGTAAATTTCCCTACAATTTGTGATAGGTTTTGTTCAAAGTGCTGACTACATGTCAGATTTTCTTCAGTGGGGTTCAAATGGATAAAAAAAAAAAAAATGGCAGAAAAATAATTCTTGTCATTGGCACAGATTTTTAAAAAGAATTTGAAGATTTTAATGCGATTACGAATTTATATTAATATCTTCTTGACTCAGAACCAAAGGACAAATTTGAAACCAAACCATACAAACATCCTATCAGGGCTGAATTTCCATGGATATCCAGGGATCCGAACCCTAACAAATTCAACATTAATGTCAAAGTTCAAACCATAAAGGACATTGTTTGAAGCAGGAATTACCCAAAATAAATTATTTTCATTGAAATTCTGGCCCTCGAAGTAAATTTTTTTTATGACCAACTGTACATAAAAAAAATGGTAGAAGAATAATTCTTGTCATTGCACAGTTTTTTAAAAAGATTTTGAAGATTTTAATGCGATTACGAATTTATACTAATATCTTCTTGACTCAAAACCAAAGATTGAAACATACCCATTCCACCAAAGTACAAATTTGAAACCAAACCATAAAAACATCTTATCAGGGCTGAATTTCCTTGGATATCCAGGGATCCGAACCCTAACAAATTCAACATTAATGTCAAAGTTCAATGCCATTAAACACTATCAATGCTGAAGGGTTCCCAGATCAATGCCATTCAATATTGTGTCTGAAATTCCATCATCCACCTCAAAATCTAGCATCCTAGGCTCTGCACAAAATTTTCACTTGCCATTAAACACTGACATGCCACCGAAATATTTCAGTTCTATAAATTTGCCAAAAGAAATAAAACCCTTGGTAGCCATTCAAGCGACAAGCATTTAAAACCTATAAGACAGTGTAACTTAGCAGCCGTGGGTTTGCATATGAAAGAAATTGCAGACACCATACATGAAGGCATCTGTTAAGGGATTAGGGAGCCATATGTGCACGGTGTGTGATTTATTGTGTGCATGGACATGCCGATCATTCTGAACTGTGGCTTACAAGTTGTAATCCTCGTGGTTTAATTCTGGTAGGTATTTGAGCCGAACAAAGATTAAGATTGTAAAAACAAAGACTTGGTACTGGAAAACCCTAAAACCTTTAACAAAAGCATTCCCCATGGCAGTAACAAAGGTAGGACATCTGTGTAGATTATTTGCTTCCACATACTGTTCACATGCCTGATGCCTGTCTTCAAAACTCCTCGTAACCCATGTCTCCTTCCTGACAACCTGTCACCTGCAAATGGATTTTTGTGCGCTCTCTTGCCTCGAAACCCTGAAATAGCCTTTTTATTAGTTTAAATTTCTAAAGAATATCTGCACAGTATTTTAACACTCTTTATCTCTCCCCTGGGAAGATAATAATCATGATTTATTTCATTGAAATAAAGATCTAACTGATAATAATGCCATTCCGCTCTGCCACCAAAGCCATGAACTCAAAATTAAATCACTTCAAAACTGGAACAACACATTGAATTGAAACAATTTTTTATTTGATGTGGATCACCATACGTCCAGATGCTCATACATCATAGATCTCATACAAGCATCTTACAAAAGACCTATCTTCTTAAATTGGGAAACTCTTCACTACTTTTGTTCTAATGAACGAGGAGGAAATAATTGTAATGCTAGGAAATAACCAATTAAATAAAGTTCATATTCATGATTATTCTCTTTGAGAGTTTTTTTAATATTTTTTATTGATTTGTTTGGCAAGAAGATGTGTAGTTCATGGTACAAAGACATTTTTAAGGCTATTGCAAACTTTAATATTAACACTAAATGGAAGAGATTACTCGAAGGTTTAGCATAATGGAATTAAATAAAAATATTATATTGGAGAACTATTGAAGTTTTTCGTTGTAGGAGTATAAAAATTTAATATAGTAGGATACATAATTTTTTTGAGTAATCATTCAAATCTTCTCTCCACTCATCAATCAGAGAGGATTAATGAACTTAAAGAGGGAATTCCATATTTAATGTACACAATGATAATTATGTCTCGAAAATAGATTTTCTTTGATTATAGGACTATTTTGGTTTCTCTATATTTTAATGATAGAAGTTTCCCCCTTGATAGCAATTGGCAAAAAAAACATGCATTTTCTATCAATTACAACAAGATAAAGGAATGTCAAGTGTGATATTAAGTAGCAAATTTGTGAGAAGGAGAAACACAACAATCATGACTCCATCAAAAAGGTTGAATAAGCAATGCAAAAAGTGATATGCAATAAATGAGGAGGAGGATGCAAGGTCATCTTAGGGAAATTAGTTTTGTACGTTACATAGTAAACTAATTGTGTTTTGGTTTGGAACTTGTGCATTTTTATTTTAGTTAATGTATCCTAAATCATTAAAAAATTTACCATGAAAACCATTAGATATGTATTTGGTGTTACATATAGGCACACATGCTAAAGTAGACTCTTGAATAAGTGATATTAGAAATAACCCTTACTACAATGGTAGAGTATATCAAAAGTTGCCATGTGTTATTGCACAAGCATAGGGAAGACAAGAAGGATAAAGTGTTCTTGTTGGATATTGAATTTTTCAAGGATCCACTCTTTGGCTAATAATTAAAAACTTTCAAGTCATTTTCATTAAGTATGTTAGGCTCTACAAACTTTTTAATAGTGTTACAGTGGGATTCAATAAACAATAGGGAATAATAGAAGTTGAAGCTTTATGTTTCTTAAAGATTTAGTTACAGTTAAGTGGCGTGGAAAGATAACCTTTCATTCTCCTATCTATGGATTGACTTCACACTTGTTGAAGTTATGCTATATTTTGAACACTAGGCAAGTTCAACTCTTCAATTATTTATATACACGTAATTAGAAAAATGAGTCACTCACAAACTAGTTGTAATTGTTGAAGAAGTGATGAAGCATACATACTTTGAAATTTGAAGACAAGGTTTAGAATAAAGTGGTTTTTAAGCATGGCTATACTTGTTGAAAGGAGGTAGATTATACCATAGAGAGTCTCTCCAAGTAAGATGATTATAATCATCATGTCAAGAAATAAAGTCTGGTTGGATACCATCAAGTTTGGAGTGACCCATAGGATGTGCATTTCTTCAATAATAATTTATTAAACATGTTTTCCTAATTCTTCATTGATCTTATATTTTCATGCTTTTGTTATTTCATTCTAGGTAACTTTAAAGTTGATTATTTAGTTGATTCACTTACATAGTTTTTGTCAAATGGTTTTAAATCAATACCCAAGTCCTATGAATTAGAGTTGTATGGTCTCCATAACAAAGTGTGTTTGTGCATGTGTCACATTTCATGTGGAATAGTATAGCTATGACCCATAAAAGAATAAGAGGAGTGAGAAATAAAATAGGTGGGAGATCATCATGTGTGGAAAACCTTACTCACACATTAAGAACCTTTTAATGATAAGTCTTAGTTATATATTTTTTAGATAAGAAGACTAGTTATGGTGAAGGAAAATACCAAGGATAAGAGGAAGATGCTACTTTAGTTGGACTACTAGAAATCAACTTTGAGGTGGAAGTCACCATGGAGGATATGTTTGCAAGAGCCATATTAGAAGTTAGGTATCCGAACCTATTCAAGGACCTTGAATCCAAAAGAGTTGATAATTGAGATCATAAAGTTTGAAATGTGTTTTGAATATTAGTTAGTCTAAGTCTCCCAAAGAGTCATGTATTTTGATACATGAGAAAAAAGTTGAATTGACATGTAAAATTATGGTGAGACCTTGTGAAAAATGAAGGTGTTAAGAAGGATAAGAGGAATATTAGAAATTGGGACCACATGTTCAAACAATTCAAGAAAAACTTCATATCATAGAAATACACAATATATCTATTTAAGAAACTCTAAAGTAAATCTATGTGAAAAAATATTTTTCAAAGAAGCTTTATAGACCAGCATTTAAAATAATATCGCTAAATATATCATTAGTTTTTCCTATCCATTCAAAATGAGATGTATTTTCTTAATTCTATAGAAGGGGTCTACCAAGTAGTCGTCATAGTGGAGGAGTTGTTAAAGAAAAAAAAAGCATGGAAAAGGAAAAGGTAGAAGAAAAATGAAAAAATTAGTGATGGAAGACAAGCCTATGAATAGAAAAAGTTGGAGAAACGAGTTCTATGTAAAGCTCAAAAGATAAGTTGACTTTAGAAGAAATTTTTGTGGAGGAGGTGAAAATGGCAAAAGAGAGTTTTTGGTTTGCATTAGCAGAGCATTCTTTGGGAGGTCTAAAAGAAGGGAGAAATGATTCATCACAATATATTAAGATATGACTTGTTCAACATGCAAATCAATAATTATATATTATAATTTCACCATCTTAAATTAGACAACCATTTAACAATCTTCAATTAGTATTGATTGAGTTTAGAATTGATGCTCATTCACCTTTCATTGCCTGATTCATCAATGAATTTGACAACAATTTAAGTGTCATAAGTATTAGTTATAAGGTTAGATTTGACATTTCTTTGACCATCATTTCTTGAATTATTGTATGTTAAATTTGACATCTATTTTCTCAACTTTAATTTTAAAAATCATCAAAATTGACATTCATTTTTTCGTCTTTTGTGAAATTTTTATATGTCAAATTCGGATTTCATATGACTATCATTGTCTTCTTTTATAAATTATTGAGTTTAACATTATTTAACTATCATATCTAAAATTGTCTATTTAAATTTTATGTTTGTTTAACTGTCACATCAAAAATAACTTGTTTAAATTTGATGCCTATTGGACCATTAGATGTAAAACATATTGTTTGAATTTGACTTTTGTTTGGTTGTCATTTATAAATATATTCTTAAAATTTGATTTGTATTTGACTAGATCATCTCTAAAATAATTTATTTAAATTTGGCATTCGGTTGATTGTCATTGTTAAAATAAAAGTTTATATTTGACATTCATTTCACTGTTATCGCTAAAATAAATTATTTAAGTTTGACGTCCATTTGGTTGTCATTGATCAAATAAATTGGTCAAATTTGATGGTCATTATCATTTCATAAACAAATAATTGGATTACATTTGTTCATTTCTTTATTTGAAGAGTTCCTTCTATACAATTAGAAAGACTCCCCAAATCCATGGGAAAAAGCTATAAAGATGCGTGAAATTTCTTATATAATTTTTTATACCTAATATTTATGCTTTGTAGCATAGAAAATTGTATACCTTTATAATTTTCACACTATGTTTTTAACCCCTAATTTATTGGGCATAATTAAGCTTCTAATTTTCTAAATTATGGATTCCAAAGCCAACTTTTTACCATTTTCTAAAGGAGGACAACCATTGAACAAATACATCCAATCATTAAATTTTTCTTGACTTTGAGTATCCTGGAAATTTGGGCCAAAACTCATTCACCCATGGGCGATTAGGTCAACTTCTTAATCAGGATCAAAATTCAAATATGTTGTCCAAAGTTTAATTATGAAGTGTCGGCTTTTGGAATCTATTTTTTGGGAAATTGGATAAACACCTTATAAATACCTAGTTATTTTATTATTTGAAATCTAACAAAGTAGAGGTGAAATTCTAGAGTGAATACTATTATCAAGAGCAGCATATCAGAGCATTATTACAACATTTCAAGATCCAACATCGTGTCAAATTTTATGTGTGTTCATCTTATTATCTTTTGAAGGCTAACATTGTTGTAAGTCTCTAAGTATTAAGCATTAAAGAAAACCTACAAAGCAAGATCTCAATCCTTGAGGAGATATGCATGAATTCATTCCCTCAAGATAGTTATTGAAGGGTGGTAAGTTACAACATTGTGTTTAGTCATCATTGCTTTCAAGTTCAATTATCATTTATCATCAACATTACCATTGTGGAAGTGGAAACACTTACACAAGATTTGACTAAAGAAAGCCCCTATATGGAAGAACATCTTCCCTCTTTGTGAATGTGCATGTTGCAAGTTTGGAAAGGATTGAAGATATCTTGAAGCCAAATTCTACATTGTTACATTTGTTGTCATCAACCTTGTCAAGACATGAAAACTTTCCTTAAGAATATTGACAATACTCTAGAAAGTTTACAATAGGAAATCAAGATCTTAGATCCAACACTAGAGGACTACAAAAATAGTTTCAAGACTCCCTATCAAAGACCCAGTTGTCCAGGGGCGACTTAGTCCCTCTGGACATGCTCAATCTAAATTTTAGTGACAAGTATACATCACTTTGCACTTTCCAGATCCACTTGCAAAGTTATATTTTCATTTGTTTCTCTTTAGGAAAGTGCATTTATCATATTAGGTCATTTAGTCTAATTAGGTTATTCACTTCAAATAATTTCCAAATAATTTCTAAGACTCAAAAGGATCAGATCTAGGTTTGATTGACTCGCCTTGAAGGTTCAAAGTCAATCTATGCACCTTGTTGATTTGCATCCTAATGAAATCCTAGAAATGGTAGAATATACCCTAGGTCTTTGAAATTAAACTTAGGGTACAACACATTTTTATGTTTCATTTTTGTGACCCCGACATTTGACATCATAGCTTTCTAGTTTGGTATTCCTTTCAAACTTTATATCTAGGTTTTGCATCATTTTGTTTTACATTTGTCATTTAGGGTTGCATATTTCATCATAAAAAATTATAAAAATACAAAAATATTACATCCATATTGCATCATAGCTTGCATTGTGTAGACATGCAAAGCTGACATCATATATCTCGCTCTAACTAACATCAAATTCTACTATTAATTAATTAAAGCAATTTATTGATTAATTCACTAAGGTTCATTAAATAAATCAAAATTATTTAATCAAATCCTTAAAGTTCTTCTCATTTGATTTATCAAATGTCACTTCTTAATATCCCCTAAGTTAATTAATCTAAATTAATTGACTTCTAAATCATGATTAGCATTCTCTAGCTTTTGACTCAACTAGAGTCAAATCTAAACTCCTAACTAACCCACCCACTTGCACCAATAAATCATTTATTTGATTTATTATTTCTTCCAATTACATTCAAAAGGGCATCAAAATGGAATATTCTTCCAATTTGAATCTTCCCCCCAAAAGGGACTTGTCCCTTCCAACAAGGTTTTAAATGCTATTTGCACAAGTCAACATGGCATTTATTGCACCTTTCATCCCCCCAAAACATGTCAAGTCATTCAAATTCAAATTTGAAATTGGCACATTTGCCAAAACTTGCACATTCCTCACCCTCTCACACCTTGACAAGTGGCATCTTGTCATTGGCCCATGAATGATCCCACATTCATCAATTTGGCCTCTCCTCTCTTCAAGCTCAACTATAAGTTGAAGGCTTCTCTCCTTCAAACAACACAACAGCCACATATCCAAGCATCTACACTATAGGCAACTTGAGTTCAAGCATCTCATTGTCTATATCATTATCTTGGCAATCTAAGCTTATCAAGGATTGGGAAAGGGCATCCTTTCTACATCATAAGGAGCACCAATCCAATATGGGATAGATTTGTATTTAGGTTTTATATGCTTCCTTTGGTTTTGTTGTTTAAATGTCTCATGTAGCATATCTAACTTGATGCAATATCTCATAAGGATGTATGTTTTTGTTTATATTGTTTTTGTCATGTTAACTAACCAATTTTGCAGATTTCACCATCCTACACATTGTAGTGTGTTTCAGTCATTTTGATCAGATTTTCATCTCAAAATTGCATATGAAAAAGTGTCATTTTGTTACAAAATTGTTATACATTTGCATTTGCATTTCACTGGAATTTTTTTGAAAAGAAGTCACTATAAAACCTATTACTAGATAGGAACGACAACCTTAAACATTAGTCTAAACATTTAGGTTTAGAATTTTCAAAACCCTGCACAAAGACCCAATCACCATTGGGTGACCTAGTCCTTGTACACGTGCTTAAACATTTACATTATTCTATCTTTATCTTATCAATTGCATTGTACTTGAATATCCCTGTTTTGGAATAAGTAATCATATGTTTTAGGAATTTTTTATCTATTTCATTTGGTGAAAGAAAGTGCATTGATTAGGATCGAAATTTGTATTTAAAAATCATAATTTTTTAAGTCTCTACATCTCACAATCAGTCAATTATTACATTTTAGATATATATAAAATTTACATTCAATATTGTCCAATCATCTTCAACATTTCTATATATCTACATTATGCTTTAAATTGGAATACATTAAGAAAATATTGGAGAATTATTTACTATTTCAACTGTTTGGAAGTAGAATCAGAATCCTTATACAATGTGGTCTATAATCAAACTTCAAACTTTCAAAACCTTGACCAACTCAGATGCCCTTGGGTGACCCTGCCCTACTTGTATTGTCTAAACAATTTTTTTTTGAGACCTCTATTGTTGTGGTTCTTGTTTTCTTCTGCTTGTTGCTTTTTATTTTTGAGTATTTGTTGTACTTATTTAGCAGTTTGGTTTTTATTTTGGATGCACTTTTGGTGTTGTGAAACTTGCATGAGATTCACAACATGGTGTCCTATTGCTAATACTTCAATGAGACATAGTTTGAGACTCATGGAATCTAGTGCTATTAGTACATCCGTTGTGTATCTTGAGTTCTCTAACCCTTTCACACCAAGTGTTGTTAATACTCAACCCTTTTTGGATCCCATCCCTAATGCCACAATTCCCATGACCTTATCTTCAACCATTGTAACTGATGTTGAAACCATAGTGGCCTATGTCCTTGAAGAGAAACTAAAAAAATTAGTCAAAGCATAAGAAAAACTTTGAGAATATGTGAGCATGGATTATATTTCTAGCAAAGTGGTTCCTATGATAGATAACATGAGGAAAATGCTTGATGATGCTCAAGGATTAGAAGTAATGCACAATCTATCCTACATTATAGACAATCATGTACCTACAATGGCTAGTTGTGCTCAAGCTTTTGGGTACACTCAAAGTTAAGGAGAAATCCAAGTTTCTCTCCCTACAACTATAGCCTCTATTTCCACATACACAAATCTAACTATTACCACATTAATGCAACCAAGCAATAGTATAGTTAAAACTTTGGGCATTTCCACTAGGAATCCTTATAGTTTTGTGAACTCAAACATCATATCCCCAAACCCATCACCCCTTACAAACTTGCAATATAGTAGTTGGCATAGCACATATACTTTTCCTCCATATTCACCTCATTCCCAAAACACGACAAGCAATGATTTCATCATAAACCAACTCTTGCAAAATATGACATCCCTTCAACAACAAATATCAACATTGAACCAAACTCAAAATGGAAAACGATCACAATATGTCAAAAGAAGCCCATTATTATTGGATATATTGAAAGCACAAATGCCACAAAATATAGAGATGGCTCACTTTGAGAAATACATTTGTAAAGGAGATACTAACAACCATATATAAACATACACAACCTTATGCAATGACTTGATTTTTGAAGATAAGCTCTTGGCTTTAAATGTTTTCCTAAGTCACTAAAGGACATGACCTTGGATTGGTTTTGTTCATTATTGAAAAACTTAATTCACTTATTTAATGAGATTTTGAATGCATACCTCAACCATTTCCAAGTGAAAATTGGTTCTAAGATCAATATAATTGATTTAATGAGATGGAAATAAACGCAAGGTGAAAAAGTAATAGAATTCATTAGTTGCTATCAGTTGATACTATCACAAGTTAATCTAGTTCTTCCTGATGTGGAAAATAAAAGAATATTCATTGACAACTTAAAACCCCCATAAACATGGCATCTAGTTTTGACCAAGTACAAAAATATCTTAAATATTCTTTAACCATTGGGACTATAACATATGATAGAGTGTAGGAGAAAACTATTTTGGAGACCATTACTAACCATATGAGATAGAGCTATCTCTATTGGATCCATATGGAGGATAAAGCTATTGAATCAACTTATTTTTGATGTGTCTTGGTCGTTTAGATAGTGGACTTCAATATTGGTATATATTCTTAAATATTTCTAAATTATTCTTATTAATTTTTTTATTTGTAAATGTGGAGATTTATTCTAAACCCTTGGCCTAAAAACATAAAGAATGTTAAGATTACATTGAGGTTCAGATTGTATTCTTGGTGTACTCCTTATGTTTTGTATGTTTTTAGGCTTGGGATCTTAGATATAATTGACTACATTCTTTCCAAATGAAAATTTCAATACATAGTATAGGAAGCTAGTATGGTGAAATAATATTTATCATGTTCTAAGATTAATCTATTGCATGCTTTATTTTGAATTATTATGTGACCTTTCACAACTTGATTGTCCCCACACTCCATGGACTAAAATCTAGTATTTGTATGGAGACACTCAATTTCATCTCCATTTTATGATCATTGCTATGGAAAACCTCATTACTCATTTATGATATGAATAATATACCTATTGATGACAACACTTTATAGGATTTTTCATATTTGGAGGGCCTTGAGCATTGTGATGAAATTGAGACTTCTTCTACCTCTCTTTATCTTACATTTGGAATCATAAGTTCCTAAAAGTCTATAATTTACCATCTTGAGGTTGAGGATATATTTAGTTTTCTTATTTATCGAATATTCTATCTCCTCATAATCCTACTTCAAATTTAGAGTAGTAGGTTATAAACTGTCTTCTTGATTTAGATTCTTGAGATGACCACTTAATAGGTATCACATTTTTATTTTATGAATCTCATATCACATTATTAGGAGACATTTTTGAGGATATTCAACTCTTATTTTATAAAAACATTCCATAGTCTTATCATATCTACTTTGTCTTTGGATCTTGGATTTCATTTTACTTAGCATGGGTTTGGATTGATTTTACCTTTGTGAATAGAGGCATCTTTTGTGTTTAGATGACACATTTGAGTAGATTTCAAAGATAGGATACATCATGATACTTCACCTCACATTTATTCTTAGATTGAGAGTTACCTCATCATTTACCATTGGATTACTTTTCACAAGGGGAGAAATGTCATTTCCCATAAATGGATTATTTTCAACATTCATATATGAGGATTTGCCTTTGGTGCAAGAGCTACAACATTCTTGGGGGTTTCATTATCTATCTCGCAAAGGGTTTTCATTAAATATTTGTGATTTATATCTACATGTGTAATCCCCATCCATCCAATGTACGTATTTTATTATTTTCCCTCTTTTGGAGAGATTTTTTTTCCTATGTACATTTCTCCTTTTCCTTGTTTATGAGAGATAACTCACAAATGGGTATCTAACATGGCATTATAAGTCAAGAGAAATGGATTTGTATATTTGCATATTTTATTATCTTGTTAAGTTGCACTTAAAGGAGATTCAAACACTAAATAACTTAATAGAGATAATATGAGGTTATGATATTGTCATTGACGACTTCTAATAACATTTGGATGATGTTTATAAGATAATTATAACTTTGGTGTATACATTGTGATGAATATTTTGTAAGGAATTTATAACTTTGGTGTATGCCCTTCTACTTGAACTCTTCCTTAATGGTTCTCACATAGTGATATGTTTCTCATATATTCTTGACTTTAACTAGATTTGTCTTAGAGTAATTAGATATTCATAGGTTGCTATGGATCTCAAGGACTCGATTTTTCTCTAACTCAAATAATTCTAGGGTAGAGGGTAGAGAGAGAGAGAGGGTTGAAGGTTTTAGGGTAGAGGGTAGAGGGTTAAGGGTAGATGGTTTAAGGGTTTAGGGTTTAAGGGTTAAGGGTAGAGGGTTTAAGGTTTAGGGTTTAGAGATTATGGTTTGCGGTTTAAGGGTAGAGGGTGTAGGGTTGAGAGAGAGAGAGAGAGAGAGGGTTTTAGGGAGAGGAGAGGGTAGAGGGAGAGGGTAGAGAGGAGAGAGTTAAGGGTAAAGGGTTTAAGGGTTTAGTTTACGGTGTTAAGGGTTGAGGGTTTAAGGGTTTAGGGAGGGTGTTATAGGTTAAGAATTGAAGGATAGAGGGTTTATGGTTTAAGGGTTTTAGGGTTTAATAATTAAGGGTAGAGGGTGTAGGGTTGAGAGAGGGGTTACATGTTTAAGGGGTTTAAGGGTTGAGGGTAGAAAGGTCAAGGGTAGGGGTGAGGTTGAGGGTTGAGGGAAAAAAGGGTAGAGGGTAGAGGGTAGAGGGTAGAGAGAGAGCGAGGTAGAGAGAGGGTTGAGGGTTTTAGGGTAGAGGGTAGAGGGTTAAGGGTAGGGGGTTTAAGTTTCTAGGGTTTAGGGTTTAAGGGTTTAGGGTTTACAATTTACAGTTTAAGGGTAGAGGGTTTAAGTTTTTAGGGTTTAAGTGTTTAGGGTTTAAAGGTAAAGAGTGTAGGGTTGAGAGAGAGATGGGGTTGGGGATTTTAGGGTTGAGGGTTGAGGGTTGAGGCTAGAGAGAGATAGATAAAGAGAGAGAGAGGGTTGAGGGTAGAGGGTAGAGAGTTTAAGTGTTTAGGGTTTAGGTTTTAAGGGTTTATGGTTTAAGGGTTTATTTTTTATGGTTTAAGGGTAGAGGGTGTAAGGTTGAGAGAGGGGGGGTTGGGGGTTTACGGGTTTAAGAGTGGAGGGTTGAGGGTTGAGGGTTGAGGTTTGAGGGTTGAGGGTTTAAGGATTTACGGTTTAAGGGTAGAGGGTAGAGGATAGAGGGTAGAGGGTAGAGGGTAGAGGGTAGAGGGTTAAGGGTAGAGGGTAGAGGGTTTAAGGGTTTAGGGTTTAGGGTTTAGGGTTTATTATTTAAGGGTGGAGGGTGTAGGGTTGAGAGAGAGATAGAGAGAGGGGGGTTGAGGGTTTAAGAGTTTAAGGGTTTAAGGAATGAGGGTTGAGGGTTGAGGGTAAAGGGTTGAGGGTTGAGGGTAAAGGGTTGAGGGTAGAGGGTAAAGGGTAGAGATAGATAGAGAAAGAGGGTTGAGGGTTTTAGGGTTTTGGGTAGAGGGTAGAGGGTTAAGGGTAGATGGTTTAAGTGTTTAGGGTTTAGGGTTTATGATTTACGGTTTAAGGGTAGAGTGTGTAGGGTTGAGAGAGAGAGGGGGGTTGGGGGTTTTACGGTTTTATGATTTAAGGGTTGAGAGTTGAGGGTAAAGGGTTAAGGGTAGAGAGTTGAGGGTAGAGTGTTGAGGTTAGATGGTAGATGGTAGAGGGTAGAGGGTAGAGAGAGACATAGAGAGAGGGTTGAGGGTTTTAGGGTAGATGGTTAAGGGTTAAGGATAGAGGGTTTAAGTGTTTAGGGTTTAGGGTTTAAGGGTTTAGGGTTTAATAATTATGCAATGAGTCATTGTATTATTTAGAAAATAGAAAGTATATATCACATTACAACATGTTATTATATCCAATTGTTAAGGAGGATTCATATTAATCATCTATAGAAAATCTAAAACTAGTTATATTGCACATTAGTGCCTTCTGTAGCACACTAGATTCAAGTTAGAATATGGGCTAGAGGCCTCAAAATTTGGAAAACACGTTAGTATGCACCATAAACATCCTTTATCTTTCAAAACAACTAGGTCAAAATTTATTGCAATTATAGGTTAATTGTTATGTAAACATCAGCTTATTTATCATCACAACCCATTGTATGCTCATTTATTCCTATATCATTCAAAATTGTGAGGCTCTCCATTGGTCTCTTTTTAAGGAGCCTTCAATTTATTTTATCATCTCTACACTAAACATCTATATACCCTTCATGAAATCTCTATTCTCTTCTCTCGCTACTACCCTATTTATCTATCCCCATGACAATCACTTGGCAAGAGTTTTCTATGGCCCATCATAGAGGTAATTATATGTTAAAGATGTGAAAAGGTATTAAAAACACATTTTGACCCACTTTTTATATAGCGAAGTAGTCACCACTTCTCATATTTTTAGTGTAGAATGTTAGTGCTTTGGTATAACTTTCAATTATTGTTCACTTGGATTGGAGGCTCTAGCTATTATGAAACTTTTATAGGTTTGCACACTTGTCTTTTCTAGTCACTCCTTATGCCATATGTTCATCTTCTCTATTTCCATGCTCATTTGCATAGAATTGACAACCTTACATTATTTCTCAAAGAGGTAAATCACCCATTCACTATCACCGCACAATTCTACTAAATAGCATCACATATAACTCACAAATAGCATCCTTTAGTTGTCTAGCATGTCCAAGCTCTATGATATTTCCTCTCGTAGGGTATAAAGTTACATTGTGTTATGAGGCCTTCCTAAACATATTCATCTTTACCTCTTCTATTTTATCCCCCTTCCTCTTAACAATGACCATTTTCATTCATGTCTATGATTTTCTTTCATCCTTTGTGAAAACCCTTAACATTGATTAGAATTTTCCTCATGAACACACAGATTCTTAAGATATGTAGATAGATTATATATGATTTAAAATTATTATTTTTGCATCTATTTGACATGGAGAGTTGATAGACCTTGTTCATCAACCCAATCTGTACTTGTCGTTGTTTGATAGTATTCTTGGTGTTAGACCTCTGATTTGAAAGATCAAAAAATTGTTCACTCATTTATTGTAATAAGCCTAATGGTCCTTAATGGTTTTTATGTGACAAAATATTTACTTATAGACTTAACTATCCCTTACACATCATGAATTCTGAATGCTTCATAGGTCTTAGCAATTTCCCAAATTGTTTGATCACTGCACAAAATATCAGATGGTAATCCTTGCAAATATCTGTGAGCTTAGATAATAGGTAGATACAGTTGGATTTATCACTATCAAAATGTAAATAAAGTACTAATGGATCTAATGAGAAAACCATACTTGATTGAGTGAATAAATTTTTATAATGTATTGACCTACTAAACCTAATAGTGTTGATAACCCTTACCCTCTAGATCACCTATAGATATTTTCTTCAAACAATGGAATTACTTCTCATTTTTCTCATGTCATCCAACATGATAATCCCCTTATCTCCTATTGTTGTGATAAACAATTTCAACAATGCATTCTTTAGGTCATCTTAAGGGAAAATTTGTGTAATCATACGAGTTATCCAACATATCCTTCATGCCTTTCATGCCATTTTCTTTCCCAAGACAAGAAAAATCTAGAATCTCTTGATGTTCATACTTACCATAGAAAACATCCTTCATCTTTCAGTGAAACCATATGATAAGTTTTTATGGAAACATAGGCTTATTTATTATCATAACCAATTGTATGCTCATGTATTCCTATATCTTCCAAAATTGTGACGCTCTCCATTGGTCTCTTTTAAGCAACCTTCAATTTCTTTTATTTTTTCTACTCTAAAACCTCTATGTACCCTTCATGAAATATCTATTCTCTTCCCTCACTACTACCCTATTTACTGATCCCCATGACTATCACTTTGCAAGAGTTTTCTATGGCCTGTCACAAAGGTCATTATATTTTTTAGATGTGAAAAGGTATTGTACATGTCTGTCACATACCCTGTCATTATGTTTGTGACTTGTGTCTTCCATACAAAACACATTTTGACCAATTTTTTATATTTTGAAGAAGTCATCACTTCTCATATTTTCCATGTAGAATGATGATGCTTTAGCATAAATTTCTAGTATTGTGCAATTAGATTTGAGGTTCTAGTTATTCTGAAACTTTTCTAGGTTTGCATGCTTGTCTTTGCCAATCACTCCTTATTTTGCTTTTTCATCTTCTCTATTTTCATGCTTATTTATATAGAACTAATATCCTTACATTATTTCTCAAAGAGGTAAAGTATCTATTCACTATCACCACACAATTATACTCACTATCATCACATAGTTCTTTATTTTCCATATGGTTTTTAGATTATTTGTATTATTTATTTTATTGTCTATGTAAATCATGTTGTTTTATAAATCTAATGTTGATATTTTCTATATTATGGTAGACTGATTCATGACTAAATGATATGATAGGTTGACAAGGTTGCACACAACTCAAGTAGATTATGCAAGCTCACAATCCCTCCCTGCAAACTGAATCCTACTACAAATTGTCAGCAATTTGGAGGTAGTTGTAGCTACTTTCTCTTGGAACAGGTAGAATGAAGGCTAATCTTCCAACAATTAGTGTTTTTAACTATAATAGCAAGCCTGGGAGTGACATTTCTAGTGTGTATTTGGAGCAACAAGGGATGAAATTAGACATTGACAATTACTTTAGTAATATTTTGGTCAAGCACATTGACCTAATAACATTGTAACACGTACAAATATAATTTTTAATAAAATAATTTATTGGAAAGGACTAAAAACCCTTTCTAAAGACTAAAGCGAATAACCAATGGTCATGGTTATTCCTTGAGGTCATGTGTTTGTCTGACAACTTAAAGAATGGTTGATAGGCCAACACCATTCTGAAAGGTTTGTATTTCGTCTTCTTTGCATTTTAAAATATTTTTGATTAATGCTAATTTTATTTAAGAATTTATTAATTCTAATCTCAAGACTAAAGTTACAAATCACAGTTTTAAAAATAATTTTACCATTTATAAATCACAACAAAAATCCCTTCCTAAATATTTATGCATCATTTATAAAACAATTCACAAAGGACAATCGCAAATTACCTTTATGAAAACAAAATGTATTCACTTTATATTTACATTACATAACCATGCCACAAAAAATACAACAAAAAAACATTTTAACTTACATCATAATAATAACAATTGTTTAAATGCGTTACAAAATATCATTTAAAAAAGAATAATGAATTATAAAATGACAAGCATGTCACCACAATTATAAAATGATATTATAACATCCATAATTAATAAAAAAAGTTAAAACATAAAAATAAATAAAGATTGTGATTAAAATTTAATAATAATCATTTAGCTTCTCACATATTAACATCATTGCAAATGACTAAAATAGTCATATTTAAGTTTCACATTTAAAGCTATATATAAATATTTTTGAATAAATAAAATAAAATGTATGTGTTGTGTTGTGTTGTTTTGTGCAGTACTGTCTTGTTTTGTGGTTGTCTTAGGTCAATTAGGGGAGGCCATGCAAGCTTGCAAATTCATGTGGTGGGCCTTGTTAGCAGAGAATATTTGAATAAATATTCTTGAAGGTAAGAGAAGCTTATGTGTAAATATTTTCATTTGAAATAATACAATGTTGTATAAATTTAAGGTAGTTCATATTACATACATGGTGAAATTAAGAAAATTGTGATTGCAAAGGTGAATCAAAATATATTTTAATTATTCATATTATAGTTTTAATAATAATAATTTTCTTTATGATTTCATATTTTGTTTAAAGTGTCACTAAGAGACACAAATTGTTTTAAAGACTATATATTGCTGGTGTATTTAATCTTGATAATAATGCTAATCCTTTGGATCTAGTTCAACTTGTGCATGGTAAAATATTATAAAATGGAGGTTATAAGGCATTGTTAAAAGATAATAACCTCATCAAGGTTCATTTCAAACTTTTGGAACCTACAAGTTAGTCTTTGTTTCACACCTTTGAAAATCAAAACATTTTCATTAATAGAGAATCATGAAAATTTGGTAGGATATTGAGCAAAATAATATCACAATTAGTACTTCATATACTGTTTAAATAACTAGAAAATTATAGAATAGCTATCACATTGAAAACTTGATAGAATATTGACTTGTTAATAATAAGACCCTCTTGTTTTTAAGTCTACTTTGAGCTCATAATATTTTTTTAGATGAAAACTCTAAACCCTAAACCCTAAACCCTAAAACCCTAAACCCTAAAACCCTAAACCTAAACCATAAACCTTGAACCCTAAACCCTTAACCATGATCCCTAAACCCTAAACCCTAAACCCTAAAACCCAAACCCTAGACCCTTAACCCCAAACCCTAAACATTGAACACACATTGATTTTTTTATTTCATAATAAGAAAATTGTGTTGTATCTCAATAGTACATGTGCTATTTAGTGCTTGGAAATAAGCTACTTACCCTACTTTACATTTTATTATCTCTTAATAATAGTATTGATAGTGGAGGTATGGCTAATGAAAATGGAAACATAAGAGAGAACATGAGTGATGATGGGTTGGAAAACATTAGAGGTGGAATAATGGTATGAGATGCGTGAGAGAGAACATTGGGTTTATGTTGGATATGAGAAGTAGCAACTCTCAAGGTTTCTAGAAGGAAAGCAATATAAGAGTTATCATGAGTTGAGATACATTGGCTTTGAAGATCAAAATAGGCAAGGTATCATAGGGAATGAAAAATATAGTTGATTATGGAGGATCTAGGTGTATCACTAAGTTTTGTGAAGCATTTACTCTAATTGTCTCCTCCTACATATAGTTTGTTGAGTGGTTGTTTAATCATTTTGGGAATTTTAAACTACTATTTTTAGGTTTATGTTCAATATTTTTTTAGGGTTTAGGGTTCAAGGTTCAAGATTCAGGGTTTAGGGTTTAGGGTTCATGGTTAAGGATTCAAGCTTAGAGTTCATCAGGGTTTAGTGTTCAATGTTAAGGGTTCAAGGTTCAGGGTTTAGGGTTCAAGGTTTGGGGTTTAGGGTTTAGGGTTCAGGTTTCAGGTTTCAGGGTCCAGGGTTTAGGGTTTAGGGTTTAGAGGGTTTAGAGGGTATAGGGTTTAAATTACTATTTTTTAGGTTTTTGTTCAATATTTTTTTAGGGTTTAGGGTTTAGGGTTGAGGGTGTAGGTTGAGGGTTGAGGTTTTAGGGTTGAGGGTTTAGGGCTTAGCATTTAGGGTTTAGGGGTTAAGGTTTAGGGTTCAAGTTTTCGCGTTTAGGGTTTACGGTTTAGGGTTCAAGGTTCAAAGTTTAGGTTTTAGGGTTCAAGGTTTAAGGTTCAGGGTTTAGGGTGTAGGATTCAAGGTTTAGAGTTTAGGGTTTAGGGTTCAAGTTTGAAGGTATAGGGTTTAGGGTTTAGGTTTAAGGGTTTGGGGTTTAGGGTTTAGGGTTTAAGGTTTAAGGTTTAGGATTTTAGGGTTTAGGGTTTAGGTTTTTAGGGTTTAGGGTTTATAATTTTCAAGTAAAAAAAATTATGAGCTTAGAGTAGACTAAAAAACAAGAGGATCTTATTAGTAACTAGCCAATATTATACCAAATTTTCGATGATATAGCTATTCTATAATTTTCTAGTTATTTAAACAATATATGAACTACTAACTGTGTATTTCTTTAGCTCATTAGGTAGTGTATTATGGCTTCATGATTCTCAAGAGTGCGAAACAAAGAGACTAACTTGTAGGTTTCAAAATTTTGAATTACATCATTAAGAAACCTTGATGAGCTTATTATCTTTTAACAATGTCTTAAAACCTCCATTTCATAAGATTCTACCATGCACAAGTTGAACTAGATCCAAAGGATTAACATTATTATCAAGATTAAATACACCAACAATATATAGTGTTTAAAATAATTTATGTCTCTTAGTGACACTTTAAACAAAATATGAAATCATAAAGAAAATTATTATTATTAAAACTATAATATGAATAATTAAAATATATTTTGATTCACCTTTGCAATCACAATTTTCTTGAGTGGTTGTTCAATCATTTTAGGAATTTTAAATTACTATTTTTAGGTTTATGTTCAATAATTTTTTAGGTTTTAGGGTTTAGCGTTTAGGGTTTAGGGTTTAGGGTTTAGGGTTTGGGGTTTAAGGGTTTAGGGTTCAAAGTTCAGGGATCAGGGTTTAGTGTTTAGTGTTCAGGGTTGAGGGTTTAGGGTTTAGGGTTCAATGTTTAGGGTTTACGGTTTAGGTTTTAGGTTTCAATGTTCAATGATTTTAGGGTTTAGTGTTTAAATTACTATTTTTAGGTTTTTGTTCAATAATTTTTTAGGGTTTAAGGTTTGGGGTTGAGGGTTTAGGGTTTAGGAATTACTATTTTTAGGTTTTTGTTCAATATTTTTTTAGGGTTCAGGGTTTAGGGTTGAGTGTTGAGGGTTGAAGGTTCAAGATTTAAGGTTTAGGGTTTAGGGTTTAGAGTGTAGGGTTTAGAGTTTAGGGTTTAGTGTTTAGGGTTTAGGGTTCAAGGTTTAGGGTTCAAGGTTTAGAGTTTAGGGTTTAGGGTCTAGGTTTGAATGTTCAGGGTTTAGGTTTAGGGTTCAATGTTTAGGGTTTGGGGTTTTAGGGTTTAGGGTTTAGGGTTTAAGGTTTATGGTTAGGTTTAGGGTTTACAATTTAGGGTTTTAGGGTTTATGGTTTAGGGTTTTAGGGTTTTAGTGTTTAAGGTTTAGAGTTTGTCAATATTCTACCAACTTTTCAATGATATAGTTATTCTATAGTTTTCTAGTTATTTAAACAAATATATGAACTACTAACTGTGTATTTCTTTTGCTCATTGGGTAGTGTATATATGGCTTCATGATTCACTATTAATGAAAATGTTTTGATTCTCAAGGGTGTGAAACAAAGAGACTAACTTGAAGGTTCCAAAATTTTGAATTACATCATTAAGAAACCTTGATGAGCTTATTATCTTTTAACAATGTCTTAAAACCTCCATTTCATAAGATTCTACCATGCACAAGTTGAACTAGATCCAAAGGATTAGCATTATTATCAAGATTAAATACACCAACAATATATAGTGTTTAAAATAATTTGTCTCTTAGTGACACTTTAAACAAAATATAAAATCATAAAGAAAATTATTATTATTAAAACTATAATATGAATAATTAAAATATATTTTGATTCAACTTTGCAATCACAATTTTCTTGAGTGGTTGTTCAATCATTTTAGGAATTTTAAATTATTATTTTTAGGTTTATGTTTAGGGTTTAGCATTTAGGGTTTAGGGTTTAGGGTTTATGATTTACGGTTTAGGGTTCAAGTTTAGGGTTTAGGGTTTAGGGTTTAGGGTTTAGGGTTTAGGGTTTGAAGTTTAGGCTTCAAGGTTCAAGGATCAGGGTTTAGTGTTCAGGGTTGAGGATTTAGGGTTCAATGTTTAGGGTTTAGGGTTTAGGTTTTAGGTTTCAAGGTTCAATGTTTTTAGGGTTTAAATTACTATTTTTTAGGTTTTTGTTCAATTATTTTTAGGGTTTAGGGTTGAGGGTTTAGGGTTTAGGTTAGGTTTATTTAGGGTTTAGGTTAGAAGGTTTAGGGTTTAGGGTTTAGGGTTTAAATTACTATTTTTAGGTTTTTGTTCAATAATTTTTTAGGGTTTAGGATTTAGGGTTTAGGGTTTAGGGTTGAGGGTTGAATGTTGAGGGTTGAAGGTTGAAGGTTCAAGATTTAAGGTTTAGGGTTTAGAGTTCACGGTTTAGAGTTTAGGGTTTAGGGTTCAAGGTTTTGAGTTTAGGGTTTAGGGTATAGGTTTGAATGTTCAAGGTTTAGGGTTTAGGGTTTAGTGTTCAATGTTTAGGGTTTGGGGTTTTAGGGTTTAGGGTTTAGGGTTCAAGGTTTATGGTTTAGGTTTAGGGTTTAGGGTTTAGAGTTTTCAAGTAAAAAAAATTTATGAGCTCAAAGTAGACTTAAAAACAAGAGGATCTTATTATTAACAAGTCAATATTCTACCAACTTTTCAATGTTATAGCTATTCTATAATTTTCTAGTTATTTAAATAGTATATGAAGTACTAATTGTGATATTATTTTGCTCAATATTCTACCAACTTTTCATGATTCTTATTAATGAAAATGTTTTGATTTTCAAAGGTGCGAAACAAAGACTAACTTGTAGGTTCCAAAAGTTTGAAATGAACCTTGATGAGCTTATTATCTTTTAACAATGCCTTATAACCTCCATTTTATAATATTTTACCATGCACAAGTTGAACTAGATCCAAAGGATTAACATTATTATCAAGATTAAATACACCAACAATATATAGTGTTTAAAACAATTTGTGTCTCTTAGTGACACTTTAAAAAAACTATGAAATCATAAAGAAAATTATTATCATTAAAACTATAATATGAATAATTAAAATATATTTTGATTCACCTTTGCAATCACAATTTTCTTAATTTCACCATGCATGTAATATGAACTACCTTAAATTTATAAAACATTGTATATATTTCAAATGAAAAAATTTACAAATAAGCTTCTCTTAGCTTCAAGAATATTTATTCAAATATTCTCTACTAACAAGGCCAACCACGTGAAGGTGGAAGCTGGCCTCCCCTAATTGACCTAAGACAACCACAAAACAACACAACACCACAAACAATACAACATCATACAAAACAACACAACACATACATTTAATTTTATTTATTAACAAATATTTATATAACTTTAAATATGATTATTTTAGTCATTTGCAATGATGTTAATATGTGAGAAGCGAAATATTTATTATTAAATTTTAATCACAATCTTTATTTATTTTTATGTTTTAACATTTTTAATTAATTATAGATATTAAAATATTTATAATTGTGGTGACATCATAATTCATTATGTTTTATTAAATGATATTTTTGTAAGGCATTTAAAATATTGTTATTATTATGGCAAGTTAAAATGTTTATTTTTGTATTTTTTGTGGCATGCTAATGCAATAACTGTTTTATAAGTGATGCATAAAATATTTAGGAAGGGATTTATGTTGCGATTAATAAGTGGTAAATTTATTTTCAAAATTGTCGTTTGTAACTTTAGTGTTGAGCTTAGAATTAATAAATTATTAAATAAAAATTAAACATTAATCAAAATTATTCAAGAATGCAAAGAAAACGAGAAACAAAACTTAAAGAATGGTGTTGGCCTATCAACCATTCTTTAAGTTGTGGGACAAACACACGACCTCAAGAAATAACCATGGCTACTGGCTATTTCCTTTGGTCTTTAGAAGGGGTTTTTAGCCCCTTCCAATAAATTCTTTTATTAAAAATTGTATTTGTACATGTTACAATGCAATTAGGTCAATGTGCTTGACCAAAGTATTACTAAAGAAATGGTCAATGTCCAATTCCATCTCTTGTTGCTCTAAATACACACTAGAAATGTCACTCCTAGGCTTGCTATAATGGTAACTCTTCATCCTGCCTGTTCCAAGAGCAACAAGCTACAACTGCCCACAACTTGCTTACAATTTGTAATAGGATTCAAGTTAGAGAGAGGGGTTGTGAGCTTGCACAGTCTACTTGAATTGTGTGTAACCCTGTCAACCTGCCACATCATTTAGTTATAAATCAGTCTACCATAATATAGCAATATCAACATTCAATTTAAAGAACCACATGAGTTACATAGACAGTAAAATAAATAATGCAAATAATCTAAAATCCATCTAGAAAATAAAGAACTGTGTGATGATAGTAAGTAGAATTGTGTGGTGACAGTGAACAGGTGCTTTACCTCTTTGAGAAATAATGTACGGCTGTGAGTTCTGTACAAATGAGCATGGAAATAGTGAAGATGAAAAAGGAACATAAGGAGTGACTGGCAAAGACAAGTGAGCAGACGCAGAAAAGTTTCAGAAAAACTAGAGCCTCCAATCCAAGCGCACAATACCTGAAGGTTATGCTAAAAATATGAGAAGTGGTGACTACTTCGAAATATAAAAAAATGATCAAAATGTGTTTTGTATGGAAGACACAAGTCACGAAGATAATGACAGAGTATGTGAGAGACATGTAGACATGATCCAAATGTGATAGAAAACCTAATTCTGTGAGCATGAATCTACTTAAGCACTATTATTGACTCATATTTTATAGTAGTGATACACATTAACTCATTTCTTATGAAAACGAATTGCTCATTTAAGCTTTCTCATTGACCAATATTTCCTGAGTAGTAGTACACATGAACCCATCTCTCATGAAAATGAATGGTAGACTCAACACTTATTGTATTTAGATAATACTTTCAGAAATTTTTAAGGCTTTTCATGAGATTGCCCATTTCAATAGTACTCCATCTCAAACATGCTTAATCATGAAGTTTTCCCAAGATCAAAGCTATTTAACTTGCTACTTCATTTACAAAACCTTCAACAAATATTGTGCCTTATGAACTATTACCTATAGAACCTTGTAACTCATCGATAAACAGGACTTTTGATTTCAAAGGGTTTAAATAGGTGCGCAGGGCTAGATGATCAGTCCTCACCTTATGAATTGCATATGCACTTAGGGATATAAACTAAAATGAATAGGAGGGTTAGAGCAGGATTTGTCCATGTTTGCTAATAGTCAATTATGTGGGTCCCTTAACTATGTTACTAAATCGAACTCAACAGACATTTGAAACTCCAAGTGCAGGTAATGACTATTTTCCCTGTTGTGTTGTGTTGGTGGGACATTCTTTGTTTGTTGCTGTGCATGGATTGTATCATTCATTTTTGTTGAAATTTATCTCTACTGTATTGATTAAGGTTTTGAATGAATCTTTAAAAATGGAAGGAGAAGTATATGGCTTGGTTTATGTTGGAAAGATTTGAGTGTTGGATTGGCCTAGAATTTGTTCAGTATGCTCAAAATGTTGTTTGCTGTGGTAATTTGGAGCCTAGAGCCTAGCTGGAGAGAGAAATTTTTGATCCTTTGTATTAAGTCTTCCTTGCAAAGCTGCCAGAGCTAATTTAACATGTCGAGATTGAGTGAGACTTTTTGAGAGAACGAACTCTTGTATGAAAAAATGAGTGGAAAGAATATATGAAATAGATAAATTATGGAAGAGAGCAGTGGATATCTGGTGAAAGTATGCCTTTAATAGTTATATGTTGAAGTTTTAGATATTAATCTATACATGTCCCAAGGAAGTTGAGTTATAAGGAGCCACATTCTTTATATCTATTCCATTTTGAATTAATAAACTAATGGGAGATTAAAACCCTAAAGATGGAAGGCTAGATTAAGGCTAGATTATTTTTGTGCTAGCAGTAGTGAGGAAAGAGAATAGAGATTATTTTTGTGCTACAGGTCAGCAAAACTATCCTGATGGATCTTAGATGATGGATCAAGAATTATCCATGAAGACCCAAGAAGAAAGGAGAAAGGAGAAGACCTTTGATAGGTGCATCTAAAATTGGAATAAGGTGGAGAAAAGATGAGTTCACAATAGCTTCCGGGAATGACATCAGGCAAGGAACATTTAACCCAAAACTAAATTACTACATTCCAGTGGTAAACGAACTTCACTATTGCAGATGATTTGAATGTTCTGTAAAATATTGGAAACCCAATAAGAAAAATAATGAAAACAACAAAAAAAACTACAGAGCAGGGCATGCACAGACATACCAAAAGCCCAATAGGCAGGTAGACGTCCTATGAGGTCAGTGAACTGCTGAACCACATCTAATGTTGACCTGCAAAGAAATTGAAGTCCAACAAACCCCATTACTGCGACTATAAAAACTTAAAAGCAACCATCCCATAGCTGTTCAATAAATTTGTGTTTAAATTAAAGGTGGCAATGTCAGTTGTATAAAGAGTATAAGCTTCATTTGGAGGAATCTAAACCCCATTGGGCTGTGTGTTCTCTCTCTCCGAGCACATACAGTGAAGCTGATTTGCGCTTGACAAACAATGTATAGTCTTCAAACAATATGAGATGTGGACATTATCTATTCTTAGCAATACTTAGAGTAGCCATAGAACATATTTCCAACTAAGCACTCTCATGGAATGCGTAGATTTGGGAAACTATTCATTTTGATTGCTATGAGACAATCTTTTCAATATAGGATGTTGACCATGACCATTTCTATATATAGATGTATATATAGATACATACATATATAAGCACACATACATACATACATATACATGTATAACATATCTTGAAATGTATTATCAAAAAAATTATCCAAACATTTGCATCAATGGTAGGTTATGTTTCTTGAATCTTGTCACATCAAAAAATAAAGCTTGAGAATGATTGAGGGAGTGAAGCAAATTTTTTTTTCTTTATGTGAACGCAAAAATGGTGTTCTCCAAATTTTTTGCTTTGATATATGTATTGTAACGTGAACAAAAGTAGATTGGTTATGCTCACTTGTCTGTCGTTTCATTAATCTTTGTTGTTAAATTACATGTTTAATTATAGTAGTAGGCTAGAGCCAAACAAAATGATAAACATATAATATCGATGAAGTTTCCTACTTTGATTCATACAAAGTTAGTTATTTTTGCTGGTGTACAAAATGCGTGGGTTGGAACATTTCCAATACAAACTGAAGAATAGGGATTGAGGGAAGCATCTGCTTTATCATGCCAGTGAAAATTTGGAATGAAACAAAAAACATTACAAATATAGGAACTTAAAAAACCATTAAATGGCACTACAAAAGGTCTAGGAACTAGCATATGCATCATGGTTCAGTTCCAACATGATAGACATGAAACCTATCAGCAGACATAGATTCCACCCTTGTCCAAAAATGTGGGGAAACGAGTATAGATACTGATTTCATTTGCATCAAATAATATGAGCAAATGATCAAGAAACATAAACAATCTTTTGTGTGATAGATTTAAGACTTGACATTGTAAGCCATTAATGAATTGCAATGCACACAAACTATAATATAATATTGTGAAAGATATAGGGAGGTATAAATGTCTTGTTTTTTATCTATTTGTAATGAATGAAAAGTAGATCCAAATAGAAGCATAACGTTTTTAGAGAGAAACAACATGTTAAATAGCAGATTTTAGTATTGTTAAACAATGTGAAGAAATGATTAGAGAACACAAGGAAATGACAGTGTTGTGGGTATAGGAACTTACAAACACTTCATTCTCTGTGTGTAACACATAAGACAAAATTTTCCAATAGTATCTTAATTACCTCTTGTGAAAGAATCAAAGAAAATGGAGAAGAAATGCAAACAATTTTATACCATAATTAAGGCTTGATAGCTTAAGCCACTAATTGGTTGAAGATGCATATAAACTAAAAATTATGAGTGTCAAAGATATAGGAAGGTATAGAGTCAAAAAAAGACTAAACCAGTTGATAGTAGGAGATTTAGGTTGCTCATCAAAAAATTTATATGATAATATCATATATTTAGTGTATATAATTCTCTATCTTCAAAAATTGGCCGTCAAATTCAAGACCTAAAGATATGGATTCTAAACATAAATTTGTTAAGATTATTGTTCGGCTGCTGAAAGATACCTTCAAGGCTAGGGGTACCTTTGGGAATGTAAAACCAAGGTTCATATATAGATTACAAAAGTTTAAACTCCAAAGAATAAGAGTGAATAATCTCTCTTACACTATGGTCTCAACTAAAATATAGGAGGGTGTTCCTAAAGGTCTGCTAAATAAAAATGAGGGTGTTGAAATATGACAATATATGAATCTAAAAGTTGTATCCAATGTAAATTTAACTCCAAATACTATCATTAGGTTAAAGACTAATCAATTGTGCATATGACCCCTTATATATTTGATAATGACATCATTTCAAGAAACACAAGACAGAAGCAAATATACATCATCTAAGAATATTATCCTTATTTAAGTATTGAATCACATATTGTAAATTAAATCTAATTCATTATAGATTATTTGTGAAGGATTTATTTATTTTCTAAAATGTGTGCTTGAATCGTTTGTTTCCTAAATTAGTCCCTAGTCAAAGGGTTATAGAGTCACAATCCATAGAAGAGAAAATGTAATGAATAGAAGAATAAATGGCCCTAGAATCACATTCATGGTTTTAGGTGGGTAAATGCAATATACAATGGGGCTAATGGTCAATTGAACTAACCTCCGTACGACACTTTTTCCAATGGTCTCAGGGCTCTCGATTAGAAAAGAGAAAATAACCCAAAAGAAAAAAAAAATGAAAAGTACAACACCTAGGTCAACGTAATGGGCTCACATGTATCCAGAGTGCCCAATGTATGAACCTAGTGCTCTGATACCAATCTTTTAAAATTTCAGCAACTCAAAGTGCATCCCCACTAGATGCAAAAATCTAGCAAATAAATAAAACCAACGACTGCAGTGCATGATCGATCTTGCATGAACTAGGAGAAGAGAGAGGAAGCCATAAGACACTAAATCCAACAATAAACAAGAAGGCACACATATTGAAGAGTGAGCTTGGAAGATGAAAGAATTAGGGTATATACTAGATTCAAGACATTACTTAATGTTGAGAAAAAGAGGGGAAAAAGAATTATTTATCTACGATCATAGTGAAGAGTCAACACAAGCGCCTGAATCAATAAACATGGCCCCTGACATAACAAATAGAATATGTTAAGAGCCCCAAGAATGATGCAATTGTCACGCTACATCTATATTCATCTTTAGGTGAAGAGGTATCAATTTTGGCAAACCACAACACAATGCAGAAGTTCCAATCTACTCCTCAGCTGACTAGAAAAGGAGCCAACATTTAAAAGAATGGAAATAAGAAATGGACACAATCACCAAATTTTTTAATATCATACGACTTTAATTAAAATAGTATTCCTTATGCATGCAAAAATAAATGATGCATGGAAAGGACTTGGGCCAGGGATGGGACCATATCATAGTATCTAAAGTGGGAGTTGGGTATGTGTAGGATCATGATGGGCCAAAAAGTGGCGATATGTAAGCCATATGATAGCCCATGTGGCTGACAACTTTTTTTTAACCCAAAATTGATGAATCGAAAAGGATTTTTAGAGGAGATTCTCAACTTTCCACCAATATAAATTATTGTTTACTTTTAATTTAATAAATAATTATTATTCATTTTCTATTAGAATTATGAATAAAGTCCTAATTGATAGGTTGATTGAAAAACATCTATAACTTTCAAATGGTATCACTTTTTTTGAATCCAAAACATGCGTCAAATTCTATGCTTTGCGTACTATAGGATTAAAAAAAATAAAATTGAATTTCATGAATTTTAGACCAAGTTAAGGTGGTTAGATAGACAAGCTTTTATAGTTTTTAAAATTTGTAATACAAAATTCATAATTAATTATTTACATGGAAAAAAATTATAAAAAAATATGCATCACATCGGGACATGAGTCCTCTACTTATATCTAAAAGCTTATAAAAAAATATTATTATTTTATTGTGGTTAGGGTGGTTAGACATACACCTACTTCTTATGTTTACCCTAAAATTTAAATACTACTGCATTGAAATTTCAAATTTTCACCAAAGAGATTTAAAATAAATAAATAAAGGTTTGGTAGTTTAGAAACTAAATTCAATTAGCTACAGATTCTATTTTTATATTTTTTTGAAATAATATAGATAACTTATTCAAATGTTTACGTCAAGTTGTCTACCTCTGATTTTTTATCTTTTTATTGCCACTTAAGGGCCTATTTTTTCCATAATGATCTTGGGCATACCCAACTATTCAAACCTTCCCATACTCTGCATTGAATATCAAATCAGTGTACTCTAGTCATATGTCTAGTAATGTACTTTTTGAATTGTTTACAGATAAACAACAATGTGGCGTGGAAAGAAAATGAACCAATGTGGAAAAAAATATTCACACACTCTAAGAGTTTGGCTAATTGTGATCAAGAATTTGGAAATTTCTTTAAGATTTTTCTAGGAAACTTTGGGTCAATTGGTATTTCTCTTCCGGTAAGGACACTTGAAGTTGGTTCCTCTTTTGGTGAGATGGAAAGAAAGAAGGAAAGAAAAAGGGAATTTGGTTTTTGTACTCCTCTAGAATGCAAGATTCCCAAAATTAAAGGAAAAGGAAAGGAACAAGAAATTCTGGATATATCAGATGAGGAATCTGACAAAGAAACTAGGGACACATAGGGAAAAGATCAAGAATCAACCGAACCTGAACAAGAAAAGGAAATGTCAGAAGCAAGTGAAGAAGAAGATGACTTGAAAAAGGAGAGGCTACTGCAGTTTATTCACAAGGAAGGTGGAATGTAAAAAATTTCTAAGTTATGGTATATTAGACCCACATATGATCAGGATACGATTCTAAGTGTAATAAATGCTCATGTTGTGCACAGTCATATCAAACTGGAGAGTTTGCAGAATATCTTGCAAGAAGAAATGATTGAATGCATAAAGGAAATAATGGACTCTGAGTCTCAAAATAAAGAAGGAGAAGTTATCTCACATTTGAAGGGGTAGTTTAGGTTATCACTCACAAAGTTAAAATAAAATAAATGAGGTGAGACAATGCATAAGTGTAGCATATAAAATCTATAACTATTGCATCTGTTGGCCTCATGCAGCTGGGAAATATAAAGAGAAGTTGGAGAAAATTGAAACAAAATTAAATGGGATTGGAAATTTTTTTGATATGTTTCAGGATCAGGATGGTATAATTAAGAAAATAATTCAAGAGCTACAGTCTGAGCACACAAAAATTCAATTCACTAAAAACACTCTTGTGGACACCTTTTGGAAAGTAAAGGACCTAACTGAATGTAGACTGGAACAAATGGTTGAGATACTGAGGAAAGGAGAGAATCTAGAGAATATGATTAAATTTATATAATCCCTCATCGAGATTGTCAACAAGCCATCCAATAATAACAACATGATCATAATCATTGGGATTGCAATAGAAGCTTGAAATAAATTTCTTCCGGAGATGAAAGAAAATCACAAGATAATTTTCTAACTCGAGTAGCAGTTCTTTTTCAAAATTTTGAATCAATTTTGAATTTTTGGTTATATTTCAAAGGGGGAGATTGAACACGTGTTTTTTGATTGATGTCAAAGGGGGAGAGAGAGTAGTGAAAAATTCCTCATTAATCTCAGGGGGAGCTATGTTTTGAAATTTTGAAGTTTGGCAGCGTACTCATATTGGTTTTGACACATAGTGATTTTTCAGTAAGTGTTGGCATGAATGCCAAAGGGAGAGATTATTGGCATATGGCTTTAAGTGTTGTCATTGATGGAAACCTAAGTCATTCATCTGATCCACATTCTAGTATTGGTTCATACCGGAAAACAAAATAAAGAACAAGGTATCCGGTTAAAGGTAAAGATATTGATTTGTGTACTTCATCGGACTATTATTTTCAGTTGTGGATCTCAGAGAAAGGGTTGATGTTTGTACTACCTTATTCAATAATTATCGAGGTGTGCATTTACTGGTGTATGATCTAGGAGACCTGGTGCATTGATTTTTTTATTATCTATGCTAAAAGGCCGATTTGATGGATATAGCCATTGTGGATGCCTAAGGAGTAATTGGTTAATTTTTTTTGTGTTCGAACATGTTTATTTGGGTCATCACTATGCTATGGCCAACTATGGTTGGTGCACATATAGAATTATTTGTGGATTTAGCCGACAGTTGAAAAATATTCTATGTTTTATAAAAAGTCGACATATGGATGATCAAATCCTTGGTAGCGGATATATATAAGAGATTGGTTGTATCTTTTTGAAGGTGTGAATGCATGTGATGCGAATTATGATAGTGTGTGATGTAAAATTTAAGAGGATAGTGATGCGAAATCATCTGCACATGGATTTATGATGTGAATTATAGAACATAGCATAATAGAGCAGAATAGAGCGAAGTGTAGAATCAGATAGAAGGTCCAAAATCTGATCTATGAGCCTAACCAGAACTGTAACCTGGCATGAGTAGATGATATCACTTCAGCTGAATCCTTTAGATGGTCTTAATCGAAATATCGTGTATGGTAGTGAGCCTTTCTATTTTGAGCAGTGATCTCTAGGCAATGAGCCTGAATTCAAGTGCATTCCCATTTTGTAAAACTTATATTTGAGTACTCAAACTGTGGATAGACCTCCACCATGGTTTTTCCCCTAATAGGATTTCCACGTAAACATTCTTGTGTTATGGTGTTGTGGATGATTACTTTGTGTGATTGCATCTTTCCTTGGTTTAATGTTGAAATGGTTTAAGTATCAATTTAATAAAGTTCAGATTTGTAGAACACTAATTCACCTCCCCTCTCAGTGTTCCCTTGAGTCGAACAAAATTTACATGGAAAAAATAATATGGTAAAAACCACAATGATTATTAACTCACAATATAATAGTAATGCAAAAATTGGATACAAAGGCTATTGCCAGAGGGCTCACTGCCTAGAAAGGACTCACTATCCAAATACAAAGGCTCACTTCCTACAGTTAGGAATCATTGTCTAGAAGGAGGCTAACTACCTACAAATGAAGAAAGACAATAGAAAATCAACCATAATAGGTTCCACACATTCGCAGCTTGATCAAAGGATTTCAAACACCATCATCTCACTACTTTCAAGAATCTGACACATCAAAGTATTGTTGCCTTGATTCACTTTCTCACACTCTACTTTTCATACTTGGTTTGCACACTTCATGAGCTTTTAATTTTCAACATCTTGACTTGTATTTATACCATCTTCAATCTTGAAAATCTTCTCCAAGGTTAGCTACACATCCTTTATTTTGAAAATTCAAATTAGGTCACCGACTCAACATTCGGATAAGAATGAGAGTGGACCAATTACATACTTAATTAGAACCCAAACAACATCTTGGATCAATCACACGCTTCCTTAATCAATGCTTATTCTCCATGTAACATGTAAACACCAAGTCATCCAAACCTAATGAAAACACCAATGAAATTTGAAGTGCGCACATCCACAACAAGATGATGACATGTGGATCACACAACATGATTCACCAAACACTGGAGCACCTCTTAAAAACCTCCAGATACATTCATAGCAACTGCTGGGTAAAAGCACAAAGTTGTGTCACACTTTATAAAGGAAACGACCAACATTGATCCAACTTTTAAACTTGAATCGCTAAAAAGTGGCATATATGTTTTGAATTTTGGAATGATGTAAACTAGTAAAATGTGTATTTTTTAGTATATTTTATGTTTGTATTTTAAAAAATAAAATAAAAATAATTTTAAACTAGTTTTTTAATAAATTAACACTATAATTTAGTTGTTGATAAAATGCTAAAAAATGAAGTTGCATGGGATATCAAACTTTTTATAGTAAATTTTACTATTTATCTTTTAATTGTTTTGTGTATTTATAACTTGAAACTTTAGTGCATGGATATATTTTTTTCCAATTTTGATAAATATATTTTTTTAAATAAATATTAAAATGTGTGTGAATAAAAAAATAGGTGTTTCCATCGGACGTCAACTTTCATATTAAATATTTATCTACAATGGAAAAAAATTATACAATCTTGAAATATATTCTTTTATCTAGTGCATCATATTTTTTTCAATATTTTTTAATAAGTTTTAGTATTTTGCCTTGGCATGGTAATCAACCTAATATATTTTGTTGATAACCTAATTTTAGGAAAAATAAAAAATAAATAATAAATAATAATTAAACTATTCCAATAAATATAGTTTTGAAAACTACACTTATGAATCTACAAAAGCGTATTTTTCTATTTAAAAAAAAATGTTATTTACATTAGTAGGAGTTATTGAAACTTGAAGTTTTTCAAATAATTTCATTTTTTTGGTAAATTGGACTAAAAGTAGTCCTCCATATATTTTTAGCCGACAATATTAGTTGAAAAAGTTGTGGAAGTATCTAAATTAGCTAGAATGAGTCTTACTAGATCATTTGTTTGACCAAAATTGATTTTTAGTTAGAAATACTTAAATTCAGTCGTGTTGATAAGTTTGTTGAAAGTGTGACACAACTTTGTATCTTCATACACATAGCATTCTTCAACAGTCCAACTAGACTGTGCAAACACACACAATAGCTCTGGAACAAGCCCTCTAGAGCACCAAACCCCAAGCACATTTTCCAAAACACATAGAACATCAATATTAACCTTCTTCTAGATCCACAAGATTTGAGTCAAACCACTTGAAGACTCTAGAGCAGAGACATCTCTCCCATTCCACAGATAAATATTTTTGCCAAATCGGTTCACACACCGATGAACACATATTTCGCTCTCCATCAACTCAGAAGCTAAAACTCGAGATATATTATCCATTGAAGCCCATAAACAATACTGCAAATTTGCATAGGCATAGGATCAATACAAAAGAAATCTAGAGCACATTACAATAGCACACTCAAAACACACACACAACACTATCTTCATTATTTATTAGTTTTCTCAAAAGCATTTGACATTAGTACATCAACACCATAAATATAGCTCCATGTACTCTCAACACTTCTACAGTATCTCAACTATATATGTACCACCTACAATCATCCTGAACTGTGTTGACATCAATGACAATACTAATGACAACACCACCAAACACATTAATACTTGCAACAAATTTTACATTATCTCTTTCAAACTAATACCCATTGCTAGGTGCCATGTATACCTCCTTGCTAACCTTTGAAAATTATAAAAAATTAACTCCAATATCATTTATTCCTTCCTAATTTTTGTATAGTTTTGAAATCAACACATACTGTAAACAAATGGTAAAGTAGTAATTTATAAATTACTTTACTATTTGTCATAAAATGCAAAATTAGGAGGTGGAGTTAACTGAGGTTCTCAAGTCACGCAAATTCAAAGAAAGGAGAAGTAAAACTAAAGATTGTTTTCATGTATTGAGGAGTGAAACAAGCAATATTCATGCATTGGATTGAGACAAAGTTGAGTTTCAATGATACTAATTTGTTCACATGCACTTGATGATACTTGGAGTCTTTTTGCTTCAACTTTCAATCAGGTTTGAGCCTTTTAATGAGCCTTTTTGGGTCAACCATCATGCAGACTAAGTTTGCAACTGTTTGAGCCCAGTTTACATCAGTTTTTACTCCCCTTTTGTGGGATTTCATCTTAACTCATGGGTGAGATATTTACAGATATTTTCACTATCAGTTAGTTGCTTGTGGAACCTCTTAGTTCTTTGGAGCCATCTATTGTATATATTGAAAATACTATCTTTTTCTCAGTTCTTGCCTTTTTGAGAAGGTTTTGTAACTCATTTTGTTGAAAATTTTATACAAATTAGCAAGTTACAGGTTACAAATTTTTATTTTTATGTAGAATTTTCCTAATGTTTTCATTCAGAATCTATCAAGTTTGCCTCTTCATAATAATGCAAAGAGTCTTTATGAATGATTTTGATGAAACTATTATGTTTTAAACAATCAAAACCTTTATTCTTTGTTCGTTCATTATTGTACATCCATCATTATGCAAGCTTTATTATCATTTAGGTGCATCACCATAGTTAAATTTCAGTTTATGCATTCATTTCAAAGCCTTTCTTCCCTTTTCTGTCAAGAAATCAGTTATTCATTTGAATATCTTAAGGGAACCAGCCCATAATCTGGGGATTCATCTTCGCTATGAGCATACCCAAAGGCTCGAAGATGTTTCCATGTTTCACGAGATTGTTGAGAATTTAAACTTGGCATCTTGGTGCAATCTCCATGACAACATTAACATTGTTACAAATGATTAAAATCATCATATTTAAGTTGCACATTCAAAATTTATATAAATATTTTTTATAAATAAAATAAAATGTATGTGTTGTGTTGTTTTGTATGATGTTGTATTATTTTGTGGTGTTGTGTTTTATGGTTTTCTTAGGTCAATTAGGGGAGGCCATGCAAGCTTCAACCTTCATGTGGTTGGCCTTGTTAGTAGAGAATGTTTTATAAATATTCTTCAAGCTAAGAGAAGCTTATGTGTAAATATTTTCATTTAAAATAAACAATGTTTTATAAATTTAAGGTATTTCATGTTATATGCATGGTGAAATTTTACTAAATGCTACTAAATGCTACTATATGATCTATGGTTAAATGTGGGATGAAAAATTATAAAGGGAAGAAAATGTGTTGTCAAATGGGAAACCAATAATTAAAAATCTGTGTTGAAGATCTATGGGAGCAATTCCTCCCTTAGAGAGTGATGCAGATTGCCACATGGAATGTTATAAGATTGAATCTACCTAAATAAATGTGTATGAAAAAGTGTCAAATTGAAAACCTATTGGTCAATATCATTCTATTATAACAACAAAAAAATTCTTTAGTTGTTAACATCTTTTTAAACCAATGCAAAAATTATAAAGGATTATGTGTGGATGCAATTGAGATAGCAGAGGTTCTAGGAATATTATTAAAACCCTTTCGAGTATTTATGGAGTTAATTATCTTTTCATCGAATTGGATGCTTCTTGAGGTAAGAATTTTACCTTTTGATGTTTCCTTTTGCTTAATTAATGTTTATGGTTTGACTAAATCTAAAGAAAAAATATGGGTATAGAATCAGTTATGATCTCAAAGTCCAACTACAAATTTATCCTTGAGGGATATTTAAATGGAATTCTCTCTATATAAGAAAAACGTGGGGGTATTTCTTACATTTCACAATCTCGGATTGATTTCAAAATTTTGTAACAGATACAAATCTCATGGATGTAGCTCCAAAATATAGGACTCCAATAGGCATGCAAGGTTTATAAATATTGCTAAAACTCTTAATAAAATCTATTTATTATCAATTGGTTAAAAATCCCCTCAAATTTTGGAATTGCCAATTTCAAGCTCTAATCATTTCCTTGTGCTACTAAAAATCTCAGAAGATAAACCCCCTCTCAAATATAGGTTTATATTTGAAAAGATGTGGTTCATAAGAGAAGATTTAGCGGATTTGATTCTATAATGGTTTTTTAATCCAATGAATCTAAAAGGAACAAAGATGTTCATCTTTTTTTTAAAAATGTTTCACATTGAAACAAAGCTTAATGATTGCAACAAAAATTCTTAAAAAAAAAAATTTAAGGATAAGATTATAATAAAAAAGGAACTAGAGGAGTTAAATCCAAAGGTTGTTTCCTTAATTATGTTTTAAGTAGATCACATAAAAGAAAAGGATTTAATGACTCATCATGCATAAATAACTTTTTAAATAGAAATGAAAATTTAGAGAACTTGGTTAGCTGAAGGATATTTAAACACAAAAAAAAATCCACAATGCTTCAAAAGTTCGCAGAAGCTAAAATACAATTGACAACATTTCTTCAATAGATAACCATCTAACAAAATATGAAGATATCCATCTTGAATTCATATTTTTTTAAAACATGGTGGTGGGTAGTAGTGTTATGGAACATTCCTTTCTTAATAAAGGAAGAAGATAATGAGATATTAATGGCTCTAGTAGCCGATTTAGCAATAAAAAAGTGACTTTCTAATTACTTCCAAACAAATCCCCAAATTTGGATGAGCTCCCCATGTTTCTACCAAAAGTGTTGGGGATCCATTAGAAGAGATGTATGGGAGGTGGTGAAGGGTTTATGTTAGTCCAAAAAGATTCTCAAATATTTAAATAATACAAACAAATTGATCCAGTTTAAAAGATCGGATTATGGCTCATTTTTGGACTATTGATCCATTTCATTGTGCAGTACCATTAATAAAATAATTTCAAAGATATTTTTGAATAGATTAAAGGTTGTTTTTCTTAACCTTATTTCCTGTAAGTAAAGTGGGTTCACAACTAGCCAAAATATTAAAAATCTGATAATAGTGGATCATGAGTCAATTCAAACAATCATCAATTCCAAGATAAAAAGTATAATGATAAAAGTGGGCATTAGTAAGGCATATAGATAGGGTGAGTTGGTTGTTTTAATACAAATCATGAAAAAAACTAGTTTCTAGAAAATTCAATTGGAATAGATTTATAGTGTCATCTTAACTCCTAGATTCTCTATTTTTAGTTAATTGAGGCCTTACAAAATTTTGAAAGCTTCAATGGGTATTAGACAAGGAGACTCTGTATCTCCCTTCCTCTTTGTCATAATGACAAATGCCCTTAGAAGAGAAATCAATGTGAAGGATTTTATGGGATTTTGGTGTGGAGTACAAATTGCTAGAAATATGAAACCTATTACTCATTAGCTCAATTCATTGATGACACCATTTTATATGGGGAAGCTCATATGGATGAGGTTATCATAGCCAAATCCACTCATGATAGCTATATTTATTTTATCTATTCGATTAATCAACAATGGAAAATTAAAGTATTTTTTCACACAAGGAGCATGACACAAAAAGTAATTACAAACTTTGTAGGTTTCAATATCAACTCTATTCCAAGATAGTATTTAAGGGACCTTTGTTCAAAAGTTCCACAAAATGGGATTACAAGATGATACCTTTACATCTTGCAAAATAAAATATGAGGCTTAGAAAGGTTATTGATTAAATTTGGTAGAAATAATTATGATGACAAGATTTTTTCTATACAACCCCATTCTATTTGATGTCTTATCTTCAATTAAGGAAAAAATCCATGCATAATATTAATATTGTATTGATGATACTTCTAATGGAAGGTTACAATATAATCAAGATGACCCCCTTCATAAGTTGGGATACAATCAAGAAATATAAAAACAAAAGTGGCTCTAGCTTTCAAACATTTTCAACACATAACACCAAACTTGGTGCTAAATCAGTATGAATAATATTTGATAGTTCCTCAACCATCTAGAGTAAGGTGTTACAAAGGAATTATTCAAACAATGGGGATCCAAGTAGAATACTAACCACTGCTTATTCCTTTGAATTACTCTGACATATGGAAACTCATTATGAATTGTAGGCATCTTATCACATTTAATTTATGTTGGGTTATTAATAATAAAAAATACATAAATTTTTGGGTAGCCTCTTGGAACAAAAATGGGCCCCTTGTGGATATTATTGCACTTTGTGAATGCAAGGAAATTATGGAGGATGTGTGGTACAATTTTTTTCTAGATTATGTCATCAAAAGAAATAGGGTGAATGGTGTTGAATGAGAATGGAAAGATTTCAATGTGGTGCCTATATCTTTAGAAGCTAATGTTAAATTCAGAGACAAATTAGGAAAAGTATTTTTATTAATAGTTTCCCATGAGGATAAAATTATTTGATGTGGAAAATCAGGAAACTATTTAATCTAACTAGGTTATTAGATTGAAATATTTGTGTCTATCAAACCCTTGTAGTTGATGGATTTTTGTTGCGGGGCATATGTATTACTAAAAGTGGGTGCCTTTGTATGGATGTTTTTTCATAAAAGGGTTTTAAATGAGGACAAACTAAAATCAATTGGTATCTTAGGCACCTCAAGATGCCTATTATGTATTAATGCAAATGAGACCATTATCATCTCTCATTATGGTGTCTCTTTGCTAATGTTGGTGTTAGTTACTTGAGAGGTTAGGTTGGTTTGGGGTCTTTTAGGAAGATATATTGGTAATATGTCATGGTTTTCCATCCAAAAAAGTAACTCCTCATGGGTTCTAGGGTATGGAAAGTAAGTCCTATAGTTATTGACAAATTTGGAAGGAAAAATTCAAGTAATATTTTAGAGAGGCAAGTAGAAATTAGAGAAGTCATAAAAATAGTCATTGTTGGGATAAGAAAATTCTTAAACATTAATTATGATAATATAAATAAAAAAGCTTCACAACCTAAGATAATCAAATAATGAAATCTTGTATTTTATTAAAAATTCTAATGAATCATAACACCAATGACTCCTAGAAAAATTCTTGAGAACAAAGAATTAGGCAAGATGGATGGCCCCTCATAGTGGAAGGCTAAAATTAAATTTTGATGCAATATCTCATGGTAACCCAAGAGCTTCTCATTTGGCGTATATCTAGAAAAATAACTCTTTTTCTCAAACAATGAGTTAGAATTAATTCTCTTTACAAAGGAATCTAGTTGTAAAAATGGAAGAGACTTTGATATATAGACATATGAAGGAGATTCATTAACATATATCAATGTAATTAAAATTCAAAAGGCTCAAAATTGAGGATTTGAAAAATGGTTAGATGTGATATGCCTCATCATAGAAAAAATAGAAGATTTCACCTAAAGACATATCTACTAAGAATCAAATAAAGTAACAAAGCTTCTTTGTCAATCATGATATTGAATAAAAATAAGAGATATTTTAGTGTCAAATGATGGTGAGATATGGGAAAACCTATCCATAAATCTTGATTAGGATCTATCAACTAGATGAAATTTAAAAATATTAATGTGGAGAAACATGTGAGTAAGGTGATCCTAAGATGTATTCACCTAACAACAAATAAATATATGTTGAACACGTGAATGAAGCAAATAAAGGCATTGAATAAAGTTTGCAGAAAGGAGATCACTTGCACAAACATCATTTAACATCGAAGTCTCCACCACCAAACAAAGCACTCAAGTCAAAAAAAACATTTAGAATAGAAACTTCTCACCACCATTTCTTTCCACCGACACTCTAATCTCTTCTCCTCCATCCTCATTTTATGCATGTTTTTGAATGCAAAGTGTTTTGGATGATGAAATTAGAGCTATTTTACTAATGTGTTCTATGCCAGATAGCTGGGAAAATTTGATTGTCACTATGAGCACTTTAGCGCCTCCAGGAACCCTAAAGTTTGATGATGTTAACAACAGTGTAATGAATGAGGAGTTGTGATGAAATTCAATTATAAAAATCCAAGGAGGAGAAGCTCTAGCTGATTGTGGTAGGAAGATTGATTGAGGATATCAAGAACACTCAATATTGAGAGGTTGATCCAAATAAAAAAGGGGCAGGATCAGTTGTTATCATTATGGAAAGTCGGGGCATGTGAAGAGAGAGTGTCGAGTTTGGAAGTGAAGCCAACTAGCACAAATGAAGGTGAGACCATTTTTATAGCTATGGATGGAGATGTTTTACTTATTTTTTTAGTAGAAGATGTATGCTTGAATACATCTAGCAGTTGCTTTGATTGGATCCTTGATTTTGGGGCATCTCACCATGTAACTCCATGCAAAGATAATTTTGTTGCATATAATCCTAGTGATTATAGTAGAGTGCATTTGGGAAATAATCATTTTTTCAGCATTGTTGGAATGGGATATGTCAAAATCATGACGAAGGAAGGACAAGATATCCTATTGAAAGAGGTTAGGCATGTATCGAAAATGCACATGAGCCTGATCTTTTTGGGATGATTGGATGATGAAGGCTATTTTATAAACTTTGAAAAAAGTGGTTGGAAAATCAACAAAGTAGCATTGGTTATGGCTAAAGGACCCAAGACCAAGACTTTGTATACATTGACAACAATGATAGAAAGATCAAATATAGTTGTTGTTGCAAAAGAAGGAAACTCGACAGATCTATGGCATAGGCGCTTAGGTCGTATGAGTGAGAAGGGTCTAAAATCCTCATGGGAAAAAAATTTCTACCAGGTTTGAGATCTTATAATCTTGATCTTTGTGAGCATTGTATTTATGGTAGGAATCAAAGCATTTCATTTCTTAGAGGTGGTCATGAACAAAAGAAAAATCTATTAGAAATGATACACTCAGATGTATTTGGGCCTGTTAATATTAAATCGTTAGGAGCAACATCATACTTTGTAACATTATAGTTTTCGTCACACACATCCTCTATTCAATTCCTAACAATATCTTATGAGGATAACCATTCATGATTTTTTTAGAAATTTATATTATAATATTTGCATAATAAAATTCACAAAAATGGTGAATATGATTAATATTCGAGGTAAGTTGGTGCATGAAGGAAACAAAACACTATCATTGTCGACACACTCTATTCACATCTTACAAAATTCCAAATTTGGTAATCAACCAATCATTTGAATTAACAATTAAAGTTTTCAATCAAATTTGATTTTAAACTCATATTTACATGCAATAAATAATCAATTAATTATCCCAATTCATATTACTTGAATCAAAACATTACAATATTTGTTTCAGCAAGGCCTCAATAATTCTAATCTTAATCTCCTTATCTATAGTCACAATCTGCTATATGCACTTTCACACATGTCAATGCCCCTTTCTTCTTTCTTTTGTCTTGGTTTTAATTCTTCATTTACTCTGTTCTCCACATGATCTCCTTTGCTAACTTCAATTTTCTTTTCCTTTCACAACCACTCTTTTGTTACAAACTTCATTCTTTACTCTCTAAATTTTATTAAAATTTTGATTTTTAAATCAACATCCTCTATGACGTGATCTTGTAATTTTCATGACAATAACATTTGGCACTTCCTTTTTTGTTTTCTTCCATAAATCAAACTTGGGAAGGTTGCGGTAACTTTTCAATATGATTTTTTGTAAATTTTCTTTATGTTTCTCATTTACTGGGTTGTGTGGCCTTCTATCTTCTTGTGCATTTTATTCCTTAGATGCCATACAAAAAATGGTGCGACTCTTCAATGTCTATGGTGTGTCTTTTCACATTTCTCATGTGTTGCCAAACATTTTGAATTGTAGATTGTTCTTCAACTATGCAACTCCTTCAATTACCTTTGCATTAATTATAATTTGCAAAGAATATATCTCCCCTGTGAAGACAAGAATCATGATTCAGTTCATTGCAGAAAGGACCAAACTCAAAATATGATTTAAATAAGATGTTTTGTCAATTAAAAATGATAATAATGTAGTTTTTCTCTACCACTGGTGCAAGAGCACCTATTAGTGTTATTTTGCCTCAAAATGGAAATTTTGTAAAATTTGAATTTTTAACATGAAAAAAATGTTGTAAATGGCCATGTGAGGGCCCATTCAATTGTAATTGAGTATTTAATAGGTCTATAGGAGGTAAAAGTAGTTAATTTGCAAAAAGTTTCAATTTATTGCAAAACAATGCAAAATTGCAAGAAGAAGTTGAAGAGTCATTTTATGGAAAAGGAAGGTTTGATCGATGGAAGTTGAAGGGGTAGTCATATTAACTGTTCTAATATACTTATAAAGGCCTTGTGAAGGTGTGCAAAGGATTGAGACTTTGCAATCTTGAAACAATTTTGTAGTAAAAGTACTATAATATGTTGTAACAGTGTTTACTCTCTTATTTCTAGCCTTGTACAGACTCTACAACAAGCTTAGGCTTCAATTTTCAGTTTGGTTTCATATTTTAGAGTGTTAGCTAACATTTGGGAGTGATTTGAACATTTTATATCAAGTTTAGTGAAAATAAGAGCAAGTTTACAAAGGACTGCCTGAAAATCCATTAAATTGAGGGTTTGACAGTCTAAGTTGTAAATAGCAATTATTCCACCGATTTAGGTATTCTAGGTTGGTGGAATAGGTTAATTAAGGGTGGATTTTATTATTATGTGTGTCTACAGATACAGAGGAAGGTTGAGTACAAAATTTATGTTGTTGTCCCAAGTGAATATTTAGTGTTTTCCATGCAAGAATGATGTATGCAAGTTGAGAAATGAAGAAAAGATAATGGTCAAGGTTGGAAAATGGTTTACTTTGCTTGTGCAGACATATTATCAGATGTTTGAAGCATTGGCAAGCTGATAGGAGGTTTGGAATATAATTTTTCAATAAATCCTCACCCATTTGAGCATTGTTAAGCCTAAAATCAAGGATTTTCATTTTGTGACCTTTGGAAGGATTAAAATTTTATTTATTCAAAATTTTTAGAACTTGATACAATATTTTTTTAGTTATTAGGGGTTGTGGAGTTGACTTGTGAGTACTTGTTTTGTAAATTAGGCCTATTTGAGGCTCATTTGTTGTGGTACAGTCAGTTTTTCTGATATTCTTTTCAAGAAAACTATGCTTTCCATTGAAGAATGCTTAATAAGACTGAAATGGATTCCTAAAAATTTATTTAGTCTATGGAGATTGAATGTGATTTGCAAGATACACCGATTTAGTGTTTTGGGCACTTACAAGCAAGTTTTGGTCTTTGAATGCAAGAGTTCGTGAATCTAATATAACAAAGTTATCAGGTAGTGTATTTGGTTTGTCTCTATTAAAATGATGATATTGAAAGTGTTTTGTGGTTTGATGAAAGCTTAGAGACAAGATTTGGTGTTTTAAAGTCTTTTAGCCATGAAGAAGCAAGTGAAAATGAAGGAAATTAATTTGATAGTTTAGTTGATCTTCTCAAATTTTTTGTTTGGGTCAGAAGTACCCTAGTTGGTTTGTTGTTTTTGATAGATTATTTACATCAATTGGTATCAGAGCTAGTTGATTTTGATGAGTTTTTGAATTGGTAGTTTTTTTAAATTGGTGTGTTGAGTAGTTGGTTGGTTGCAAGTGCTTGATCCATCTAAACTACAGAGGGAAAGTGTTGGTGTTTGTGCAGGTTAAGAGAGAACCTGGTTGTTGGTTTTCAAGAGACTAGGTAGAGAAAGTAGGAGACACCTAGGTGAGGCAAATAAGTTTGTTGAGTTTGTGTGGTGGAGCAGTGAGGGAGATGGATATTTGTCTGAAGAAGCACTAGAAGATTTTGGAGCCATTATTTGAAGATGTTAGTCAATTTGAGAGTACTCCACTAATGGGAGTAGATGAAAATATTATTGGTTAGAGAAGGTCAAGGATGAGTTGTTGGAAAAGAGGAAATATATCTTAGAAAAGGCAATATGAAAGGACAATCTTGTGTCCTTTGATTAGTGAGTTTGAAGGCAAAGACAAGTGAAGGCAAAAATGAAGACAAAGGATGGAACCAAGACAAAGATAAGAGAAAGATTCAAGAGAATGATTTCTAAAGCATGAATAATAAAGATTGATGCAATACATGTTTTCAAAGGGACTTGGAAAGATTTTTAGGCAAGTTGTTTGGTGGAAGCACACCTAATAATGTTGGTTTGCCTCCAATTGGAAATTTTGTGAAATTTGAATTTCTAACATGAAAAAAACATTGTAAATGGCCATGTGAGGGCCCATTCAATTGTAATTGAGTATTTAATATGTCTCTACGAGGTCAAAGTAGTTAATTTGTAAAAAGTGTCAATTTATTGCAAAAAATGCAAAATTGCAAGAAGAAGTTGAAGAGACATTTTGTGGAAAAGGAAGGTTTGATCAATGGAGGTTGAAGGGGCAGTCATATTAACTGTTGTAATATCTTTATAAAGGCCTTCTGAAGAAGTACAAAGGATTGGGATTTTGTTATATTGAAACAATATTGTAATAAAAGTACTATAATATGTTGTAGTAACATTTTCTCTTTTATTTCTACCCTTTTACAGACTGTACAACAAGATTAGGCTTCAATTTTAAGTTTTTTTTCATATTTTAGAGTGTTAGCAAAAATTTGGGAGTGATTTGAACATTTTCTAACAAGTTTAGTGAAAATAAGAGCAATTTTATAGAGGAATGCCTGAAAATCCCTTAAATTGAGGGTTTGAGAGTCTACGCTGTAAATAGAAACTATACCACCAATTTAGGCATTCTAGGTCAGTGGAATAGGTTAATTTAGGGTGAATTTTATTGTTATGACTTATGTGGGTCTGCTGATATGGAAGGTTGAGTACAAGAATTATGTTCATGTCTCAAGTGAATATTTAGTGTTTTCAATGTAAGAATGATGCCTACAAGTTGTGAAATGAAGAAAAGACAATGGTAAAGTTTGGGAAATGGTTTATTTTGCTTGTGTATACCTATTCTCAGATGTTTGAAGCATTGGCAAGCTGATAGGAGGTTTGGAATACACTTTTCAATAAACCCTCACTCATTTGAGCATTGTTAAGCCTAAAATTAAGGATTTGAGTGTTGTGACCTTTGGAAGAGTTAAAATGGTTAAAATTTTGTTGATTTAGATGTTTTAGAACCTGATACAAGACTTTTTTAGCTATTTTGGGTTGTGGAGTTGAATGGTGAGTACTTGCTTTGTAAATTATACCAATTTGAGTCTCATTTGTTGCGGTACAGTCAGTTTTTCTTATATTCTTTCTAAAACAACTATGTTGGATCTTGAACTATGTTCAGAAAGGCTGAAATGGGTTCCTAAAAATGTATTTAGTCTGTGGAGATTCAATTTGGTTTGCAAGTTACACTCGATTTAGTGTTTTGGGCACTTACAAGCAAGTTTTGGTCTTTGAGTGCAAGAAATTGTGAATTTGATACAACAGAGTTATGAGGTAGTGTATTTGGTTTTTTTCTATCAAAATGATGATATTGAAAGTGTTTTATGGTCTAATGAAAGCTTAGAGACAATATTCTGTGTCTTTTAGCCATGAAGAAGCAAGTGAAAATGAAGGAAATTATGTTGATAGTTTAATTGATATTCTCAAAGATTGTGTTTGGGTCAGAAGTCCCCGTGTTGGTTTGTTGTTTTTGGTAGATTCTCTTTGTCAATTGGTATCATAGCTAGCTAATTTTGAGGATTTTTTGAATGGGCAGTTTGTTGATGTTGGTTTGTTGAGTTGTTGGTTGGTTGCAGGTGCTTGATCCATCTAAATTGTAAAGAGAATATGTTGGTGTTTGTGTAGGTTAAGAGAAAACCTAGATGTTGGTTCCTAAAAGACTAGGTAGAGAAAAGAGGAGACGCGTAGATGAGGCAAAGAATTTTGTTGAGTTTGTGTGGTGGAGCAGTGAGGGAGATAGATATTTGTCTGAAGAAGCACTAGAAGAGTTTGCAACCATTATTTGAAGATGTTTGTTAGTTTGAGAGTAATCCACTGATGGGAGTAAATGAAAAGATGATTGGTCATAGAGGTCAAGGATGAGTTGGTTAAAAAGAGCAAAGACATCTTACAAAAGGCAATATGAAAAGACAGTCCTATGTCCTTTGATTGGTGAGTTTGAAGGAAAAGAAAAGTGAAGGAAAAAATGAAGACAAAGTTGAACAGAAAGGATGGAACCAAGACAAAGACGAGATAAATATTCAAGAGAATAATTTCCAGAGCATGAAGAATCAAGATTGATGTAATACATGTTTCCAAAGGGACTTGGAAAGATTTTTAGGTTGGTTGTTTGGTGCAGGAGTACCTAATAGTGTTGCTTTGCATCCAATTGGAAATTTGGTGAAATTTGAATTTCTAACATGAAAAAAACATTGTAAATGGCCATGTGAGGACCCATTCAATTGTAATTTAGTCTTTAACAGGTCTCTAGGAGGTCAAAGTAGTTAATTTGCAAAAAGTGCCAATTTATTGCAAAAAAATGCAAAATTGCAAGAAGTTGAAGAGTCATTTTGTGGAAAAGGAAGGTTTGATCAATGGAAGTTGAAGGGGCAGTCATATTAACTATTGCAATATCTTTATAAAGGCCTTGTGAAGGCATGCAAAGGATTGGGGCTTTTGTAATCTTGAAATAATTTTGTAATAAAAGTACTATAATTTGTTGTAGCAATGTTTTCTCTCTTATTTCTAGCCTTGTACAGAATGTACAACAAGCTTACGCTTGAATTTGTAGTTTTGTTTCATAATTTAGAGGGTTAGCTAACATTTTGGAGTGATTTGAACATTTTCTATCAAGTTTAGTTAAAATAAGGGCAAGTTTACATAGGACTACCTGAAAATCCCTTAAATTGAGGGTTTAAGAGTCTAAGTTGTAAATACAAACTATTGATCCAATTTCAGAATTATAGGTCAGTGGAGTAGGTTAACTTAGGGTGGATTTTATTTTTATGTGTCTACAGATACAGAGGAAGGTTGAGTACAAGAGTTACGCTACTGTCCCAAGTGAATATTTAGTGTTTTCCATGCAGGAATGATGCTTACAAGCTGTGAAATGAAGAAAAGACATTGATGTAGGTTGGTGAATGGTTTATTTTTATTGTGCAGACCTATTCTCAGATATTGGAAGCATTGGAAAGCTGATAGGAGGTTTGGAATACACTTTTTCAATAAACCCTCACTCATTTGAGCATCGTTAAGCCTAAAATCAAGGATTTGAGTTTTGTGACCTTTGGAAGGGTTAAAATGGATAAAATTTTGTTGGATTCAGATGTTTTAGAACCTAATACAAGAATTTTTTTAGTTATTTGTGCTTGTGGAGTTGACTGGTGAGTACTTGCTTTTTAAATTATGCCTATTTTAGGCTCATTTGTTGCGGTACAATAAGTTTTTCTGATATTATTTCCAAAACAACTATGCTTTCTCTTGAATTATGTTTAATAAGGCTGAAATGGGTTCCTAAAAATGTGTTTATTATTTGGAGATTCATTGTGGTTTGCAAGATATAGCCGATTGAGTGTTTTGGGCACTTACAAGTAAGTTTTGGTCTTTGAGTGCAAGAATTTGTGAATCTGATACAAAAGACTTATGAGGTGGTGTATTTGGTTTATTTCTATCAAAATTATGATATTTAAAGTGTTTTATGGTTTGATGAAATCTTAGAGAAAAGATTTGGTGTTTTGGTGTCTTTTAGCCATGAAGAAGCAAGTGAAAATGAAGGAAACTATGTTGATAGTTTAGTTGATCTTCTCAAAGCTTGTGTTTGGGTCAGAAGTACCCTAGTTGGTTTGTTGTTTTTGGTAGATTCTCTACATAAATTGGTATAAGAGCTATCTGATTCATATGATTTTTTAAATTGTTAGTTTTTTGAAGTTGGTTTGTTGAGTTGTTGGTTGGTTGTAGGTGCTTGAACCATCTATAGTGTAGAGAGAAAGTGTTGGTGTTTGTGCATGTTAAGAGAGAACTTAGTTACTGGCTACCAAGAGACTAGGTAGAGAAAAGAGGAGAGACCTAGGTGAAGCAAAGAAGTTTTTTGAGTTTGTGTGGTGGAGGAGTGAGGTAGATGGATATTTGTCTAAAGAAACACTAGAAGAGTTTACAACCAATATTTTGAAGATGTTAGTTAGTTTGAGAGTAATCCACTGATGGGAGTAGATGAAAAGATGATTTTTCAAAGAATGCCATGGATGAGTTGTTGGAAAAGAGGAAATATCTCTTATAAAAGGAAATTTGAAAGGACAGTCTTGTGTCCTTTGATTGGTGAGTTTCAAGGCAAAGACAAGTGAAGGCAAAAATGAAGACAAAGCTAAAGACAAAGGATGCAACCAAGCCAAAGATGAGAGAAAGATTCAAGAGAATTATTTCCAGAGCATGAAGAATCAAGATTGATGAAATACATGTTTCCAAAGGGACTTGGAAAGCTTTTTAGGCTGGATGTTTGGTGCAGGAGCACCTAATAGTGTTGTTTTGCCTCCAATTGGAAATTTTGTGAAATTTCAATTTCTAAAATGAAAAAAAACATTGTAAATGGTCATGTATGGGCCCATTCAATTGTAATTGATTATTTAATAGGTCTCTAAGAGGTCAAAGTAGTTAATTTGCAAAAGTGTCAATTTATTACAAAAAAATGCAAAATTGCAAGAAGTTGAAAAGTCATTTTGTCTAAAAGGAAGGTTTGATCGATGGAAGTTGAAGGGGAAGTAATATTAACTGTTGTAATATATTTATAAAGGCCTTGTGAAAGAATGCAAAGGATTGGAACTTTGTAATCTTGAAACAATTTTGTAATAAAAGTATTATAATTTGTTGTAGCAGTATTTTCTCTCTTATTTCTAGCCTTGTACAGACTGTACATAAAGCTTAGGTTTCAATTTTCAGTTTGGTTTCATAGTTTAGAGTGTTAGATAACATTTGAGAGTGATTTGAACATTTTCTATCAAGTTTAGTGAAAATAAGAGCAAGTTTACAGAGGACTACCTGAAAAATCCCTTAAATTGAGGGTTTTGAGAGTCTAAGTTGTAAATAGTAATTATTCCACCGATTTAGCCATTCTAGGTTGATGGAATAGGTTAATGTAGGGTGGATTTTATTGTTTTGTGTGTTTTTAGATACAAAGGAAGGTTGAGTACAAGAGTTATTCTACTGTCGCAAGTGAATATTTAATGTTTTCCATGCAAGAATGATGCCTACAAGTTGTGAAATGAAGAAAAGACAATGGTCAAGGTTGGTAAATGGTTTATTTTTCTTGTGCAGACCTATTCTCAGATGTTTGAAGCATTGGAAAGCTGATAGGAGGTTTGGAATGCACTTTTTCAATAAACCCTCACTCATTTGATCATTGTTGAGACAAATATCAAGCATTTGAGTTTTGTGACCTTTGGAAGGGTTAAAATGGTTAATTTTTTGTTGATTCAAATGTTTTAGAACCTGATACAAGACATGTTTTAGTTATTTGGGTTTGTGGAGTTGATTGGTGAGTACTTCCTTTGTAAAAAAGGCCTATTTGAGGCTCATTTGTTGCAGTATAGTCAATTTTTATGATATTCTTTCCAAAAAAAATATGGTTTATCTCAAATTAGTTTTAATAAGGCTGAAATGGGTTCCTAAAAATCCATTTAGTTTGTGGAGATTGAATGTGGTTTGCAAGATACACCCGATTTAGTGTTTTGGGCACTTACAAGCAAGTTTTGGTCTTTGAGTGCAAGAATTTGTGAATCCGATACAACAGCGTTATGAGGCAGTGTATTTGGTTTATTTCTATCAAAATGATTATATTTAAAGTTTTTAATGGTCTAATGAAATCTTAGACAAAATATTTGGTGTTTTGGTGTCTTTTAGCCATGAAGAAGCAAGTGAAAATGAAGGAAATTATGTTGATAGTTTAGTTGATCTTCTCAAAGTTTGTGTTTGGGTCAGAAGTACCCTAGCTGGTTTGTTGTTTTTTTTATATGATTTGCATCAATTGTTATCAGAGCTAGCTCATTCTGAGGATCTTTTGAATTGGTAGTTTGATGAAGTTGGTTTGTTAAGTTGTTGGTTGGATGCAAGTGCTTGATCCATCTAAACTATAGAGAGAAAGTGTTGGTGTTTGTGTAGATTAAGAGAGACCCTATTTGTTGGTTTCTAAGAGATTAGGTAGAGAAAAGAGGATACACCTAGGTGAGGCAAAGAAGTTCGGTGAGTTTGTGTGGTGGAGCAGTGAGGGAGATGGATATTTATCTAAAGAAGCACTAGAAGAGTTTGCAACCATTATTTGAAATTTTTAGTCAATTTGAGAGCACTCCACTGATGGTAGTAGATGAAAAGATGATTGGTAAGATAAGGTCAAGAATTATTTGTTGGAAAAGAGGAAATTTTGCTTAGAAAAGGCAATTTGAAAGGACAATCATGTGTCCTTTGATTGGTGAGTTTGGAGGCAAAGACAAGTGAAGGCAAAAATGAAGACAAAGCTTAAGACAATGGATGGAACCAAGAAAAAAATGAGAGAAAGATTCAAGAGAATTTCCAGAGCATGAAGAATAAAGATGGATGCAATTCATCTTTCCAAAGGGACTTGGAAAGCTTTTTAGGCTGGTTGTTTGGTGCAGTAGCACCTAATAGTGTTGTTTTGCCTCCAATTGGAAATTTTGTGAAATTTGAATTTCTAAGATGAAAAAAATGTTGTAAATGGCCATGTGAGGGACCATTCAATTGTAATTGAGTCTCAAGGAGGTCAAAGAAGTTAATTTGCAAAAAGTGTTAATTTATTGCAAAAAAATGCAAAATTATAAGAAGTTGAAGAGTCATTTTGTGGAAAAGGAAGGTTTGATCAATGGAAGTTGAAGGGGCAGTCATATTAACTATTTTAATATCTTTATAAAGGCCTTGTGAAGGTGTGCAAAGGATTGGTACTTTATAATCTTGAAACAATTTTGTAATAAAAGTACTATAATCTATTGTAGCAATGTTTTCTCTCTTATTTCTAGCCTTGTACGAACTATACAACAAACTTAGGCTTCAATATTCAGTTTGGTTTCATAGTTTGGAGTGTTAGGTAGCATTTGGGAGTGAATTTACTCTTTTCTATCAAGTTTAGTTAAAATAAGAGCAAGTTTTCAGAGGACTGCCTGAAAATCCCTTAAATTGAGGGTTTGAGAGTCTAAGTTGTAAATATAAACTATTCCACCAATTTAGGCATTCTAGGTTGGTGGAATAGGTTAATGTAGGGTGTCTTTTATTGTTACCCATGTCTACAAATATGGAGGAAGGTTGAGTACAAGAGTTATGTTGTTGCAAGTGAATATTTAGTGTTTTCCAATAGGAATGATGCTTACAAGTTGTGAAATGAAGAAAATACAATGGTCAAGGTTGGGAAATGGTTCATTTTTATTTTGCAGACCTATTCTCAGATTTTTGAAGCATTGGCAAGCTGATAGGGGGTTTGGAATACACTTTTTCAATAAACCCTCACTCATTTGAGCATCGTTAAGCCTAAAATCAAGGATTTGAGTTTTGTGACATTTGGAAGGGTTAAAATGGTTAAAGGTTTGTTGATTTAGATGTTTTAGAACCTGATACAAGACATTTTTTAGTTATTTGGGGTTGTGGAGTTTACTGGTGAGTACTTGCTTTGTAAATTAGGTCTATTTGAGGCTCATTTGTTGTGGTACAGTCAGTTTTTTCTGATATTATTTACAAAAAAACTATGATTTCTCTTTAAGTATGATTAATAAGGCTTAATGGGTTTCTAAAAATAAATTTATTCTATGGAGATTCAATGTGGTTTGCAAGATACACCCGATTTAGTGTTTTGGGCACTTACAAGCAAGTTTTGGTTTTTGAGTGCATGAATTTGTGAATCTGTTACAACGGAGTTATGAGGTAGTGTATTTGTTTTTTCTTTCAAAACGATGATATTGAAATTGTTTTATGGTTTGATGAAATCTTAGAGACAAGATTTGGTGTTTTGGTGTCTTTTAGCCATGAAGAAGCAAGTGAAAACGAAGGAAATTAGGTTGATAGTTTAATTGATCTTCTCAAAGTTTGTGTTTGGGTTAGAAGTACCCTAGTTGGTTTGTTGTTTTTGGTAGATTCTCTGCATCATCCACCAAAACCAAAAACTCAAAATTAAATCACACTCCGAAAATAGAACAGCTAAACTGAAACAACACATTGAATTGAAACATTCTTTTGATTTGATGTGGATCGCCATACGCTCGATATGCTTCTGCATCAAACACATCGGATAGAAAATTTGTGATCATCGCTCAAAAAAGTGGAGTTGGATGATGGGATTACCCTTCAATATTGTGAAAAATTTGCAGCGAACTCCATCAATTTAGTAGTGTCATAGAACATTCATTTCTTAATAAAGGAAGAAGGTAATGGCTCTAATAACCGATTTAATAGTAAAAAAAAGTGACTTTCCAATTACCTCCAAAAAAATGCCCAAATTTGGATGAGCTCCCCATGTTTCTACCAAAAATTTTGGGCATCCATTGGAAGAGATGTATGGGAGGTGGTGAAGGATTTATGTAAGTCCAAAAAGATTGCCAAATATTTAAATAATTCAAATATTGATCTTATTCAAGATTAAAAGATTGGATTATGGCTCATTTATGGACTATTGATCCATTTCATTGTGCAATACCATTAATAAAATAATTTCAAAGATATTTTTGAATAGATTAAAGGTTTTTTTTCTTAACATTATTTCCTCTAAGTAAAGTGGGTTCACACCTAGCCAAAATATTAGAAATGTGATAATAGTAGCTCATGAGTCAATTCAAACAATCATCAATTCCAAGATTAAAAAGTATAATGATAAAATTGGGCATTAGTAAGGCATATGGGTAGGGTGAGTTGGTTTTTTTAATACAAATCATGAAAAAACTAGTTTCTAGAAAATTTGGTTGGAATAGATTTATAGTGTCATGTTAACTCCTAGATTCTCTATTTTTAGTTAATTGAGGCCTTACAAAAATTTCAAAGCTTCAATGGGTATTAGACAAGGAGACCCTTTATCTGCTTTCCTCTATGTCATAATGAGAAAGGCCCTTAGAAGAGAAATCAATGTGAAGGATTTTCTAGGATTTTGGTGTGGAGTACAAATTGCTAGAAATATGAAACCCATTACTCATTAACTCAATTCATTGATGACACCATTTTATATGGGGAAGCTCATATGGATAAGGTTATCATAGTCAAATCCACTCTTGATAGCTATATTTATTATATCTATTTGATTAATCAACAATGGAAAATCAAAGATATTTTTTTACACAAGGAGCATGACACAAAAAGTAAATACAAACTTTATGGGTTTCAATATCAACTCTATTCCAAAATAGTATTTAAGGGCCCTTTGTTCAAAAGTGCTAGAAAATGGTATTGTAGGATACCTTTACATCTTGCAAAATTAAATATGAGGCTTAGAAATGTTATTGATTCAAACATAATCATGATAACAAGAGTTGTTCTATACAATCCCATTCTATTTGATGTATTATGTTTAATTAAGGAAAACATCCACACATAATATCAATGGAGTATTGATGATACTTCTAATGGAGGGTTACAATAAAATCAAGATTAACCCCTTCATAAGTTGTGATACCATCAAGAAATGTAAACACAAAGGTGGCTCTAGCTTTCAAATATTTTCAACACGTAACACCACACTTGGTGCTAAATTGGTATGAATAATATTTGATAGTTCATCAACCATCTAGAGTAAGGTGTTACAAAGGAAATATTTAGACAATGAGGATCCATGTAGAATACTAACCATTGCTTATTCCTTTGAATTACTCTCACATATGGAAACTCGTTATGAATTGTAAGCATTTTATCACATATTATTTATGTTGGGTTATTAATAGTCAAAATTCTATAAATTTTTGGGTAGCCTATTTGAACAAGAATTGGCCCCTTCTGGATATTCTTTCACTTTGTGAATGAAAGGAAATTATGGAGGATGTGTGGTACAAACTAAAATCAATAAGTATCTTAGTACCCTCAAGACGCCTATTGTGTCTTAATGAAAATAAGACCATTAATTATCTCTTATTATGGTGTCCCTTTGCTAATGTTGGTGTTGGTTACTTCAGAAAATGAGACCATTAATCATCTCTTATTATGGTGTCCCTTTCCTAATGTTGGTGTTGGTTACTTCAAAGGTTAGGTTTTTTTGGGGTCTTTTAGGAAGATATATTGGTGATGTCATGGTTGGCCATGCCAAAATAGTAACTCCACATGGGTTCCAAGCTATGGAAAGTAATTCCTATGGTTAATTGACAAATGAAAGGAAAAAATCACATAATATTTAAGAGAGGCAAGTAGAAATTGGAGAACTCATAAAAAGAATCAATCTTGGAATAAGAAAATTCTTAAACATTAAATATCATAATTTAAATTAAAAAACTCACAATCTAAGATAATTAAATAATGAAATCTTGGATTTTATTAAAAATTCTAATGAATCGTAACTCCAATGCCTCCTAGACAAATTCTTAAGAAGAAATTCTAATGAATCATAACTTGGAAGGCTGAAATTAATTTTTTATACCATGATCTACCAAGAGCTTCTCATTTGGCCTATATCTAGAAAAATAACTCTTGGCTCAAACAATGAGCTAGAATTTAATGCTTTTTATAAAGGAATCTAGTTGTAACAAGAGCTGCAGGGCAACGGAGTTCCTGCCAAAGACTGGCAACACAGTTTTGGTAATGATTAGTTTTCTTTTGGGCTAAACTATTTTCATGAGGGGGAGAGGTAAAAACAAATTTTTCAAGAACCACATCGAGATCCATCTGATTTTTGTTATTGTCTTACCCCTTCTTTTAGCTTTGCAAGTTTGTTATGTTGTTGATTATTTTGGAGCCAATGCATCTGAATCTGTAGTTGGGATGGGAAATTGTGGTGCTCTGAATCTGGTGTTGGGATACTTAACTCTTTAACTATTTCTTCAGTTTGCCTACAGATGCTAAAAAATATCAGGATTGCTTAAAGGCACAGTTCTACAGAATTTAGAAGATTACTAATGATTTCACCTCCTTGTTTCATTAACAACAACTGTAGTTGATTGTATTCTTGCTGAATGTTGGGTAGCACAATTAGGAGCATCCACCTTTATAGTGCTTTGGTTTTTACCCTCCTTTGTCATTAGAAGTACTAATAGTTTAAGAGGAAGGATAAAAAATTAGTTGTAGCCTGTGTTACAGATTAAAGGAGAAAACAAAAGCTAAATTTAATTATCTTTGTACATCAAAATCACATATTAGTATATAACAAAATTTGACTCAAATTAATCTTTGTAGGATCTTCAGAACAACGTAACATAACATGAAGCTTGCATAATCTATAATTCAACACTATGCTCCATTGCAAGCCAATGTGTCATGCAATAAATTGAAAACTTCTAATGTGTGCCACAACTCTATCTAACGAGTTATAAACTTAAAAACATAACATTTATGAAAAGGAAACTTTCTTCAATAATTTAAGGGAATTAGAAATAAATTCTATCAATAAAAATCTGAAATCACCAAAATCAACATTAGGCAAATGTGAACCAATTGAAGCCCCTGTAGATACAAGCATCAAATATCCATAGGTAAGAGCCAAGATCCAAGACCTGTAATTCTTGATGGCATGCCACAAAACTTGCACAACTGTGAAGACAACTTCTTCCCCTGAACTCAAACCCTTGAAAAGAAATGTTTTGTTTTTGTTTGCTTGCTAATTTTGTATGTTTTTTGATATTTTTGAACATATGCTGACAGAAATTGTGATCCTTTTAAAAATGTCAAGTCTTAATGTGAGATGCTAAAATGATACAATAAGAGGAGATAACATAATAAAAGGGCACCTCAATGATTAGCCTAAGGCAAGATAAGCATATAAACAAGATGACAATTAACTAAAATTGGTTATACCTTTATGCTGCTCCTTCCTTGGTTGGCCCTTTGATATTTGGATGTCTTGTGTGCTCCTTGGATGGCAATGCAGTGAAGTGGATGCAAGATGTAAGATGGAGTGATGATAAATGCTCTGAAAAGGCTAAAATGCTGCAAATAACAATTTGTCATAAGTTTGGTAGCAAAAGACTTGATCTCCAAAATGGGAGAAATGGGGGGGTATTTATAGGATAATTGGAATTCTCTAGAGAATTCAATGGTTGAGATTGATCCAACAAGATCAAGATGAAGGGCTATGGTGAGTTGAGGACTCACAAGCCCTCACATCTTGACATGTGGAATGTGAGATGTCTTAGGGTGGAATGAGGTGGAAATGAGGTGGAAGAGAAGTACATGAGGTGGATGAAGGATAAGTACCTTTGAGGTACCTTGGGGGATGAGAAGATTTCCTCAAAAAATAACTTCTTGTTCTCAAATGAGGAAGAAAGAGACATTTGAGGGATTTTAGAATTCTTCAAAAATATCCATAGGAAAAGGGGAAGTGGTTGGAAGAATAAATGTAAATTAAAAATTTGCATTCATTGGAGAGTTTATTGGGTAAAAGAAGGTCTCCAAAAAGCTAGAGATTTGTCACATGTGGGTGATGTGACAAGTCCAAGGTTCTAGAAGTCTTTAGCACATGTAAAGTGACAAGTCAAGTCTTCTAGAATCTTGCATGGGATGGTGAAGACCTTGGAAAGACAAAAATGAATTAAAAATTCACATGGGGAAGAGAGGAACCTTGAGAAAATAAATGTGAATTAAAAATTCACATGGAAAAGAGAGTCCAGGCTAAAAATGGTAAGTGGGAAGGTTGACCAGAAAAGGTAAGCTAAATGTGGTTAATGATTCTGATTAAGGTTGCACAAACACAGGATTAAGATAATTAATGAGAGATTAGAGGCAAGTAGGAGATTATGGAGGATGTGACACTTAATCAAGTTTAAGTGATGCACATCCTAATCACAGATTGATTAAAAGAGGGTTATGGAGAATGTGACAAGGAGAGAGAAAAAGGGGAATTAAAAATTGATTTTAATCCAAATGGGTTAAAAGACTAAATTAAATAATTTGTCATATTTATTTAATTTAGAGAAGAAAAGGGATAAGGTAAAGTATTTAATTTATTTAATTACATACTTTAGGAACCTTAGGCAGAAAATGAAATAATGATTAAATAAATTATTTAATCACTATTAATGAAATAGATGAATAGAGTAGACGATTTTGATCATATGGAAGTGATCAAATTTGGATGTCTACAAAAATAAATACTGAAAAAAAGAACTAAAGCAGTGTGCACATTTAACTAAGCCAATGAACCTCTTAAGTCATCCAGATGATTTAACAATTGATATTATGAGTAAAATAAATACATGCATACTCGGATGTGTTATTCTAGAAGAAAACATTGTTTTTTGGTAAAAAATTAGACCACTTAGCATTTTATTGACACCATCAGACGATGCCGAAATACCCCAGAAATTGACTCAAACCATATCCAGAGCTAGGAGAACTCCCCATAATATTCTTAGATTTTTCTGTGCCTTAGAAGCATGAAATTGCCCGTGAGAGATCAATGCCTTTTTTTTGTTGTAGCTGCACAATATATGCAAGTCGTACCACCTTGGTTTGCGTGTGAATGATCCTTGATTTGCAGCTCCCAATCTGAAACTTCAATTTGCAATTAATCTCTTCTAAACTTGGTCTGGAAACCCTTATCTAAACTTTGTATCTGCTCAATCTGGAACCTCTGTTTGAAGCTCCCTGTATACCAAATTCATAGGATATCTCACCAACTCAAATGGTTGCAATCATTGAGGAAGACAGTTCTCCAATGGCGAAATGAAATGAAACCCTTGGCTTCTTTCATAGTAGAAATCATGAAGTCAAAAAATCAATAGCATAATAGCTCAAGTTGACCTCCTCATGAGTAAATAAGGCCAATCCCTAATTAGGGTTCGAATTTCTCCAAAAGGATGTGAATTCCAATTAATTACATTTAATTACCAATTTGCAATTAAATTTCTATAGTTTGGCACTAATAATCTCCTTTTAATTAATCATTCAAATGGCCCCGTCAGATGATGAGATAACCCTTCACTGAAATCACTTAAGTTATAATATAAAAGTATATTATAACTTATAATATAAGCTCACCCATTTAATATTAATTAACGATCAATAAATATTAATATCTCCATTATTACTTATCAGAAATGCATGTCGTCTGAACTGGAGGCTGGCAAGTGGAGCCTGCATACGACCATACCCACTTACTAAAAATAGCAGGGGTCCATCTCTATCCTCAAATGACTTACTAAAAATAGTAAGTTCTGCTACAGACTCTGAAAAGTATCAACAAAAGCCAAAGCTGAATAATATCTCCCACTGAAGATCATCCATACCCCAAATAACCCTCTATCCAAGCACACTAGCCTACGAGGGTCAGTAATAGGCTAATCTCCCTCATCAAAAGGATGTCAACCGAAAGGGGATATTATAGTCCGCCCTCCTTGAAATTGCTTGTCCTCAAGCAATCTCAACGTAGGATGTTGTAGAATCTCCTCACTCTCCCAAGTAGCATTCTCAACTGGAAATCTTTCCACTTCACCAAATATTCCCTGACGGTCTTCTTGCGTAGTTGTCTCTCTCGGGTCTCCAAAAGAGCCTCAAGTATTAAAATCAATTTCCCCTCATCATCCAGGGGAGGTAAGACTATAGAAGGCTCCACATGATGTCCCAATGCCTTCTTGAGGCGTGATACATGAAAAAAATTGTGAACCCTACTATCTACCAGTAAATCTAACCCATAAGCCACCTCTCCAACACGCTTGATCACCCTGAAAGGACCATAATAGCGTGGCTTGAGTTTCTCCGCTCCACTCTTCCTGAGAGTAGACTGATGATAGGGATGCAACATCAGATACACCATATCTCCCATCTCAAAAGATCTCTCAGTCCTCATCTGATCTGCATACTGTTTCTGTTGATTTTGTGCCTTAGTATTATTCTCCCTAAGAGCCCTCATAGTATCCTTACTCTCCTATAGCAAATCACCTACGCTAGGCACTCGATTTTCACTCAGCAATAAGTCAAGAAAGCTAGGCACCACATAACCATATAACGCCCTAAAAGGAGACATCTGAATCATCATATGGTAAGTGGAGTTGTAGCAGTACTCAAAAAGATAAATCCACTTGACCTAAGCCTTTTGCTGCCCTGCTATGTAATTCCTAAGGTAACCTTCCACCCATTTGTTAACTATCTTTGTCTGACCATATGTTTGCAGGTGGTAGCTGGTGCAGGGTGTAAGCTCGGTCCCACAAAGTCTGAATAACTCCTGGTAGAAATGACTCAAGAACCGAATATCTATGTCACTAACAATGCTCCCCAGTAACCCATGCAATCTGAAAACCTCATGGAAGAACAACTCTGCTACCTGCGTTGCCATATAAGTAGTAGTGATCGAAAATAAATGAGCATATTTCATCAACCGATCCACAACCAAAAATATACAATCCTGCCCTTGGGCTTTAGGCAAGCCCGTAATAAAGTCCATCGACAGGCATTCCCACTTCCTATCAAGAATCAAAAGTGGTTGAAGCAAACCTGTCGGATAAGTGTTCTCCTATTTGTTCTGCTGACAAACATGACACTCTCTCACATACCGAAGAACATATGCCTTAAGCCCTTTCCATGTGAATCTCTCTCGTATCTGTCTGTAGGTCTTAAAGTACCCTGGATGTCCCGATGTGGGCACATCATGGAAATATCGCAATATAGTGTTCTTCATCTTCGATCCGAGGGTCAAATAAACTCTATTCTTGTAAATGATCAACTCATTTACAAGTGTATATCCATTGTCCTCTATAGACCCCTCCACAAATCCTGAAGCCCAACTATCCTTGGCATACTCTGCCACAATGAGGTGTCTCCAATCCTTGGATATCTGAACCATAGAGCTCAAATATGGATGTCGAGAAAGAGCATCAACAACAATGTTTTGAGTGCCTTTGATATAAGAAATATCAAATTCATATTCCTGCAACTTACTAACCCACTTTTGTTGATGATCATTCAGGTCTCGCTGTCCTAGGAAATGTCTCAGGCTATTATGATCAGTTTTGATATAAAACTTACTACCAACAAGATACTGCCTGGACTTGGCCAAAGCATGCATGATGGCCAACATCTCCTTATCATAAATACTATAAAGCCTCTCTGGTCCCTTAAGCTTCCGACTTTCAAAAACAATCAAATGCTTATCTTGCATGAGTACGGCCCCAATACCTTCACCCGAGGCATCACACTGAAGCTCAAAGGGCTTGGCAAAATCCGACAAAGCAAGAACAGGGCATGTAGTCATAAGCTCTTTGAACCTCATAAAACACTCATGAGCACTAGAAGTCTAGATGAATGCAGCCTTTTTCATCAAATCAGTCAAAGGTGTTGCATGGTATGAATAACCACTGACAAAACGATGGTAAAAACCATATAAACCAAGAAATCCACGCAACTGAGTAAGGTTCACAAGAGTCGACCAATCTACAATAGCACGGATCTTCTCAAGATCCATTTGTACCTCCTATGCACTGATAATATGGCCCAAGTACAGCAGCTTTGTCAATCCCAAATCACATTTGGACTCCTTGGCATACAAGGACTCCCTATCCAAAACACCCAACACAATATCTAAATGAGCAAGATGCTCCTCCCAAGTCCTACTATATACCAGAATATCATCAAAGAAGACTAATACGAATCTCCTCAACTAAGAATGGAAAACCATGTTCATGGTGGAGTGAAAAGTAGCAGGAGCATTGGTTAGCCCAAATGGCATAACCACAAACTCATAGTGTCCACAATGACAGCGAAAAGCGGTCTTCTCTATGTCCTGCTCTCTGACTCTGATCTGATGGTAACTCGACCTCAAATCTATCTTCGAAAAATAGATGGCACCGTGGAGCTCATCAATCAACTCATCTATGTGGGGAATGCGGTACCTATTCTTGATAGTTCTCTTATTCAAGACCCTGTAATCAATACACATACGAATGGCACAATCCTTCTTCTTCACCAAAACCACTGAAGAAGCAAAGGGTGACTTACTCGGCCTAATGTGTCCCATAGCGATCAACTCCTTGATAGTTTTCTCTATCTCATCCTTCAGTCACTTTAGGGTGGCAGTAAGAAGTGATCATCATAGACTTAGCGCCCTTCTCAAGCTCTATAATGTGCTCAATGCCCCTGTCTGGAGGTCTCCCTAGAGGAATGTCATTGAACACCTTCACATGCTTAACTCTCAACTGCTGAATGTTAGGGTGATACTCTGTCTTATGCTTCCCCTCCTGTGTAGGCATCAAAGTGCACTCGGCTGCCCACTCAACCATGTCATGTCGTATGAGTCTCTCCATCCTTCTGCAAGACATAACTCAGAAACTATTGTCACAGATGGCCTTCAGAACGTGTGTCTTCCCTTCCACCTCAAATCTAATCTCCATATCATGAAGGTTGAGGGTGACTACTTGAAGTGCATGAAGCCATTTCATGCCCAAGACTACATCAATATCTTCCATGTTCACCACATAGTAATTAGCTTTGAAATCATAGTTATTCAAACGCATGGGAAGATCTCTGATCATTTGGTTACACTTAAGAGTGTAACCATCAACCACGTTAACTCTTATGCCCTCAAACTCCTCAGTAATAATACCACGCTTCTCAACCAATCGGGAATCTATAAAGTTATGTGTTGCACCTGTATCCATGAGGGTTGTTACCTTCTGACCAGCCAACATACCACGAAGTCTGAAAGATCCCTCTTGCTAAATACTAGAAATTTGTGCCTCCTCTAGGTGTAACTCGCTTTCTATTTCCTCCCCTTTCTCTGATTTTTCCTCCTCTAACTCTTTTGGATCAGCCTATTGTTCTGAATTTTCAGAATCTGAATCTTCATAGAAAGCCCACATAATCCGGTTGGCCTTGCCCTTGGGCTTCAACGGACACTCATGGCTAATGTCATAAGGACCCTTGCAATAGAAACAAAGTCTCTTTCTACCCAAATCATTAAGAGTCTCACGATCTAAAGGGGCTTCTGATTTTCCCTTTTGATCACCCTTAAAATCAGATTTCTCCTTATTTTTATTGAAACCTTTATTGTCCTTGAACGAAGAATTATTTTTAGGCGGAAACTTGCTTGATGGGGCAGCAAGTTCCATGTTTCGTGCCTTCTTCATTGCCTCTTGTAAAGTTGGTGGATCAAATGCCTTAATCCACCCACGTAATGGTTCCAACAAGCCCTCCATGAAGAGTACAACCAACCTCCTCTCTAATATATTTGGAACCACGACAGATAATCTTTGAAAATTAGCAATGTAACTCTCGACACTGCTACTCTGCCTCAACTGAGCTAAGTCTCAGAAGTAGGACTCTAGATCCTTCCTGTCAAACTGCTCCACCAGTCTATCCACAAAATCCTAGTATGAAGTAACACGGTCATGCTGCAGAGTCACCATCCCGTGGTACCACCAGTCATGTGTTGCACCATCTAGGTGCAAAGTGGCATATCTAATCGCCTCTTCTTCTACCATGGGATGCAGAGTCAAGAATGTATCCAACTTAAAAATCCATGAACGTGCGATGATTTTTCCACTACCATTAGATGTGGATAGTGTAAGCTTGTTGGTGGCCTGTCTCAAATCATTGTTCTAATCTTGATTCTTGGGCCTCCTGTCCTACCTGGTGAACCTGTAGTGCTCCCTTTGTTGGTTCACGAACCTCTCAAATGTGAGGCGCTCTCTCACCTGGGGTGTCAAAAGTTCCCATTCATCATGGGCTTCCATGAGAACATCTGCAAAATTATCATCAGCCTCTGGTTCTGGCTGCTGAATTTACGGCTCTGGAGTAACAAAAGTAGGACATGTAGGCCTATCCGCAGTCTGTGACTGCACCCTCTAAACTCTGGGAGTCCCAGCTAAACTCCTGTTATCATTTGGTATTGTATCATGATGCCTGGTATTATCCATGCGTTGAAGCATGGTTGTGAGTGCGTCCAAAGTAGTTGCTACCCTGGTCTATCCTGTAGCAAGGCTTTTGAACATTTCCCTGGCATCACCATCTGCACTATTACCCTCTTCCCTGGGTGGAACCTCTTCTCTTCTATCACCCATCTGCTCTGGTTGTAAACCTGTTTCCTGGCTATTCTCCAAATAAGCTCTTCGACGTGTGAAGTACCTATGTGAGTCTGACTCTCGTGGCTACATACGACCTTAACCCTCCAAGATGGCAGGATTAAACTTTGATACCACTGTGAAGACACCTTCTTCCCCTGAACTCAAACCCTTGAAAAGAAATGTTTTGTTTTTGTTTGTTTGCTGATTTTGTATGTTTTTTGATATTTTTCAACATATGCTGACTGAAATAAATACTGAAAAAAAAAACTAAAGCAGTGTGCACATTTAACTAAGCCAATGAAAGCCAATGAACCTCTTAAGTCATCCAAATGATTTAACAATTGATATTATGAGTAAAATAAATATATGCATACCTGGATGTGTTATTCTACAAGAAAACAATGTTTGTTGGTAAAAAATTAGACCACTCAGCATTTTATTGACACCATCAAATGATGTCGGAATACCCCAGAAATTGACTCAAACCATCTCCAGAGCGAGGCGAACTCCCCATAATATTCTTAGATTTTTTGGTGCCTTAGAAGCATGAAATCACCCCTGAGAGATCAGTGCCTTTTTTTGTTGTAGCTGCATAGTATATGCAAGTCGTACCACCTTGGTTTGCGTGCCAATGATCCCTGGTTTGCAGCTCCCAACCTGAAACTTCAATCTGCAATTAATCCCTTCTAAACTTGGTTTAGAAACCCTTATCTAAACTCTGTGTCTGCTCAATTTGGAACCTTTGTTTGAAGCTCCCTGTATACCAAATTCACTGGATATCTCACCAACTCAAATGGTTGCAATCACTGAAGAAGACCGTTCTCCAATGGCCGAATGAAATGAAACCCTTGGCTTCTTTCACAATAGAAATCATGAAGTCAAAAAATAAATAGCATAATAGCTCAAGTCGACCTCCTCATGAGTTAATAAGGCCAATCCCTAATTAGGGTTCAAATTTCTCCAAAAGGGTGTGAACTCCAATGAATTACATTTAATTACCAATTTGCAATTAAATGTCTATAGTTTGGCATTAATAATCTCCTTTTAATTAATCATTCAAATGGCCCCATCGGATGATGAGATAACTCTTCACTGAAATCACTTAAGTTATAATATAAAAGTATATTATAACTTATAATATAAGCTCACCCATTTAATATTTATTAATGATCAATAAATATTAATATCCTCATTATTACTTATCAAAAATGCATGCTATGTGAACTGGAGGCTAGCAAGTGGATCCTGCATACGACCATACCCACTTACTAAAAATAGCAGGGGTCCATCTCTATCCTCAAATGACTTACTAAAAATAGTAAGTTTTGCTACAGACTTTGAAAAGTATCAACGAAAGCCAAAACTGAATAATATCTCCCACTGAAGATCATCCATACCCCAAATAACCCTCTATCCAAGCACACTAGCCTACGAGGGTCAGTAATAGGCTAATCTCCCTCATCAAAAGGATGTCAACCGAAAGGGGACATTACAGATTGTAGAATTTAGTTACCATATAAATATTATTCAAGTAAGTTTAAAGCACTTTAGAGAAAAAAATTTAGTGGAAAAACATTTCGAGAATTCTTATGTGTAACCTACATTTGAAGGTTTGACTTACAAGAACTTCAAAGGGATATTATACAGAAAGGTTTGGACAATTCTGAAACATTTAGCTATATCATACAAAGTGACACAACTTCGAGGAAAAAAGAAAAGAAAACTCGAACAAGAATTTAAGAGTTTAATCTTTCTTTTCTTGTGTTATGATTTAGCTATACAAACTTCTCTAAGCATTACCGAGGCCTTCCAATTTCTAAAGACAAACCAGAAAACCCGATTATTTTTACAAAACTATGCTTGAGTTATACAGTTATACTTATTAGGCCCACCTTCTACAGTTGTTTAATTGCTTATAACCATTTGCTATCAATTGCTAATAGTTATCAGTCAGAAAGTTTCCTTTATAGTTGTACTTCTTTAGAACAAAATCAAATAAATTAACCTTTCTATAAAATTCATGCATTAATCTTTCAAGTTCCAGCCTTTACTTTCATTCTTCTCTTTTATATATTTTACCTTGGGCTCTTACTCTCACTAATAATAAACTAGGAGCCAAAGAGAAGATAGAGTATGCACAAATTTAGAGTCCAAAACAATCTAATAATTTTTTCACATACCTATCCAAAATCTAAAGCAAAATCAGAGCTAGCTTTTTTTGAAATCTTTATCTCTGTTCCTAACTATCCTTAACTATTTCTGCATCTGTTTGGAATTTCTTCTCGAACAAACTTAACAGAGACATTGATTACCTTTGAGAATTTGTCTTTTGCCTTATCGCCCTGTTTGTGAAGAGCTGCATAGTTACCATCTGATAGATCTTGTCCAAATATGAGCACAAGGAGCCCCATGAAAATATGCATCAATCCAGGTATGAAGAAGGCAATACGCCATGCTGTGAAGCGCGTGGAGCCTATAGATTTGTGAATCAAATCATAAACCAGAGGCATTACTAGCTGTGTTGCTCCTCCACCCATATTTCCCCACCCTCCTGCCAATCCGTTTGCACGGCCCACAATCTTAGTGTTGAACATTGAGCTCATCTAGAATTGGCATGACACAAAAGTTGCCAATGAGAAGCCTATGAAGAAATGGACGAGGATGAAGCCCTGCGCAAAAGAAATTGTAGCAGTGGCAAAAACAGCAGGGGCAGATAGCATTATGAGAGATGCACACCCAAAACGAGGGCCTACCAACTACCATGTCACATAATGCTCCCATCACAAGCCTTGAGAATATGGAGGAGGCTAATGCTATGCTTGCATTGCCTATGTCCCTCTTGGTGAGATCGAGGTTATCTCTGAGGATGGGTATCAGAGGGGGAGCAGTGAATGTGGAAAGAAAGCAAGTGAAAAAGGAGATCCAGGATAGGTGGAAGGCTCTCATATGGGGTTTAGCTATTGATAAAAGCTTGAATTTCCTAGCCTTGTGTTCTGAATCTACTAGGAGATCAAAAATTGGAGTTAGACCTGAAGCAGTCTTATGCACTGGTTCTTTCATAGCCTCTGCATCCATAGCTTTAGGATTGTTTCTGGTACCCATATCTATGCTTCCAAGATGTGGGGATACTTGCTTACCACACTACCCTGTTTTGCAGTTACCTTTGATTACCTGGGAAAACCCATGAGAACAATTTGTTAAAATCCATCCTAAGTGCTACAGAAAGACCAATGAAGTTACTTATTACAAATGGGACTTAGAATCCCTTACTAAATAACCATTATCTCAAAAATTTTATTCTAAATTATTGGAGACTTAAAGCTTCTACAGTTCACAATGTTTAGAAGTAAGATTTCTTGGAGAAAACTGTGTATGGATACTTTGAATAGAACTAAGAGCCCACATCTGCATTAAGGATCTCCTTGGGGGTTCATCACTATAATCTTGTGTTGGGTCTCCAAGGAGATTCTAAGCTGCGATGTAGCTTCTATCCCCATAGTTTTCTGAGAATTATTTGTGCTCAGCCTTAATATTAGTTGGTATGAGTTTTCCACAGTTCATGTAGTTAGATACTTGGACTTTGGATTTGGATTTGTGCTCAGCCTTAGTATTAGTTGGTATGAGTTTTCCACAGTTCATGTAGTTAGATAGTTGGACTTTGGATTTGGATTTGTGCTCAGCCTTAATATTAGTTGGTATGAGTTTTCCACAGTCCATAATATTAGTTGGTATGAGTTTTCCACAGTCCATGTAGTCCATGTAGTTAGATACTTGGAGTTGAATCTCCATGTAGTTAGATACTTGGACTTTGGATTCAACTGTGTGTATTTTTGTGTCGACGTTTCGGATCACACTCAAGTGCCAAGCCAAGTATCTAGCCTTAATATTGTTGAATTACTGTAATAAGATCTTTGACATTTCCACATGTAAATATTTAAGTTATTTCATCTACATGAAATGGGATAGAACCCAGTTACTAAACATAGCACTAAACTAGAAACAACACCTTCAACTTATAATGGTTACGCTGCTATGGTAGTGTGGCATATACACACAATGGCTACTCTGATACCCCACATCTCTTCATCCTGTGACTTGTGTTGCAGCTTCAACGTGTTGGTCTTAAATATCTGCACATAATTTCAAGATTCAAAAATAAAATAAAAAATCTCTGCAAATCCAAAATTTCACAATCCCAGTGCAGAACAATAAAATATGTGTGCATTAAAATCTGTCAAAGAGGCAATAGCAAAGCTTAAAAATCATGCTCAAAACAGTCACTGAACAGTATAGCAAGCAACTAAAATTGTAGCACTGAATTCGAAAATGGTCCAAAAAGAAAGATTCTAAACGATACTTCACAAAATCCATGAACCTGTTAAAGCATTTCTTTTACCAATCTTTAAACGTAAATTTCCCTACAATTTGTGATAGGTTTTTTTCAAAGTGCTGACTACATGTCAGATTTTTTTAAGCAGTGGGGTTCAAATGGATCTACCAACTGTACATAAAAAAATGGCAAAAGAATAATTCTTGTCATTGGCACGGTTTTTTAAAAAGAATTTGAAGATTTTAATCCGATTACAAATTTATACTAATATCTTCTTGACTCAGAACCAAAGATTGAAACATACCCATTCCACCAAAGTACAAATTTGAAACCAAACCATAAAAAAATCCTATCAGGCCTGAATTTCCATGGATATCCAGGGATCTGAACCCTAACAAATTCAACATTAATGTCAAAGTTCAAACCATAAAGGACATTGTTTGAAGCAGGAATTACCTAAAATAAATTCTTTTCATCTGGCCCTGGAAGTAAAGTTGCAATGGGGCAAAACAGGAATACGCATCCCAGAGACTCCAATTTATTTTGCTTATATCCCAAAAATGTAGTGGGAAAATCTCTTTATGATGACTATACAATCTTCCTCTTTAGCGTCAGAAACAGTCCAATGGCTTGTACAACTATTTTGGCAAAAAATGCAGGCCAAACAGATCTACCTAGAGATTCCATCTCCCCAACTCTAGCATGAAGGGTTCCCAGATCAATGCCATCCAATATTGTGTCTGAAACTCCATCATCCACCTCAAAATCTAGCATCCTAGGCTCTGCACAAAATTTTCACTTGCCATTAAACACTGACATGCCACCGAAATATTTCAGTTCTACAAATTTGCCAAAACAAATAAAACCCTCAGTAGCCATTCAAGCGACAAGCATTTAAAACCTATAAGACAGTGTAACTTAGCAGTTCTACAAATTTTCCAAAAGAAATTGCAGACACCATACATGAAGGCATCTGTTAAGGGATTAGGGAAAACGGTTTTTGTTTGTTTGTTTAAGGAGCCATATGTGCACAGTGTGTGATTTATTGTGTGCATGGACATGTCGATTATTCTGAACTTTGGCTTACAAGTTGGAATCCTCGTGGTTTAATTCTGGTAGGTATTCGATCCGAACAAAGATTAAGATTGTAAAAACAAAGACTTGGTACTGGAAAACCCTAAAACCTTTAACAGTTCCCGGCAGGAACTAAAAATTGAAGTAACTTAGAGACATAGGCATATGAAGGAGATTCATTAATATATCAATGCAATTAAAAAGGCTCAAAATGGAAGATTTCATTCTTTATTCTTCTCTGCATCTTCTCTCTCTTTACTCTCTATATTTTATTGCACTTTTGATTATTAAATCACCATCCTCTATGACGTAATCTTGATTTTGAAATCGGCCTTTTTTTAAGCTTTCCTACTACCTGTTACATGGCGTGATCATGGCCGCCACTTCTACCATTCTCTTCTCTACATGATAACCCCTCCAGTACCTTTTTATTATTTTAAATTTGTAAAGAATATCTGCACAGTAGTTTAACACTCTTTATCTCCCCCCTGCAAAGATAATAATCATGATTTATTTCATTGAAATAAAGATCTAACTGATAATAATGTCATTCCGCTCTGCCACCAAAGCCATGAACTCAAAATTAAATCACTTCAAAACTGGAACAACAATTGAAACAATTTTTTATTTGATGTGGATCGCCATACATCTAGATGCTCCTACATCATAGATCTCATACAAGCATCTTACAAAAGATCTATCTTCTTAAATTGGAAAACTCTTCACTATTTTTGTTCTAATGAACGAGGAGGAAATAATTGTTAAAGAAAAAAAAAGCGTGGAAAAGGAAAAGGTAGGAGAAAAATGAAAAAAATAGTGATGGAAGACAAGCCTATGAATAGGAAGAAGTTGGAGAAACGAGTTCTATGTAAAGCTCAAAAGATAAGTTGACTTTAGAAGAATTTTTTGTGGAGGAGGTGAAAATGGCAAAAGAGAGTTTTTGGTTTGCATTAGCAGAGCATTCTTTGGGAGGTCTAAAAGAAGGGGGAAATGATTCATAACAATATATTAGGATATGACTTGTTGAACATGCAAATACATTATTTAAGTTTGACATCCATTTGGTTGTCATTGATAAAATAAATTGGTCAAATTTGATGGTCATTAGCATTTCATAAACAAACAATTGGATTACATTTGTTCATTTCATTATTTGAAGAATTCCTTCTATACAATTAGAAAGACTCCCCAAATCCATGGGAAAAAGCTATAAAGATGCATGAAATTTCTTATATAAGTTTTTCTACCTAATATTTATGCTTTGTAGCATAAAAAATTGTATACCTTTATAATTTCACACTATGTTCTTAACCCCTAATTTATTGGGCATAATTAAGATTCTAATTTTCTAAATTATGGATTCCAAAGCCAACTTTTTACCATTTTCTAAAGGAGGACAACAATTGAACAAATACATCCAATCATTAAACTGTTCTCGACTGTGAGTGTCCTAGAAATTTGGGACAAAACTCATTCACCCATGGGCGATTAGGTCACCTTCTTAATCAGGATCAAAATTCAAATATGTTGTTGGTAGTATTTTAAAATCCAAAGTTTAATTATGAAGTGTCGGATTCTGGAATCTAATTTTTGGGAAATTGGATAAACACCTTATAAATACTTAGTTATTTTATTATTTGAAATCTAACAAAGTAGAGGTGAAATTCAAGAGTGAATACTATTATCAAGAGAAGCATATCAGAGCATGATTACAACATTTCAAGATCCAACATTGTGTCAAATTTTATGTGTGTTCATCTTATTATCTTTTGAAGGCTAAGCATTGTTGTAAGTCTCTAATTATTAAGCATTCAAGAAAACCTACAAAGCAAGATCTCAATCCTTGAGGAGATGTGCTTGAATTTAGTCCCTCAAGATAGTTATTGAAGGGTGGCAGTTACAACATTGTGTTCATTCATCATTTCTTTCAAGTTCAATTATCATTTATCATCAACATTACCATTGTGGAAGTGGAAACACTTACACTAGATTTGACTAAAGAAAGCCCCTATATGGAAGAACATCTTCCCTCTTTGTGAATGTGCATGTTGCAAGTTTGGAAAGGATTGAAGAGATCTTGAAGCCAAATTCTACATTGTTACATTTGTTGTCATCAACCTTGTCAAGACATGAAAACTTACCTACAAAATTTATTGACGATATTCTAGAAAGTTTACAATAGGAAATCAAGATCTTAGATCCAACACTAGAGGACTAAAAAAATAGTTTCAAGACTCCCTATCAAAGACCCATTCGTCTAGGGGTGACTCAGTCCCTCTGGACATGCTCAATCTAAATTTTGGTGACAAGTATACATCACTTTGCACTTTCCAGATCCACTTGCAAAGTTATATTTTCGTTTGTTTGTCTTTAGGAAAGTGCATTTATCATATTAGGTCATTTAGTCTAATTAGGTTATTCACTTCAAATAATTTCAAAATCATTTCTAAGACTGAAAAGGATCAGATCTAGGTCTGATTGACTCACCTTGAAAGTTGAAATTCAATCTATGCACCTTGTTGATTTGCATCCTAATTAAATCCTAGAAATGATGGAATATACCCTAGGTCTTTGAAATTAAACTTAGGGTACAACACATTTTTATGTTTCATTTTTGTGAACCCGACATTTGACATCATAACTTTCTAGTTTGGTAGTCCTTTCAAACTCTATATCTAGGTTTTGCATCATTGTGTTTTACATTTCTCATTTAGGGTTGCATATGTCATCATAAAAAAATATAAAAATACAAAAATATTACATCCATATTGCATCATAGCTTGCATTGCAGTGTGTTTCAGTCATTTTGATCAGATTTTCATCTCAAAATTGCATATGAAAAAGTGTCATTTTGTTCCAAAATTGTCATACATTTGCATTTGCATTTCACTAGAAAATTTTGGAAAAGCAGTCACTGTAAAACCTATTGCCAAATAGGAATGAAAACCTTAAACATTAGTCTAAAAATTTAGGTTTTGAATTTTCAAAACCCTACACAAAGACCCAATCACCATTGGGTGACCTAGTCCTTGTACACGTGCTTAAACATTTACATTATTCTATCTCTATCTTCTCAATTACATTGTACTTGAATATCCTTGTTTTGGAATAAGTAATCATATGTTTTGGGAATTTTGCATCTATTTCATTTGGTGAAAGAAAGTGCAGTGATTAGGATCAAAATTTGTATTTAAAAATCGTAATTTTTCTAGTCTCTACATCTCACAATCAGTCAATTATTACATTTTAGATATATATAAAATCTAAATTCAATATTATTCAATCATCTTCAACATTTCTATATATCTACATTATGCTCTAAATTGGAATACATTAAGAAAATTATTTACTATTTCAACTGTCTAGAAGTAGAATGAAAATCCTTATACAATGTGGTCTATAAACCAACTCAGATGCCCTTGGGCAACCCTACCCTACTTGTATTGGCTAATTTTTTTTTTTTTGAGACCTCTATTGTTGTGGTTCTTGTTTTCTTCTGCTTGTTGCTTTTTGTTTTTGAGTATTTGTTGTACTTATTTAGCAGTTTGGTGTTTATTTTGGATGCACCTTTGGTGTTGTGAAACTTGCATGAGCTTCACAACATGGTGTCCTATTGCTAATACTTCAATGAGACATAGTTTGAAACTCATGGAATCTAGTGCTACTAGTACATCCATTGTGGATCTTGAGTTCTCAACCCTTTCACACCAAGTGTTGTCAATACTCAACGCTTTTTGGATCCCATCCTTAATGCCACAATTCCCATGACCTTACCATCAACCATTGTAACTGATGTTGAAACCATAGTGGCCTATGTCGTTGATGAGAAACTCAAAAAATTAGACAAATCATAAGAAAAAATTTGAGACTATGTGAGCATGGATTATATTTCTAGCAAAGTGGTTCCTATGATAGATAACACAAGGAAAATGCTTGATGATGCTCAAGGATTAGAAGTAATGCAAAATCTATCCTACATTATAGACAATCATGTAATTACAATGGCTAGTTGTGCTCAATATTTTGGGTACACTCAAAGTTAAGGAGAAATCCAAGTTTCTCTCCCTACAACTATAGCCTCTATTTCCACATACACAAATCTAACTGTTACCACATTAATGCAACCAAGGAATAGTATAGTTACAACTTTGGGTATTTCCACTAGGAATCCTTATAGTTTTGTGAACTCAAACATCATATCCACAAACCCATCACCCCTTACAAACTTGCAATATAGTAGTCCACCTAACACATACACACTTCCTCCATATTCACCTCATTCCCAAAACACGAAAAGCAATGATTTCATCATAAATCGACTCTTGCAGAATATGACATCCCTTCAACAACAAATATCAACATTGAACCAAACTCAAAATGGAAAAAGATAACAATATGTCAAGCGAAGCCCATTATTATTGGAAAACACAAATGCCACAACATATAGAGGTGGCTCGCTTTGAGAAATACATTGGGAAAGGAGATACTAACAACCATATATCAACATACACAACCTTATGCAATGACTTGATTTTTGAAGATAAGCTCTTGGCTTTAAAAAATTTCCTAAGTCACTAAAGGACATGGCCTTGGATTGGTTTTGTTCATTACTAAAAAACTTAATTCACTTACCATTTCCAAGTGCAAATTGGTCCTAAGATCAATATAACTAATTTAGTGAGATGCAAATAAACACGAGGTGAAAAATTAATAGAATTCATTAGTTGCTATTAGTTGATACTATCACAAGTTAATCTAATTCTTCCTGATGTAGAAAATAAAATAATATTCATTGACAACTTAAAAAACCCATAAACATGGCATCTAGTTTTGACCAAGTACAAAAATATCTTAAATATTCTTTAACCATTGGGACTATAACATATGATAGAGTGTAGGAGCAAACTATTTTGGAGACTATTACTAATCATATGAAATAGAGCTATCTCTATTGGATCCATATGGAGGCTAAAGCTATTGAATCAACTTATTTTTGATGTGTCTTGGTTGTTTAGATAGTGGACTTCAAATATGGTATATATTCTTAAATATTTCTAAATTATTCTTATTAATTTTTTTATTTGTAAATGTGGAGATTTATTCTAAACCCTTGGCCTAAAAACATAAAGAATGTTAAGATTACATTGAGGGTCAGATTGTATTCTTGGTGTACTCCTTATGTTTTGTATGTTTTTAGGCTTGGGATCCTAGATATACTTGACTACATGCTTTCCAAAAGAAAATTTCAATACATAGTATACGAAGCTAGCATGGTGAAATAATATTTATCATGTTCTAAGATTAATCTATTGCATGCTTTATTTTGACTTGTTATGTGACCTTTCACAACTTTCAATTGTCCCCGCACTCCATGGACTAAAATTTAGTATTTGTATGGAGACACTCAATTTCATCTCCATTTTATGATCATTGCTATGGAAAACCTCATACTCATTGATGATATGGATAATATACCTATTGATGACACCACTTTATAGGATTTTTCATATTTGGAGGGCCTTGAGCATTGTGATGAAATTGAGACTTCTTCTACCTCTCTTTCTCTTACATTTGGAATCATAAGTTCCTAAAAGTCTATAATTTACCATCTTGAGGTTGAGGATATATTTAGTTTTCTTATTTATCGAATATTATATCTCCTCATAATCCTACTTCAAATTTAAAGAAGTAGGTTAATAAACTATCTTCTTGATTTATATTCTTGAGATGACCACTTGATAGGTATCACATTTTTATTTTATGAATCTCATATCACATTATTAGGAGATATTTTTGAGGATATTCAACTCTTATTTTATAAAACCATTCCATAGTCTTATCATATCTACTTTGTCTTTGGATCTTGGATTTAATTTTACTTAGCATGGGTTTGGATTGATTTTACCTTTGTGAATTGAGGTATCTTTTGTGTTTAGATGACACATTTGAGTAGATTTCAAAGATAGGATACATCATGATACTTCACCTCACATTTATTCTTGGATTGAGAGTTACCTCATCATTTACCATTGGATTACTTTTCACAAGGGGAGAAATGTCATTTCCCATAAATGGATTATTTTCGACTTTCATATATGAGCATCTTTCTTTGGTGTAAGAGCTACAACATTATTGGGGGTTTCATTATCTATCTCGCAAAGGGTTTTCATTAAATATTTGTGTTTTAATTCTACATGTGTAATCCCCATCCATCCAATGTACATATTTTATTATTTTCCCTCTTTTGGAGAGATTTTTTTTCCTATGCACATTTCTCCTTTCCCTTGTATATGAGAGATAACTCATAAATGGGTATCTAACATAGCATTATAAGTCAAGAAAAATGGATTTGTATATTTTCATATTTTATTATCTTGTTAAGTTGCACTTAAAGGAGATTCAAACACTAAATAACTTAATAGAGATGCTAGGAGGTTATGATATTGTCATTGACGACTTCTAGTAACATTTGGATGTAGTTTGTAGGATAATTATAACTTTGGTGTATGCATTGTGATGAATATTTAGTAAGGCAGTTATAACTTTGGTGTATTCCATTCTACTTGAACTCTTCCTTAATGGTTCTCACATAGTGATATGATTCTCATATATTCTTGACTTTAACTAGATTTATCTTAGAGTAATTAGATGTTCATAGGTTGCTATTGATCTCAAGGACTTGATTTTTCTCTAACTCAAATAATTATAACCTCGCATAGAGATCATGAAATACAATTGTTTAGGCATGGACTAACTAGTCATTTTCATGTTTTTATTGTGACCATCACATGTAACAACCACATAGACATCTCATGTACCCATGCCCTACCCTTATGTTATCTCCACTCATAGAGAAAGCACCAACACAATGTAGCTTGAAATGTTTAGGAGAGTTGGGTTGTAAAAAAGAACCATGCACAACATAGAAGTTCCCACTTGGACGTGTTGGGTTTGACGGTTTAGCCCCATGACACACAAGATGAAAATTAGGCTACCCTACAACTTCACATTACATGCATTTGACAATTTTTGGATTAGTAGAGAAAATTTCACCACAGTAAAATGGTTTCAAGTATTCAAAATTTTAGAGAGGTTTTTGTAGACGGGACTCACATGCACCTATAGGTTCAAACAAAATGTTTGTATGTGACACTAACTTTGAGGTACAACGCGTAAACGTTTGATTTTTTTTCGCACTTAGGGATCTTAAGAGAAAGCATCGACATAGTGTAGTCTAGAATGTTCAAGAGAGTTGGGGTGCAAAAAAGAACCATGGATAGAATAGATGTGCCTACTTGGATTTGTTGGCACTAACAATTTGTTCCCATGAAGAACAAAACAAAAATTAGGCTACCTTGCAATTTTACATTGCATGCATCTGACAATTTTTGGGGCAGCAAAAAAATTTCACCACGACCAAGTAGCTTGTAGATATGAAAATTTGAGAGAGGTTATTGTAGAGTGACCCTAAATGACCCTATAAATTCATATGAAACATTTCTAAGTTTCATAATTTTCAAGAAATAGCTCACCAAAGTTTTCCAATTTTGGGAACTTAGGGCTCTTAAGAGAAAGGGCTAGTATAATGTAGCTTGGAATGATTTGACATGTTACGGTGTGAAAAAAGACCTTTCCTAGAGTAAAACCACCCACCTAGATGTGTTGGAACTATTAGTTTGGTCGCATGATGAAAAAAACAAAATTACGCCATCTTGCAACTTTCTCTCCAATGCATTTGACGCTTTTTACAATATGCGAAAATTTGTCACCATGGTCAAATGGATTGGAGATATGAAAAACTCAAAGATTTTATTCTAGAGGGACCCTCAGTGACTTTGTACCTTCAGAAAAAATAGTTGCAAGTGCCAAGGTTTTCAAGAAAGAGCTCATCAAAACTTTCCAATTTTTCACAATTAGGGCTCTTAAGAGATCGTAGGCAAAATGTAGCTTGGAACGATCTAACATGCTGGAATGAAAAATAGGAACTTTACTAGTATAAACTTTCCCACATGGACACGTTGGAATTTTTGATTTGGTCACATGACAAACAAAACAAAAATTACGCCACCCTGCAACTTTCTCTTCAATGTGTTTGACACTTTTTCCAACATGCAAAAACTTGTCACCATGACAAAATGGATTTGAGATATGAAAAAATGAGAGAGGTTATTATAAAGGGACCCTACGCAACCTTGTACCTTTAGATATAATATTTATAAGTGTCATGGTTTTCAAGAAAGAGCTAGTCATTATCCCTTCCATACAAAACACATTTTTTGAGCCATGTTTTATATTTTGAAGTAGTCACTACTTCTCATATTTTTAGTGTAGAATGTTGATGCTTTAGCATACCTTCAATTATTATGCACTTGGATTGGAGGCTTTAGTTATTCTAAAAATTTTCTAGGTCTGCACACTGGTCTTCATCAATCACTTCTTATGTTGCTTTTCCATCTTCTCTATTTACATGCTCATTTGTATAGAACTGATAGCCTTGCATTATTTCTTAAAGAGGTAAAGCACATGTTCACTATCACCAAAATATTCTACTCACTATCATCACACAATTCACAAATGGAATCTTTTAGTTGTATCTAGCATGTCCAAGGTCTATGATACTTCTTCTTGTAGGGTACAAAGTTATTTTATATTGTGAGGCCTTCCTAAACATCTTCATCTTTTCATCTTCCATTTATCCCCATTCCTCTTAACCATGACCATTTGTATTTATGTCTATGATTTTCTTCCATCCTCTATGAAAACCCTTAACAATTATTATAATTTTCCTCATGAATACATAGATTCTTAGGGTATGTATATTTAATATGGTTTGAAATGATTATTTTGCGTCTCTTTGACATGGAAAAATGATAGACCTTGTTCATAAAGCAACCCAAACCGTACTTGTCACTGTTTGATAGTATTCTTTGTGTTAGACTATTGATTTGAAAGATCAAACTATTGTTCACTCATTTAATGTTATAAGAATAATGGTCATTAATAGTTTTTATGTGACACAAACTACTTAAATTATATACCTAACTAGACCTTATGAATTCTCAATGCTTCGTACTTCATAGGTCTTAGCAAATTCTAAGATAGTTTGATCACTAAACAAAATATCATATGGGAATCCTTGCAAAGGTTTGTGAGCTTCTATGTATTTTATTTATCATTGTCAAAATGGAAACAAAGGATTGATGGATCTAATGAGAAAACCAAATAGTGATTTAATGAATAAATTTTAATAATGTATAGACCTACTAAACCCAATAGTGCTAATAGCCCTTGCCCTCTAAACCACCTATAGACATTTCCTTCTCAAAATTTGACAAAGAAATAACTTGATTTGGTGAACAAGCAAAGCATGACACAAATGGGGTGCCCAAAGAACAACTCAAATTCATCATGAGATGTCCCTCTTTAAGAATAATGATCCCATTGTTTGTTTCAAGGAATTCATGGGTCCACTTGCAAGTAGGTTTCAAGATCCTGCATGCTAATCTCATTATCAAAGTGAATAATTTTGCGAACAATGGAATTAATTCTCATTTTTATCATGTCATCCACCATGATAATCCCCTTATCTCCTTGTGTTGTGAAAAACAACTTCAACAATGCACTCTTTAGGTTATCTTAAGGGAGAATTTGAATAATCATACAAGTTTTCCAACCTATCCTTCATGCATTTCATGCCATTTTATTTCCCAAGACTATAAACATTGTTTATATCTAAACATGTAGAATCAAAGATTCAATCAATTCTTCATAGACCAAATAGAAACCTTCAAACATGTGCATAGTCCATCATTTTTTTGCAAAATATTACATTCCCTAAGGATTCCTTTGAATACCAAATTATATTCAAGTCTTATAAAGCATTTGCAAGCTCCACATGCTCTTAAAACCCTTCACAAACCTTATAGATTTATTGCATGAATTATTGTAGACTTCATGATGATGCATAAACCTTGAAAGTGACACAACTCATAGCAATTTTTGACAGTGACAGAAACATTGAATATCTTAGATATGTAGGTATGATTGAAAGGTTTAAATCTTGTATGAAATTTGTGAACTAGACTCCTTTGAATGACCTCATTGATCATTCCAAATCTATAGAAAAACATATTACTACATAGCCTTGAAGATCATAAAAAGTATGATTTACCATGTTCACAAGCTAATCACCTTCATGGAACCTAAAACCAATACAAACATATTCCAATGTTTATGCATATCCATTGTGAAGATGATGATACACTTGCAAGTTAGTTGCAAAAGCCCTAAAACTTGGCTATGAATAACATTAATCATTACAGTATTTTTCACTATTTGATCCATGGTAATATGGTGAAGGACCAACCATTGATTATGGATGTAGTTTACTAGAGTACAATCCTTATAGAATTTATCCATGTGGCTTCATGTAGTGGAGGCTCGATGAGCCTAGGTTAATTTTTCAAGTGGAGGTTTAAGAGCTAGTGTCCATGGAACCTTTGAAGTATTGAGTTGAGTTTAATCTCAATTGAGTAACTATTGGGGTTCAGTTAGGCTGTGACCTAAAGAAAATTATAAATTATATAATACAAATCTTGGTTTAAATTAAATTGATAATTTTAAAATTACAAAATGCTGGTTTATTATTTGATAATCAGTTCGAGGTATTAAATCCGTGTCAAAATATGCATCAAACTTTAAAAATCTAATAGTTAAGATTTTAATATATAATTTTTTAAAATTATTTTTAAGTTGTTTTGTTGCATCAGTATATATTCTTTGATGTTAGATTTTATTTGATGAAACTAGATCAATTATTAATCAATATAAATATTTGAGTTATTTGTGTTGAATGTATATATATCTTACAACTTGCTCAAGATGTCACAATCAAGATTTTAGGATCCTCAATAGTGCAAAATAAAATTTGAATTTATTTTTTCCTTCTTTAAGTATGATTGTTATTAGCACTATGTGCCTAAAAGTGTTATTCCTTTTTCTTCAAAATTAATTTAGTGTTCCTCCTATTCAAGAGTTGATGTTGTAGGGTGGACGTTTTAGTTTGAGAATAAAATTATATGAAATAGATTTATAATTTAAAATATAAAGTGATCTATTTTACTAATTAGTTTTTTTGAGGTATATTTCATTTTTGTATCAAAATCTTATGAACCATATTTTTAATGGTAGAAGATGACATCTTTTTATTGATTGTAATATGTATGTCCTAATTTTATGAAAACTAAATCAATTCACATATTTCAAGGACATGAGTTGTTCTTGATTTTAAACTGTATGACTTTTTAATACTAACTGATTTTTATCCCATTAAAATGCTTAACAATAAAATCTAATAAAAATAATTATAATAAGTTTTATACATATAATATTTTGTGTATTGATTTTTACTTTTTAAAAGCATCTTACATGTTTAATAGCATTATTGTGTGCTAAAAACAAATTTTCATTTCAATGTGCTATATTTTCTTCCAAATCGTCTAATAATTTATTCCAAAATTTAACCAAACATTTAAATAGTATTTCAAATTATTCTATAGATAAACAATTATATTTCATTCAATTATAGATCATTTGTGATTGCCTTTCATTTTGTAAACTGTTATGTTATTTTTCTCATTGTTATTCTTTCTGAGTGCTTTGATTTTTTCTAAGTATTTAGAGTTATTGATGTTCATAGTGTGCACACTAGTCTGGTCTATATGTTTATGTTATTCATTCATTTGTTCCATTCTTTTTTCTTTTTCCTTTTTGATGTTAGATTAAGATGCAGAGAAGATTAAGAGGTAGAGCAGAGGAAAGAGGTAGAGAAAGGAAGCTACAATTGAGCTAGGGCAATATTTTTCTTTCAGGTAATTTTCCCTTTACACACTATTTTAATTTGATTTGTTTTCATTTCTAATAGAATGAATCGTGTTTATTTCTATGTTCTTACAAGAAAAATGTGGAAGGAAAATTTAGGTTTAGTTGTGATTTTCTTTTTCTTTTTAATCCTTTTGGGTTGAGCAAAGGACTGATGAAGTGAGACTCTAGTGTAGGCATGAGATGCAATACCAAGTGAGAGTTCATATAACAAATGCAGAGAAGAGATAGGAATTTCCTTATGGCCTGCTTCCTTGATCACAAGTACTTGCTCTAGAAGGAAGCCAAATTTCCAAAAAATCCAACCCAGTGTTGGAATTCTCTCAGTTCTCAAGCAATGAATTGATCTTCTCTTGCACAACTAATCCATTTGGACTTTCTATCAAGCGCAAATCCAATGGAGAGGACTTGTTCAACTCATTTTTATTGGGGGTTTGTTGGACTTCAATTTATTTTTTGACCTCATAATATGTCTAGCTTTCTATTGGGATTTTGGTATGTCTGTGAATGCCCTGCTCTATAGTTTTCTATTGGGTTTCAAATATTTTACAAAACCTACAAATCATCTACAATAGTAATCTAAACCCAATAGTGAAGTTTGTTTACCATTGGAATGTAGTCATTTGGTTTTGGATTAAATATTTATTGCATTCATTATTTTGGAAGGTTTGGTAGGTTCTCATACATGGATAAAATTCTCCTTGGCTTTAGGTTTGCACATGAGGTATTGCCTTTCTTCATCAAATGTTACTTTCTTGGTGTTATTCCCAGAAGCTAATGTTCCTTATCAAAGGTCCTCTCCTTTCTTCTTGGGTCTTCATGGATAATTCTTGATCCAATACAACCCTTCATCTAAGATCCATCAAGGCTAGTTTTGTTGAACTCCTTTCACTATATTTGATGAAACTCTTCTTGCATTCACTAGTTTACAGTCACCTTCTAGCATTACTCTTGCACATAATTCCTAGAAATTTCGTCCTCTTCCTACCATGTACCTCTAACACAAAAGATCTAGCCTTCCATCCTTAGGGTTTTATTCTCCCATTAGTTTATTAATTCAAAATGGAATAGATATAAGGAAAGAGGATCCTCGTTTGAAAAGAAATTAGAACTCAAATTCTTTGTGAAATTTATAGATTAATATCTAAAACTTCAGCATATAACTAATCAAGGAATCAAGGCATCCTTTCACTAGATATCCACAACTCTCTTCCATAATTTATCTATTTCATGTATTCTTTGCAATCATTTTGAGCATACTAAACAAATTCTAGGCCAATCCAACACTCAAATCATTCCAACATAAACCAAGCCATATACTTCTCCTTCCATTTTTAAAGTTTCATTCAAACCATTAATCGATACAGTAGAGACAAATTTCAACAAAAAATACTGATACAATCCAAGTCAATACTAATACATCTACCTGTAGCATGAGAGAGATTATTTTGGCATTAACATACAAACTCTATGCCTACTATCCAAGAATAAAGTATAGTAATTAAAAAGTGTTAGGAAATTGATTGTAGCTAGAAGGTGAATTGTAAACATTCTTGCAATAAAAAAGAGTTAGTAGTACAATACATGAGAAGAAGCTTCCATATTTGTTCAATGTAAAAATTCAAGTTAAGGGAATTAAATTTGATGTACCATTTCAATCTTGGCCCCAAGCTAACCTCATATCTCAAGATTTTGTTAGAAAAATTGATTTAGAAACTTATCCTATCAAATAGACCATATGCATGGCAAATTTTGTCCTGAACAATTAATTTCCCCATTTTGAGTGAGCATATGTCCATAATCTACCCAACATGTTTAGAATTTTCTCATTTATCTCTTGTTACTCAATGCACAATTGTCTTCTAACTTATAAGGATGTTCTTTGAAACACCTTTCATGATGATTACCTCATCTAAAATTGATGAAGAATTATTGTTGAAAGTGAATGAAGATCAAGGGAAACCATTTTGCTAACCCTATAGATGACGTGCCTATACTCTCTTTTCTACACTATACTTCACTTTTCTTCTCAATTTCGTGTTGTTGCACTCACCTTCAGATCCCTCTAATTTTATTTATCGAAATCTCTTAGCTATTGAATGACAATCTTTTTCCTTTGATGAACATCAACTACGTCTTCATTTTCTAAGCATGTTTCCTTGCCATGATGAATTCATTTGAAATCTATATTCATTGATCCTACAAAGATACAACTATGTTTTCTTGCTAGTGCCTTGTATAGAACATTAGATTTAAGTTAGAATATAGGCTATAGAGGCCTCAAAATTTAGAAAACATGTTAGTATGCACCATAAACATCCTTCATATTTCACAACAACTAAGTAAGCATTTATTGCAATTATAGGTTACTTGTTATGGAAACATCCTCCTATTTGTTCATTTGTTCAAAATTGTGAGGCGTTGACTTAATAGAGTCCATCTTAATGTATACACAATCGGATTAATGAACATGCTCTGGATAATGAAGATTGAAGTACCAAATTTTTTAAACCCTTCTCTGATGTTTTTCATTTAGAAAACAACACAACAATTGAGAAGAGGAAAACTCCAACTCCATTTCTAACCTTGATTGTGACTGTGAAGACAAAGCTAGTCACTTCTTAAGAGGGCTAGCCCAAATGAAAACAATGGTGTGAACCAGTTGATTGATTTACATAATTGAAAGTGCAACACTTATATACTAATGTTCCTTCTACCTTTCTCTATTTAGAGGTTGATTTAATTGAGTCTATGTCTTATCACATACATAGTCTAGTTGAAGAGACTCTCCCAATAATGAAGATTAAAATACCAAATTGTAGATGATGTTAGTAGAATAGATGGTACAACAATTGAGAAACCAGAAACTCCACCAACTTTGTTTCCAACCTTGTGCATGATTGTGAAGACAAATATTATCTCAATATGGGCCATTTTTAGTGAATCTCATGTAACCACTTATTCAGAAACCTAGCCCAAATGTAAATAAAAATATGCATTAGTTTATTGATTTTCACAATTGAAACTTCAACTCTCACATCCTTATGTGGAATGAGGTAAAATGACATGTTTGAATTCTAGAGGTCTTCAGGTAAATACTAAATATGCTTTTATAAAGAGATCCATCTTCATGAACTTGACTAACTCATAACCTTAGCCTTAAATCTGCTCAAGGGGCTTTAACTTGGATGCACATAGATATTAGATATGATTAGAAAACTTTCCCCTTGATATTTTGGCTAGAAATCTGCCAAAGAAGATATGAACTAGTTTTTAGAGTCTTAGAGTTATGATATTATCACCACAAATATTTTGTTGAGCTCCTTTTTGTTGTGCATATTCTGCACACATGCCCCACCGTAGGCAGGGACCCTCTTTTTTCTCTCCTGACGGGCTTCTTTGCTCTTGCCTCATTTTGTGTGCCCCTCATTTTGCTGTCCTAGTTGGTCAACATGCCCTTCTAAGTCTCTTTTTGGATGACCATATTTTGCCTCTAAAATAAAAAGTGGCTAAGTCTTGGGTTTTTCGAGCTTCACCCCCCCGCTCTCTCGATTCAATTTTTCCTTCATTCTTTGACTTTGGGGATAGATTTCCTATGTATTTTGGATGTTTTTGTGGTTCCTAAGTGAACTAACAAGGTTTTATTAAGTTTCAGGAAGTTTTGAAAATTCTAAAACTATGTTTCCTGCAGCGGCTTTCCTGCGGTAGCATTCCTACAGCGGCATTCCAGCCTCATGTTTCCGGAACGTACAAGCGCACCTCCAAATCAAAAACAGACTTCAACCCAGATGCTAAAATGGGGTCTTATCCTCCCCTGACTTTTCAAATTCCAAATTTGCATCCGAGAAGTACCATCTAGAGTTCCATGCTCCGTCGACCGTTTCAAAACATCATTCCTACAGCGACATTCCGACCTCATGTTTCTGGAACGTACAAGCGCACCTCCAAATCAAAAATAGACTTCGACCCAGATGCTAAAATGGGGTCTTATCCTCCCTTGGCTTTTCAAATTCCAAATTTTCATCCAGGAAGTACCATCCGGAGTTCTGTGCTCTATCAGTCGTTTCAAAACAACATTCCTACAGCGGCATTCCGGCCTCATGTTTCCAGAACGTACAAGTGCACCTCCAAATAAAAAATGGACTTCGACCCAGATGCTAAAATGGGGTCTTACCCTACCCTAGATTTTCAAATTCCAAATTTGCATATGGGAAGTACCATCCAAAGTTCTATGCTACATCGGCCGTTTCAAAACAACATTCCTATAGCGGCATTCTGGCCTCATGTTTCCGGAACATACAAGCGCATCTCCAAATCATAAACGGACTTCGACCCAGATGCTAAAATGGGGTCTTATCCTCCCTTGGTTTTTCAAATTCCAAATTTGCATTTGGGAAGTACCATCCGGATTTTCGTGCTCCGTCGGCCGTTTCAAAACAGCATTCCTACAGCGGCATTCCAGCCTCATGTTTCTGGAACGTACAAGCGCACCTCCAAATCAAAAACGGACTTTGACCCAGATGCTAAAATGGGGTCTTATCCTCCCTTGGCTTTTCAAATTCCAAATTTGCATCCGGGAAGTACCATCCGGAGTTCCGTGCTCCGTCGACCGTTTCAAAACAGCATTCCTACAACGGCATTCCGGCCTCATGTTTCCGGAACGTACGAGCACACCTCCAAATTAGAAACGGACTTCGAGCCAAATGCTAAAATGGGGTCTTATCCTCCCCTAGCTTTTCAAATTCCAAATTTGCATCCGAGAAGTACCATTCGGAGTTCCGTGCTCCGTTGGTCGTTTCAAAACAACATTCTTATAGCGGCATTCCAGCCTCATGTTTCCGGAACGTACAAGCGCACCTCCAAATAAAAAACGGACTTCGACCCAGATGCTAAAATGGGGTCTTATCCTCCCCTAGATTTTCAAATTCCAAATTTGCATCCGGGAAGTACCATCCGAAGTTTCGTGCTCCGTTGGCTGTTTCAAAATAACATTCCTACAACGACATTCCGGCCTCATATTTCCGAAACGTACAAGTGCACCTCCAAATCAAAAACGGACTTTGACCCAGATGCTAAATAGGGGGTCTTATCCTCCCATAGCTCTTCAAATTCCAAATTTGCATCCAGGAAGTACCATCCGGAGTTCCGTGCTCCATCGGCCGTTTCAAAACAACATTCCTATAGTGGCATTCCAGCCTCATGTTTCCGGAACGTATGAGCACACCTCCAAATCAAAAACAGACTTTGAGCTAGATGCTAAAATGGGGTCTTATCGTCCCTTGGCTTTTCAAATTCCAAATTTGCATTCGGAAAGTACCAACCGGAGTTCTGTGCTCCGTCGGCCGTTTCAAAACAACATTCCTACAATGGCATTCTGGCCTCATGTTTTTGGAACGTACAAGCGCACCTCCAAATTAAAAATGGACTTCGACCCAGATGCTAAAATGGGGTCTTATCCTCCCTTGGCTTTTCAAATTCTAAATTTGCATCCGGGAAGTACCATCCGGAGTTCCGTGCTCCGTCAGCCGTTTCGAAACAACATTCCTACAGTGGCATTTCGGCCTCATGTTTCCGGAACATACAAGCGCACCTCCAAATCAAAAATGGACTTCAACCCAGATGCTAAAATGGGGTCTTATCCTCCCCTAGCTTTTCAAATTCCAAATTTGTATGTGGGAAATACCATCCAGAGTTCCGTGCTCCATCAGCCATTTCAAATCAACATTTCCAGAACAGCATTTCGGCCTCTCATTTCTGGTTTCAAGAAGCCTACCATGGGTCCATCGATAGAACCATTTGATCCAATCGAGAATGTTGAAATTCCAATGGGGGAAGGTAGCTTTCAGTCAGTTTTAGCCATAGTAAAAGGGAAATTATATAGAAGACAAAACTGCTACATTGATTGGCCACTACAAGATAGAATAGGGATTGGCCACTACAAGATAGAATAGGGAAAAGACAACAGATGTATTTTAAATTGCTGAATATTGTGGGGTAGGTGAAGCCCTAGTGTAATTGAATCTGGGCCACACAATGTAACTCAATCATAGCCATTCATTTGGGCTTTTGTAAACTATAAATAGGGGTCTTCCCCTCATTTGTAGTTGTTGCAAAGCTGTTGTAAAAACATTATGCAGCAATAGAAAGTAGCATTGCATGATCTATGGGTGTTACGTTTTGAGTTTGTTCATTATGTGTGCATGGTTCTACCTTCCAATTTAGTTTTAGTTGTAGTTTCTTGAATGGAAGTGGTAATGGTGATTTTTGTTACAGTATTTGATGAATTTCCAGCCCATACTTTTGGCACTTGTTGATGGCAAGTTGTTGTGCAAAGTTAGCCTGGGCCTATTTATTTGATTGTTGCAACTTAGTTCATTTGCATGTTCATGATGTGTGTATGCAAACTGAAAATCTGCAGTCCTTAGAAGATTGCACTAGTTTTGTGTAATTGTAGGATCCTCTTGGCCAAGCAAAACCTAGTTTAGGGAGTTTGTCTACTGTAGCAGCCTCTCTATGGGTGTTACCTTTTGAGTTTGCTCATTATGTGTGCATGGTTCTACCTTCCAATTTAGTTTTAGTTGTAGTTTCTTGAATGGAAGTGGTAATGGTGATTTTTTTTACAGTATTTGATGAATTTTCAGCCCATACTTTTGACACTTGTTGATGGCAAGCTGCTATGCAAAGTTAGCCTGGGATTCTTTATTTGATTGCTACAACTTAGTTCATTTGCATGTTCATGATGTGTGTATGCAAACTGAAAATCTGCAGTCCTTAGAAGATTGCACTGGTTTTGTGTAACTGTAGGATCCTCTTGGCCAAACAAAACCTAGTTTAGGGAGTTTGTCTACTGTAACAGCCTCCATGATCACTGTTCATTCATAGTTTAAGATCCAGGAACCTTCTCTCTTCCCTACCCCTTTTCCTTTTTTTTAATAAGTAACCTTAGGCAAGGTTCATTGCACATTGTAAAGCTAAATTTGAAGTTGAAATGGAGTTCCAAACTGCTGTTTGAACCTGTAGCAAACACTCAACAACTTTCCCATCTTAAGACCTCCATTTGCAGATCCAACTTCCCTGCTTTGTAACTCATCCGTAAGTCCACCTTGTGATTCTAGCAAATCACATAAACAACTGAAATATTCCAAGCACTGTCAAGACCTGACATCCGAGATACTTTGGGATAGTGTTCTGCAATTGTGGAAAATTGTCCTTCAAGAGAGGTAATGCACCTACGCATTACCTGTGTTGTGAAGTGCATAAAAACACCATCAACACTTTTCTTGTTTAGAAGGCATCAATTATGTCCTTTCTATTTTATTATTCAAAGAGTTATTATGTTATGATACTACAAATAAATTTGTAATGTTTTTACTTCTCGTAGATTATGTACTCTTTTTGTGTCTTTGTATATAATAGTTATTTGTATTTTGTCTATGTGTATGGTGTAGGCAACTGAGCTAGAAATAGAAGCATATCCTGTATTAGATGAATTGACCTCTAAGATCAGCACATTGAACTTAGAGCATGTTAGGAGATTGAAAAAGAAAGCTTGTAGCTCTAACTCGTAGGGTCCAAAAGGTATATCTTTAAACATTAATGATCTATTATATTGGAATGTACAATAATATACATTAATGAGTATGTTAGGAGATTGAAAAGTAGGCTTGTAGCTCTATTCTCTTCTCTCTATGCTCATTTGTTCCTATATCATTCAAAATTGTGAGGTTCTCCATTAGTCTCTACACATACCCTTCATAAAATCTCCATTCTCTTCCCTCAGTACTACCCTATTTACCGATCACCATGACTACCACTTTGCAAGAGTTATCTATGGCATGTCAGAAAGGTTCATTATATTTTTAAGGTGTGAAAAGGTGTTCTTCATGTCTTTCACATACTCTATCATTATCTTTGTGACTTGTCTCTTCCAACTAATTTTTTATATTTCAAAATTGTCACCACTTCTCATATTTTCAACTATTGTGCACTTGGATTGGAGGCTCTAGTTATTTTGAAACTTTTCTAGGTCTTCACACTTGTCTTTGCCAGTCAAACCTTATGTTGCTTTTCCATCTTCTCTATTTCCATGCTCATTTCTATAGAATAGATTTCTCAAAGAGATAAAGCACCTGTTCACTGTCACCACATAATTCTACTTACTATCATCACATAGTTCTTTATTTTCTAGATGGATTTTAGATTATTTTCATTATTTATTTTACTATCTATGTAAATCATATTGTTCTTTAAATCAAATGTTGATATTTTCTATATTATAGTAGAAAAATTTATGACTAAATGATATGACAAGTTGAAAAGATTATACACAACTCAAGTGGACTGTGCAAGCTTGCAACCCCTCCCTACAACTTGAATCCTACTACAAATTGTCAACAAGTTGCAGGCAGTTGTAGATTTTTGCTCTTGGAACAGGAAGGTTGAAGGCTACTCTTCTAACGATTAGTGTTTTTAACCATAATAGCAAGCTTAGGAGTGACATTTCTAGTATGTATTTAGAGCAAAAAGGGACGGAATTAGACATTGACCTTTTCTTTAGTAATACTTTGGTCAAGCACATTGACCTAATAGCATTGTAACATGTAAAAATATAATTTTTAATAAAAGAATTTATTGCAAGGGGCTAAAAACCCTTGCTAAAGACCAAAGGGAATAGCCAGTGGCCATGGTTATTCCTTGAGGTCATGTGTTTGTCTGATAGCTTAAAGAATGGTTGATAGGTTATTCTTTAAGTTTTGCATCTTGTTTTATTTGCTTTTTTGAATAATTTTGATTAATGTTTAATTGTTATTTAAGAATTTATTAATTCTAATCTTAACACTAAAGTTACAAACCAAATTTTTTTTAAAAAATTTACTATTTATTAATCACAACACAAATCCCCTCCTAAATATTTTATGCATCATTTATAAAACAATTCACAAAGGATAATCATAAATTACCATTACGAAAATAAAATGTATTCGGTTTATAATCACAGTACATAGCCATGCCACAAAAAATAAAATAAAAATATTTTAACTTGTCATAATAATAACAAATTTTAAATGTCTTACAAAAATATCATTTGAAAAATCTTAATGAATTACAAAATGACATACATTACATAACCATGCCACAAAAATCTTTTAAAATTATATATTTTAACTTGTCATAAAAATAACAATATTTTAAATGCCTTACAAAAATATCATTTAAAAAATCATAATGAATTACAAAATGATATAAGCATGCCACTACAATTATAAAATGATATATTTTAATATCTATAATTAATAAAAAATGTTAAATCATAAAAAAAATAAAGATTGTGATTAAAATTTAATAATAAATATTTAGCTTCCACATATTACCATCATTGCAAATGACTAAAATAATCACATTTAAAGCTATATAAATATTTTTTAATAAATAAAATAAAATGTATGTGTTGTGTTGTTTGTATGATGTATTGTTTTGTGGCATTGTGTTGTGTGGTGTTGTGTTTTTTTGTGGTTGTATTAGGGGAGGCCATGCAAGCTTCCACCTTCACGTGGTTGGCCTTGTTAGTAGAAAATGTTTGAATAAATATTCTTGAAGCTAAGAGAATCTTATGTGTAAAAATATTTTCATTTGAAATAAACAATGTTTTATAAACTTATGGTAGTTAATATTACATGCATGGTGAAATTAAGAAAATTATGATTGCAAAGGTGAATTAAAATATATTTTAATTATTCATATATATAGTTTTAATAATAATAATAATTTCCTTTATGATTTGATATTTTGTTTAAAGTGCCACTAAGAGACATAAATTATTTTAAAAACTATTTTGGTGTATTTAATCTTGATAATAAACTCAAACTTATGAAATGGAGGTTTAAAGACATTGTTAAAAGATAATAAACTCATCAAGGTTTCTAAATAATGTGATTCAAAATTTTGGAACCTACAAGTTAGTCTCTTTGTTTTGCACCCTTGAGAATAAAACAAATTCATTAATAGAGAATCATGAAGGCATGCATCTCCTCTTGTCTTTGACTCTCCTTTGAGCTCATAGTATCTTCTCTATCCTTATTTAATTCTAAGACAAACTCTCTAATCCTAAAAAATTCCCCTAAATAAGCTCAACAAAAAGCTAAAAATAGTAAATTACTTCAAAAATCTTAAGTGAACCCTAAACCCTAAACCCAAAACCCTAAAACCCAAAACCCTTAACCCTATAAACCTTAACCCTAAAACCCTAAACCCTAAGCCCTGAACCCTGAGCCCTAAACCTTGAACCCTAAACCCTAAACCTTGAGCAAATCCAAAAAAAAACTTGCAACAACCACTAAACACCTGCAACATATCTTTGTTACAATTTTCTCAATATCCTCGACATATACAACCAAAAACAACCGGTTGACAACCAGTTGATCAATTGACATCAATGACAACACCTTCAATCTTTCCATTATTGCAAAAATTGTATGGGGAAGTTCATATAGATAAGGTTATCATATTCAAATCCACTCTTGATAGCTATATTTATTTTATATATTCAATTAATCAACACTGGAAAATAAAAGATATTTTTTCACACCAGGAGAATGACATAAAAAGGAATTACAAACTTTATGGATTTCAATAATGACTCTATTCCAAGCAATTATTTAAGGGTCCTTTTGTTCAAAAGTGCCACAAAATAGGACTACGAGATGATACCTTTACATCTTGTAAATTAAATACGAGGCATAGAAAGGTTATTGATTAAATTTGGTAGGTAGAATCATGATGACAAAAGTGATGAGGTAAAATAACCTCATCATAATGAAACCAGAAAAGCCTATTTTTACAAGCTCAATCCTAAGTCTATGCCAATTTATTAAAATTTAGGAGGAATAATTGCTTATCTTTAAGGAAAATTATGCAAACTTTATTTCTTATGATCAATTGAGGAAATTTTCCAATACAGGTTTAATGGGTTTTCTGGAGTGTTTTTGTAGGGAATAATCAGCCATCTTCCAGCTGTTACAAAACATGAACCAACACGTGCCTTAATAATTATTGAAGATGGATGTTGCGAACCTGCTCCTGAACATCAGGCTGATGAACCAAAGATTTAGTTGTTTATTTAATTTTTGTTATGATCTTTAAGTCAAAAACTTCATGGCTTGTCTCGAGTCTTCTTTATGTTTATGAGTTTTAAAGACAAGAATGTTAGTTAAAAGTTGTTAAAGACTTTTTCAATGGATATCCACGCCATCTAGAATCTAGGATTTAGTTACAAGTTTTTCTATAAGAATGTAATTTCCTGAAGTTAAAATTGACGTAATAGTAATGTTATGTTGTTTACATGATCTCTAAATACTGATCTTTTGTTAATGGATAAATTGTTGAAATATGGATGATAATCATTTTTAATGGAAGGACTACAGAACTTGTAGTTTATGTGATTTGAGAACGAAGTATTAACCTGCGAGTTGGCCACTTGAGGGAAGTTAGCTTAAATAAATAAGTACTTACTGTTATATTGTTTTATTTATTACATAGATAACTATTCAATAGGAACTCGCTAAAGTCTGTCAGTTGTTGAATCTGAAGTTCTAGAGCACTTTTGTTTTCAATTATTATGAGTTATTCATTGTAGTTGTTAGAATCTTTTATTGTTTAAGAAAATGTTCCATGGTTTGTTTACTTATTTTTCCACTTCCGTAGTTTATTAGTTATTCATTTTTCTTATTGCTATGCTTTCTAGTTTAGTTATGATGCTTTCTAAATTAGTTATCTTGTTCTTTCTAGTTTAGTATTTCTAGTTTTCTTAGAATAAATTGTTTTCTAGTTAAGAAGTTAAATGGCTCTAGACTAAAATTGATTTCAGTAGTTTAAAGAAAAACAAAAAATCTAAAATGAGTTATCTAAATTATCTTCTTTTGCAAACTGCCTTGGACACTGACTGGTCAACTTATTGAAATTTTATATTCTAAATTAATGCGACCTAACAACAACCTATCACTTTTTGGCACCATTATCGAGGACTAAAATAGCCTTTTTTCTTAAGTGTTACTAGGAGACGGTTTGAATACCTCATTTTATACCAAAAATTCCTCCGCCAGCTTCCTTTTTTGCATGGTCAAGAAAAGAGGCCGTCACAGACAATTTATACGAAAGACCCCCCCAAAATACATACCAATCATACCTCGGGAGGCCCAAGGCTCAGACGATAATACGTTTGAAGAATTATTTGGGCCTATTCCACCAAAGGCTTTCCATTATTTGCCTGGAAATCAACTAGTAGAACAACTAGTTATAGGGGAAATTGTCTTTGAGAAAAAAATTCCTTTGAACATCATGGGAGATCGTAGGGTTGAACCTAACCACCATAATATCAAAAAAAATGAACCTTAGCCCCCTCAAACATTTACCTATCCTATTACTTTGGATGCAGATGATGATACTGTGATGAAAAACATTTCCCCAGCTTTCCTTCCAACCTTTTGTGGCTTGTCCTCGGAAGACCCAGACCAATTTCTCTTTGAATTTAAAGTCCTGTGTCAAACTTATGACTACAAAAATGATAACTAGAAGTTGAAGCTCTTTCCTTCTACTTTGAAGGTAACAACAATGCGTTGGTTCATGGGATTGGGTTCTGGTAGTATAACATCTTGGGGGGAAATGAAAAATGTTTTCTTACAAAAATACTAAAGTTACTATAGGGTGAGTGACCATAAGGAAGAGTTGTTTAAACTGAGACAAAACGAGAATGAGAGTTTAGAGGACTAACTCGATAGGTTCCTTTTCCTCTCTAAAAGATGTGGAGAGGAGGCTATTAGCGTTGAGATTCTCAAAACAATTTCTCTTAAGGGACTTGATGATGATGCTAGAAGAAGTCTTGATCTAATGGGGAAAGGTGATGTATCTCAACTGACCCTTGAGGGAATATGTGAGTTATGTTAGAATTTCTCCCGTACTTGGGGAGGAATCCGTAAAGCTAATATTTTTAAAGGGTCTAATGAGATAGGTAAGCTCTGTGAAGAAATAGAAAGTCTGAAAACAAACATTCTCATTCAGCTAAACACTACATTAGATGGCATATAAGCTAAAACTGGCAACCTAGAGAACTTGTCAATCTAATGTCCCAGGTGTCGAAACAAACACCTGTTGTGCTAGTGTCCTTTAGATAAAGTCAATGTTGCGCTCTAGTAGAACTCTTCAACCCCCAAATATTGAAGAAATAATGGAGGAACCTGAGCCTAAAAGTCCAATAAAAGACATGTTAGCTAATCAAGATACTTCCACCAAAGATAAAGAGCCTTTTTCAGTAGTAGGAGCTACTGATTTGTCTCAGGAGGAGGAAGGTCAATCCTTGAGTCAACATAGGGAGGATTCCATTCCAAAAGAGAAAACGATGGCACCATATCTGAAATTTCTAAATTCAATGACTCTGGAAGATACTCCGAAAATACCTATGGCTTTTGAAACTGTGTTAATTCAAGAAATTAAGCAACTACAAATTGAGGTTCCTCTATTGCAGGAAATAAAGGGAATTCCTGAGTTAAACCAATTAATCAAACAACTATTTATTAAAACACTAGGAAGTAAGCCAAAAAATATAAATACCGTTCATAGTGATGGTTATTTAGCTGATATTCTATCTGGAAAGACTATTGCTCCAAAATACGATGATCCTAGGAGTCCACTTATAACCGTTAAAATTAACGAGGTAGCAATACCAAACACACTAGTGGATCTTGGAGCAGCTATTAATGTGATGACTGTGGATGTAATGGAAAACTAGGTCTAGCTGATTTACACCCTACAACCACAGTCTTACAAATGGAAAATCAGTCTATAACCATCCCAAAGGGAGTCATTAAAAACATTCTCGTCAAAGTTGATGGATGGGAATATCCAGTCGACTTCCAGGTAATCCAGTCGCTTATACCCAAAGATAACTATCCAATAATTATTGGGAGACAAGGATTGGCCACGATTGCTGCTAATATTGATTGCAAAGAAGGGGGAATGACCATTTTGCATGGTCAAGACAGTAAATGTTTGTTCTTATATCCCCCTACTAAACCTACTGAGCATAAAAAGGTCTAGGGTGATGAACTAGAGGAATCCAATGGTCTTGACAGTTTGGCCTCTCTAGCCTTGGTAGAAATTAAACAACATAGAGAAGAACTGGAGGAGGAGTTAGTAAATGATGTAGCATGCCTTGCTAAAACCCAAAATGAGGAAGAAATGATGGATGCTCTAAGAATTTTTGGGCAACCAATTGATATAAGTGGGATGGAGCAAAGCTATGCTACAATGGGAATGCCTTGTCCCTTAGCTAACATGATCCTCGAAACAAGTCATTTATTTGAAGATATCACAAGGTTTCATTGACTTATACCTCATATTTTTCTTCTCAATACCTTGTTGTGACCAATTTATACTATCACTTTGGCCCATCTTGGAACAAAATTGATTATGCTATTACCAGGAAAAACTTTAAACATCAATAGTTGGCTGACAAAAATGCAAGAGGATAAATTGTTCAATGTATTGGTAAAAGGGTCTAAACCTTTTGCTTGGGATTACACTGACATGAGGGGAATTCATCCAAGTGTTTGTACATAACACATTTATACTAATCCTAGTATAAGGCTTGTTTGCCAACCTCAGAGGAGATTCAATCCTGCATTAAAGGATCTGGTCAAAATTGAAATTGAAAAACTCCTTCGTGTGGGATTTATTTATCCCATCTTTGATAGTAAGTGGGTGTCACCTATGGTGGTTGTGTCAAAGAAAAATGGTAATTGGAGAATCTGTGTAGACTATAAAGAACTCAACAAAGCCACTCATGGAGATTATTTTCCCCTACCATTTGTTGATCAAGTTCTGGACAACTTGGCTAGAAGGAAATATTTATCTTTTCTAGACGGATTTAGTGGTTACAACCAGATTCAAGTTGCTCCAGAAGACCAAGACAAGACCATGTTTACCTACCCTTGGGGCACATTTGCATACAAAGTGCTTCCCTTTGGAATTTTTAACACTCCAGCGACTTTTCAGAGAGTTGTTCTTGCTATATTTACTGCACTCGTTAATGATTGTGTAGAGGTCTATATGGACGACTTTACAGTCTATGGGTCAACATATGATGAAGCTCTTCAAAATCTAGATCGAGTTTTACAAGTTTGTGAGGAAAATAGACTATCCCTTAGCCATGAAAAATGTTTAATAATGGTAGAACAAGGAATAGTCTTGCTTCATCATATTTCCTTTGAAGGAATAAAGGTTGATCCCAAGAAAATTGAAGTCACCAAATAGTTGCCTATCCCTCAAACACAAATTGATGTTCAAAGTTTTCTTGGACATGCTGGTTACTACAGAAGGTTCATCGAAGGCTTCAGTAAAATCATGGCTCCTATGTTATTTATTTTACAGAAAGAAGTAGAGTTTGTTTGGACACTCGAGTGTCAACTATCATTTGAAACAATTAAGGAAAATCTTGTCTCTGCTCTCGTACTATGAGGGCCAAATTGGAGTCTTCCCTTCCATATTTATGCAGATGCTTCTGACAATGCTATTGGTGCAATACTAGGACAAGAAGATGAGAATGGGGGTAAATATGCCATATAATTTATCAGTAAGAATCTTACATCTGCAGAGAGAAACTATACAACAACAAAAAAATAATTCTTGGTTGTTATTCATGCCATTAAAAAATTCTGCCACTATATTATAGGATATAAGGTTACAGTTTACACAAACCATTCAGTTGTAAAATACCTAATGAAGAAACCTATAGTTAATGGTCAGATTATGAGGTGGTTATTACTCCTTCAGGAGTTTAAAGCCACAATCCTTGACAAGCTAGGGAAATATAATGTAATAGCAGATTTCCTATTGCGAATCAAACAAGAAGAGGGTGATAGTACGCCTGTATAGGATGAGTTTCCAGATGAAAATTTGTTTGTTATTTCTATAAAATCACCTTGGTTCACATACATTGTTAACTATTTAGCTTCCTTTGAGGTACCCCTAGGGTTCATGACTAAGAAAAGAAAGCGACTTATCAGGGAAAGTGCCCCATTCAAATGGATTAACAAAATGTTGTTTCGTTGTGGACCTAGTATGGTCTTGAGGAGATGTGTTAGAGCGGATGAAACCTACAACATTCTAAGGGCCTATCACGATGATCCTTAAGGAGGGCACTACTCTACGAAAATAAGTTCCCATAAAATTTTAGGTGTCGGATACTATTGGCCTTCAATGGATAAGGATATTAAGAACTATGTTCATCGTTGTGATGAATGTCAGAGAGTAGGAAGACCAACTACTTCTTCGAATATGCCTTTACTGCCACAGGTAGTGCTTGAACCATTCAAGAAATAGGGTTTAGACTTTATCAAACCCATAGATCCTTCCTCTCAAGGGAAATAATACATATTGGTTTGCACTGATTACCTAATGAAATGGGCAGAAGTTCAAGCCTTACGAGTAGCTAGGGAAGAGCAAGTCACAAAATTCCTCTATAATAAAATCTTCCTTAGATTTGGAGCCCCTCGAACTATCGTTACTGACCAGGGACCCCAATTTATGTCCAAAGTGCTCTTTGCATTCACCAACCATTTTCATGTAAGCCATAGAAAGTCATCCCCTTACCACCCTCAAGAAAATGGCCAGGTGGAAGTAACTAATAAAGAGCTTGAAAATATATTAACAAAAATAGTTTCTTTAGGAAGAAAAGATTGGGCTAGGAAATTGCCTGAAGTTGTTTGAGCGTACAACACAACATGGAAAGCCATGACTAGATACAACCCCTATGAGATTTTTTTTGGAAAGAAACCTCTTCTTCCCATTGAGTTTGAACTACAAACTCTACGAACAACTATGGAACTAGGTCTAGATTTGAAATGAGCCCAAGTTGAACGAGTTCTACAATTAAGCGAATTGGATGAGCTTCACTTAGACTTTGTCCAGAAACTGAACTAATTCAACATCAACAGAAAGTGTGGCACAATAAACATATTATGGAGAGGGAGTTCCATAATGGAAACTAGGCCCTACTATTCGATTCAAGCTAAAAATATCATAGAGGAAATCTCAAGACTCATTGGTTGGGACCTTATGAGATTTCCGAGGTCTTTTAGAATGGAATAATTTAGTTGAAACCAATTGATGGTGACACATCAAACCTCTTAGTCAATGGTCGTCGCTTGCGTGTCTACCATAAGCCAGTCAATAGGGAAGAATTCTCAAAAATGGTGGAAATGCAGGGTGAGGTCCAATGTATTGAATCTGCCGAGGCAGAGTTTATTTGGTAAAAATGTTGAAATAGTGTTAAATATATATATATATATAATTTTTTTGAAAATGTGTAATAAAAAGACATGTATACCAAGATATTTTCCTTTCATTAGTTCTACTTCTTATAAAGAGGAAAAAAATTTCTAGAGCACCTTCCGAAGATACTTTGGAACATTATTGTCCTGATGCCAAATGCTCTGGAACCTGATGGTCCTTATGCCTAATGCTCGAGAACTTGTACAACAACTTGTCATGTCTAAAAAATGTTCTTGCACTAAGGTTCAAAGCTCCCAAAGTTTAAAATTCATTAGTCTTTCCACTTCACCTTCAATCCGTTGTTGCTCCAGCTACATCTTTCAACAATGCTTTGAAACCTTCAGTTCATTGCTGCTCCGGCTGCATCTTTCAGTGATGCTCCAAAACCATTATTTCATTGCTGCTCTGGCTACATCTTTTAGTAATGCTCCAGAACCTTCATTTCATTGTCGTCCTAGTTGCATCTTTTAGTGATGCTTCAAAACTTATTCGCCTTCTCTGTCATGAATGCATTCCTATCGCGTGCTCCGAAACTTTCACACTATTTTCGAGCGCAATGTCAATTGCATGCTCTAGAAATTATTCATTTGCATTTTGTCACCTTTTTCATAAATTCAAAATTTTGCGATGCTTCCATCATAATATCTTGTACACATGCATTCCTATCTATTTTTTTATCATAAATAGAGCCACCAAGTATCCTAGTCCTCATTGATGGCTCCGTCATTCATAAAATTCTGCATTCAAGCCATGATAAATCTGTTGTCACCTCAGCCAATACCATCACGTCATCTCTAGTTTGTTCAAACAGGTAGGGTGGTTGGAATTTATTAGAAATTTTGAAGGTTATAATGAAAATTTGGTGAGCACATTCACATAAAAATACTCAAATAGTCAAGTGGTACTACATGGAAACCGTTTTAAGGTGAGTCTGAAAATCATCTCTCATTTATCAGGGTTAGAAAATTTAGGCATAAAATTAAAAGAAACCTCTCAGATAACATACCAAAAATTGTCTTAATTATTTGTTAGAGAGGGAGACCTGCACCCCATGGTAGTAACTAGTACCAGAGGACAAAACAAAGGATTCTAGAGGGCCTCTATACTAGAACCTTGGGGAACTACTATAGCTTGGATCATAAAATACTTCACTTGTGAAGGTCAACTAACTATTATAGTACGACCTTCTTTCTGAATGCTAATCCATTTGTGCCATGGAAATGATAACCCTGCTCTTAGGGTTAATTTGCCTGAATTTTTATGTGACTCTAAATTCCTCAATAGAAAGATATAAAACAGGGTTAGGGCCACTAAAACACCATGGATTAATTCAATTGATTTGTAAATACCATTTTTGCAAGAAATCCGAGGGTAAATGGGAGAAGTTTTTGGGGAAAATTGAAAACTCTTCAATCAAAAGAAAAATTAGAACCGGGGGAAACATCTGACCAAATTACTTCACCATCCAGAGCGGTTTTCCTTGAGGGCTCTCAAGCTCTGGAAGCTTCGAATCCCACCACCCCTGGTGAGGAAGTGCCAAACTCTTTGAATAATGAATTCAAAACCCCTAATTTTCTAGAGCATGTTGAGCTCATCTATTCTGATATGAGTAGTCCTAGAAGAAAAAGGAAAGGGAAAAGAAAGACACCTGTCACCTTCCAAGGTATTCCTCCATTAAGGAGAAGTAAGTGCCTAGCCTCTAAATTCACCGAAACCCAATGCAGAGTATGGAAGGAAGTTCAAAAAAGAAGAAGCCCAAACGACCATCAACACCCATTGAGATTTATGAGCCTGTCAATGAAAAGGAAATACCTCTGAAAAAAGAAGATTTGGTCGAGGAAATTCCTTCCCACTCTGCATATGTGGAGGAAATCATCACCGAAGAAATTCAGGAAATAGAACAGGATAGGGATGATAGTATTCCAAGTCATTTATCCCCCATTGTTGATAGAATTGTTGAGACAATTGAAATGAGGGATACCACTATAGAGATAAAGAAATTTAGAATAGAAATTGATGATTTAAAGAAATAATTGTATAGAAATAATGAACATATTGAATTGCAAAAAGAGGAGTTGACAGTGCATGTTGTAGTAATGAATAAAAGAGATCAGGAAATACAAGGTTGAAGCGAAACTATAGGAAAAGGACACATTGATTTATAAGTTAAAAGAGAAAATTTAGGAATTAATTGAAGGACATAAAACTTATAATGATGACATTGCAGAAAAGAATAAAGAAATTGAAAATGATAAAGAAAAACTTTATGCTTATGTTCTCATCTTTCGAAGAAGACAAGAAGACACGGACAAAAGAATTAAATGCTTCCATCAACAAAGTTGTAGAGCTGGAACAACACTTAGAAGAAAGCATTGTGAAACCAAAGATGGAATCAAAAGAAATTCAAAATGAGCTGGTTATAACTTAATGGTTCCAGGTTTGCATTCCCCCATTACTCATGAAATGGATGGAAAAATGTTATTTCTTAAGAAATGTTCAAACTGAGAACTACAGGTTGAAAAAGGAACTATTACTCCTGAAAGAATCATTTCACAAGGCATATAAAGGAAAACAAGATGCATGTCAGCTAGTTGATTGTCTATTATTCTATAGAAGGCCATCCATATTGTACTCAATGTTTATGAATGAACAGTGGATAAGATGGAAAGTGTTCAAAATCTACAATGATTAGCCTTATGAGCCTAATGAAAAATAATTCATTAAAATATTTGTGGAATCAACCCCTAAGGATAAAGATTTGATTTGTGAATTATTTTTGTATGATCTTTTACTAGAGAATCATACTGATTTATTTATCAATCTATTTGTTGGTGAAGTAGAATTGAGAGCCCTGTTGTCTACTATGAGAAACTAGATTCATTGGCAAGAACACACAAAAGAATATGCATAGGCAGAAAAGACCATGGGTCTTCAAATAAGATCACCAAATTCTAGGCCTGGAGGTTTCAAAGACACATTTTCATCTCTCCTGGTTAATGATAAAATGAAAGAAAGGTATTCCAACAGTCTCAAGCTCTGTTACAATAATTTCATGGAACATGGGCAAAAATTAATTGGAAAGGAATGGAACACTTGTGAAGAGAGATTTAGTCCATTACCTACTTATCTCAAGAAAAGAGAGGCCATTTCCCCTCTTAATATCAGATGGTATTTTAGAAGGCTTGATGCTTTAGTCAAAACACTAAGAAACCTTAAGACAAACTGGATGGGAATGAGATATAGGCATCCCTTGTTGCTTAATCCACCTCCTGCTTTCAATATTTCAATAGATCAAAATGATAGACTTTTTAATGAATGGAGAGAGGGTGTTATCTTTCACAGAGGGTTCATCCATGACCCTGCAAATTTTGATTCAACAAGAGAGGAATATGACCTTAGTGCTAGATATGAAGAATGGAATACAACTTAGGGTTATAATTATGGAGCATGAGGACCTGCCAAGAACTAGGAGGGGAAGGAAATGATGAGGTAAAAATAACCTCATCATAATGAAACCAAAAAAGCCTATTTTTACAAGCTTAATCCTAATTATATGCCAATTTATTAAACTTTAGAAGGAATAATTTCTTATCTTTAAGGAAAATTATGCAAACTTTATTTCTTATGATCAATTGAGGAAATTTGCCAATACAGGTTTAATGGGTTTTCTTGAGTGTTTCTGTAGGGAATAATCGGTCATCTTGTAGCTATTGCAAAACGTGAACCAACATGTGCCTTAATAATGATTGAAGATGGATGCTGCGAACCTGCTCTTGAACGTCAGGTTGATGAACTGAAGATTTAGTTGTTTATTTAATTTATGTTATGATCTTTAAGTCAAAAACTTCATGGATAGTCTCGAGCCTTCTTTATGTTATGAGTTTTAAAGACAAGGAAGTTAGTTAAAAGTTGTTAAAGACTTTTTCAATGGCTATCCATGCCATTTGGAATCTAGGATTTAGTTACAATTTTTTCTATAAGAATGTAATTTCCTGAAGTGAAAAGGGATGTAATAGTAATGTTATGTTGTTTACATGATCTCTAAATACTGATCTTCTGTTAATGGTTAAATTGTTAAACTATGGATGATAATCATTTTTAATGGAAGGACTCCAAAACCTGTAGTTTATGTGATTTGAGAATAAAGTGTTAACCCACAAGCTAGCCACTTGAGGGAAGTTAGCTTAAATAGATAAGTACTTACTATTATGTTGTTTTATTGGTTACATAGATAACTATTCAGTAGGAACTCGCTAAATTCTGTCAGTTGTTGAGTCTGAAGTTCTGGAGCACTTTTTTTTTCAATTATTATGAGTTATTTGTTGTAGCTGTTAGAATATTTTACTATTTAAGAAAATGTTTCATGGTATGTTTACTTATTTTTCCACTTATGTAGTTTATCAGTTATTCAGTTTTCTTATTCCTATGCTTTCTAGTTTAGTTATGATGCTTTCTAAATTAGTTATCTTGTGCTTTTTAGTTTAGTATTTCCAGTTTTCTTAGAATATTTTTTTTTCTAGTTAAGAAGTTAAATGGCTTTAGACTAAAATTGATTTCAGTAGTTTAAAGAAAAACAAAAAATCTAAAATGAGTTATCTAAATTATCTTCTTTTGCAAACTGCCTTGGACACTGCCCGATCAACTTATTAACATTTTATATTCTAAATTAATGGGACCTAACAACAATCTATCATGCCCTAAACCCTTAACCCTAAAAACCTTAACCCTAAAACCCTAAACCGTAAAACCTAAACCCTGAACCCTGAGCCCTAAACCTTAAATGCTAAACCCTAAACCTTGAGGAAATCTAAATAAAAACTCACAACAACCACTAAACACCTGCACCATATCTTTGTGACAATTTTCTCAATATCCTCAACATATACAACCAAAAACAACTGGTTGACAACCAGTTGATCAATTGACATCAATGACAACACCTTCAATCTTTCCATTATTGCAACAATTATATGGGGAAGTTCATATAGATAAGGTTATCGTATTCAAATCCACTCTTGATAACTATATTTATTTTATATATTCAATTAATCAACACTGGAAAACAAAAGATATTTTTTCACACAAGGAGCATGACATAAAAAGGAATTGCAAACTTTATGGATTTCAATAATGACTCTATTCCAAGCAAGTATTTAAGGGTCCTTTTGTTCAAAAGTGCCACAAAATAGGACTACGAGATGATACCTTTACATCTTGTAAATTAAATATGAGGCGTAGAAAGGCTATTGATTAAATTTGGTAGGTAGAATCATGAGGAAAAAAGTAGTTCTCTCTACAATCCCAATCTATTTGATGTCTTTCTTTAATTAAGGAAAAAATCCATGCATAATATTAAAGGATTATTGAAGAGACTTCTATTGGAAGGTTACAATAAAATCAAGATGATCCCCTTGATAAGTTGGGATACAATTGGGAAATGTAAAAGTGAAGGTGGCTCTAGAATTCAAACATTTTCAACACATAACACCACACTTGGTGCTAAATTGGTATGGATAATATTTGATAATTCCTCAAACCTCTAGAGTAAGGTGTTATAAAGGAAATATTTGGACAATGAGGATCCAAGTAGAATACTAACCATTGCTAATTCCTTTTAATGACTCTCACATATGGAAATTCATTATAAATTGCAGGCATCTTATCACATGTATCATTTGTCTTGGGTTAATTATAATGAAAAGTCTATAATTTTTGGACTGTAGCCTCTTGGAACAACCATGATCCCCTTGTGGATATTCTTGAACTTTATGAATGTAAGGAAATAATGGAGGATGTGTAGTACAATTTTTTTATAGATTATTTCATTAAAATAAATGGGGTAAATGTTGTTGAATGAGAATGATTAGATTTCAATGTGACACCTATCTCTTTAGAAACTAATGTTAAAGTCAAGGATGAATGGGGGGAAATAGTTTTATTAATAGTTCCCAATGAGGATAAAATTATTTGATGTGGATCCAAATCAAGAAACTATTTAATCTAACTAGGCTATTAGATTTTAATATTTGTTTCTACTTGAAATGAAGAAAAAATGTGTTTCCAATATATTTTTAGGGAATGGAACACAAGGAGAGTGTCCTATTTCCTTCATGTTTCACTCAAGAAAATCCTAGAGATCTCAATCCTATAATAGAATGAGAGAAAGAGATCCACTAAATGTTATCCTAGGGTATGATTAGAGACTAAAAGGGGGTTCACCACCAAGCTAAGGCTTGGAAAGACTAGTAACATGCAATATCTAATTATGAAACTTAATGATATGAAAGACTACAATAAATAACCTAGAAATGAATAAAAAATAGAATATCAAATTGAGAAATTAGAGAGCTTCACCTAGAAACCTGTAGCAGCTTGAAACAACACCTGAAATTTTGGAAATTCTAAATTTAATGCACACTAGTACTCATACGCCATAACTGGCATATCAATCCTACTTGGATTTTTTGGAGTATCTATATTTGAATCCTCTCTTAAATCTTTTAACTTCCTTCTTAACCTTGTTTCCAAGTCTAAACTATCAAATTTTGATTTGTAGATTTATTTTAGTGATCTTCTAAACAAGGTGGAAAATTTAACAACTTTGTGCACTTGACAACTTCTTTTTTGTCTTTCTCTTCAATGTGTCTTCAACCTAGACCTATAAATCACACACTAAAGAGAGGGAAAATTTTTATTTTGTTAGTGGAAAGGAGTTTACCTTGGTCAAACCTTGTTTTGGTAATCAAACCTTGAAATGAAATGAAATAGGAAGGAGGAATGATGAATGAACAAAATGATATGTTGCAACTCACCAAACCCTAGGAACAAAGTGTTGCAAACATGTATGAGGTGGGTAGCATGAATGTGGATCTTGACTCTTTCTTGAATGTAGTAGATCTTGAATTGAATGCTTGCTTGAATCATAAAAACCTACATCATAAATGTTAGCTCAAAAACAAACATGATGCATGATGACTTTGACATGATGCTTGATACTTAAATAATGCTCCAAAATGATTGATAATAACTCTTGAATGATCTTGAATGCTCTTGTAAACTCTTGAATGTTCTTGTAAACTCAAATTTTCTATAATGCATGAATACTCAAATTTCTAAGAGAAAATGTGTGAAATAACCTTGTATTTATACTTGTTTATTCCAAATTTTTATTCCAAATTTCTTGAAATTACAAGATTACAAGTCGACATTAGATCTAGGAGAATAAAATCTTGTCAAAATTTTGAATTTAATTTAGGTTTAATCCATATGAGACTCATACACGAGAAGTGGCGTATGAGTCCCATTAGGCTAGGCTTTGGGACACATTTTTCAAGAAACGCTTAGATTTATGTGAAAAATCCAGATTAGGGCCCCAAAAATTAGGTGGGACCCATATGTCCAAGGTGGTGTATGAGTCCCAAATCACTAAATCTAGGCCATAAAATTCAAAAAAACATAAATTCTGACTGGATGTTGGTTTATGTTGGGATTATCATCAGAAAGATGCATTAATTAAGGCTTGTGAATTCAAAATAAGTCCAATTAAAGCAGAAAGAAGCCCAATAAATTAATGAAACCCTAGATTAGTGTGAAAGTGTAAGAAAAAAATTTACAACACCATAAATAATGCACCATTAAGTCCATTCAGTTCACAAGGGCCCAAACAAGTGTGAAAATGTAGAGGGATAAATTTTAATACACTACACTACCAAACCATTGCGTTGATGGATTTTTTTTGGGGAGCATATATATACTACTAAAAGTGGGTTACCATGCATGGATTTCTTTGCATACAATGATTTTAAATGGGGATATAAACTAAAATAGATTGGTATCTTAGGTGCCTTGAGATTTCTATTATGTCTTAATGCAAATGAGACCATTAATCATCTCTTATTGTGGTATCCCTTTGCAAATGTTGGTGTTGGTTAACAAAGATGTTAGGTTGGTTTGCGGCCTTTTAAGAAGATATATTGGTAATATTTCATGGTTGTTCATAAAAAAATAGAAACTCCACATGGGTTGGGCTATGAAAAGTAAGTTATATGTTTGTTTGAAAAATATGAAAGGAAAAAATTACATAATATATTTAAGAGAGGCAAGTAGAAATCGAAGAAGTCATAAAATGAATCAATGGTGGAATAAGCGAATTCTTAAACATTAAATATCATAATTTAAATAAAATACTTCACAACTTAAGATAATCACATAATGAAATCTTGGATTTTATTAAAAATTCTAATGAATCATAACACCAATGACTCCTAGACAAATTCTCAAGAGAAAAGAATTAGGCAAGATGGATGACCCCTCATAGTGGAAGGCTAAGATTCAATCTTCAAGAGCTAGATACATTTTAAGAGATAATGCAAGTTCTATTTTTTGGCCTATATCTGGAAAATTCCTCTTGGCTCAAACAATGAGTTAAAATTTAATGCTCTTTATAAAAGGTTCTAATTGTAAAATGGAAGAAACTTAGATATATAAGCATATGAAGGATTTTCATTAACATATATCAATGAAATCTAAACTCAAAAGGCTCAAAATTGGGGATTCAAAAAATGGTTAGATGTGATATGCCTCATCATAGAGAAAATGAAATATTTCACCTTAAGACATCTAAAAATAATCAAATAAAGTAGCAAAATTTCTTGCCAATCATGATATTGAATATAAAGAAGAGAAATTCTCATGTCAAATCATGGATATGGTCAACAATATCAATAAATATTGATCATAATTTATCAAATAGATTAAATTTAAAAAGTTAAATGTGGAGAAACATGTGAGTAAAGTGATCGCAAGATGTATTCACCTAAACAAATTTTTCTAGTTTAGCGCTTTATCCAACTCATAAATGCCTTTATTTATGCAGCTGACTCCATGTTGTACCAATCTATGCTTGTTCCATCACCCTTCTACCACCAATTTGCATGTTAGACAATGTAGAAGAAGACATTTTGAAGTTTCTGCATAATTTTACATTATCTCAGGTAATGTATTCATTTTGTTAATATTGAAATATTTATAATTATTATATTTGTTTGTTTTTGACAATATAAACTAAACTCCTTTAATGATTTTATTAATCATAACAATTGGACATAGAGTTTAACATTGAATTAGATGGGATTTGCATAGAAAAGTTTAATTTTTATGAGTTTGAAGAGCAAAAAAATGAAAAACATGACATTTACTTCGTGCACAAATCTACTTATGAATTCTATTTGTATTACTTATAGTAGTCCATTTCTAGCATGGCTAGTGGAATTCACTCTTTCATTTTAGGTAGATGTTTATATTGAGTTTTTTTGTTTTGTTTTCACAATTTTTAGACCATTCAAATGATGAATTTATTAATCTTCATTGTTACACATATAATTCAACATTAAATTAGATGGATGTTTACATGTAAAAGTTAAGATTTTAGGAGCTTGAAGATATAAAATGGAAAAGATGACATAATAGATTCAAATTCATTATTAGTGATGGTTGTGGGAAAACTTGTATTTTCAACTAATTTGGAAAACCTAATAACTTTCATCAATGTTAATGCAAGTTTCAATTAATTTTTTTGTTCGATAAAAAAATTACCTCCATCACATGTGTTTCTATAAATTCAAGTGAGTTGACATAGTTGTTAATGCATGTTTCCATTCATTCATAACATTTACCTTTCTAATAAATAAAAAAGGAAAAATTTATGCAATTGAGAATGCTTATTGTCTTTCTAAGTTACCTCATTGTCAAAGAAATAGTGAATAATTGCAAGATATAGCATCACAAACCCTTATTTGAATTCATCTTCTTCATGGCTTTATTGACAATCACAATATGGTTTTGAGAACAATAAATGCAAGATTCTCTAGTTTTCATTTACATGGTAGTGACTTATACCCTAGGTTTTTTATGTAGAGCAAGGGAAAAAAACTTCAAAAATTACAATTAGATCAGTTTCAAACAATCTTCAATCTCAAAAACCTCAATTCAATGCTCAACTCATCAATTCACCTTCACTTCCTTGTAGCATTCACAATAGAGAAAATTGCTCATATCTTCTCAAAGACAAATCAAACACACAAACCCTTGAAATTTTCAAACACCCATTAAGGCCTTCAAAAATATATCTCAAAAACATACTAGAGGTCATTTTGGACCAACCTCACCAAAATAGTGCTGCTACGCTGCCCCAATAGGCCAATTAGGCCACTTTTATAAAGCATCATACCTTCAAACACTTTTCCAGTCTCAATTCTTAGTTGACGAACCTTCAACATCCTACAAAAATTTATATTCAACAACTTTTAGTTATTGAAACCCTCTCTAATGCATCTAAACACTAAACCCTTGCTTTAGGCCTTTCTACGCTTGAAACAAAGAGGGTTGATTGAAAATCAATGTTCTAGGCCTCTGGCCACTTTGCCAACTATTCAAACACACTGAAATATGTTTTCCCATGCTAAAAAACTCAACTCTCTTCCTCTACCATTTCTATTTCACCAAACTCCCATTCTAAACCACCATTTTCAAGCCAAAATTCACACAAATACCCTTGGGGCAGCATCAAAACTCCATCATATATCCTACTCCCTGCTCAAAATACCTACTCTAACATCTAACCCTATGGATATGTAATCAGTGGTACATATATGTTTAAAAATTTATACATTAATCACTTTTCTTGCGGTATGGAGGTAGATGTTGATGAGCCCAATTTTTGGCATATTTTAGACTATGTTTTTAAACATCTTTTTATCTTTTATTAGGCTGAGAAATACATTTAGTGGTAATTATGGGAGTAATACATAGAATTTATGCTTAATACAATAAGTTTATTATGATAAGTCTTTCCATGGTTATTGCTTAAATGTTTTATTAGTTTGATAGAAGATGTATGCCTTGTGAATTTTTGTGATGGCATGCCTTTCCTACAACCACTACTGCTAACCTTCTTGCAGCCATATCCAAAATATTGTTTCCTCCAAACTAATACCTAATGAATGTATAAAAGGAATGATGGATTGTCTTAATGAGTTGAATGTGTTGAGCCGACCTTTTGTCGCAGGAGTAGTTGTTAGTTATTGCGGGTACCAAGTCTTAAGGAGAAGATTTAGCCTCCACTAGATCGTTGAAGGAATGATTCAATGAGGGATGATTCAGCAACAAAGAATGAGGAGACAACTTCAAGTCATCCACCATGCATGGAAAGTGTTCCAGGAATCCAACAAAGGTATCTTAATGGCACATAAATCTAGGATAGTGGTGCTTTAAATCTTCAAACTGATTTGACTTAGTTCTTCCTTTTTCTATCCACTTCTTCATTAGGTTGGTCATGATGTAATAAAGACTTCCCATTTTATGAGGGAATGGTTAGTTAGTCATTAGGATTCAATTTTGAATAAATAGCCCATTCTCCTTCAGAGAAAGGTTTGGAAGATTTTTGTTGTAATAAAATTTAGTTTCTTTAGAAATACAGTTGCAAGATTGTGAGCCATGTACTTGTTAGTTTCAAATCAATAAAAGAATTCATGGAATTTACAGTCTAATTTGTTGTGTATCTTTGACACTACCTAAGGGGGCCCACTTAGGGATCTATCTATCTTTTCATTTTTGTAATTAGAATAGCTGCACTTTCTTTCATACAACTTCAATGTGACTATTCCTGTAGCTGACAAAATTATAGAGCTGTCAACTGTTCCTGTAGCCATTAGGGACAAAGTAGTTTCTGTCTTTAAAACTAGATTTAGTTTTCATTTTGAGCAAATTTAGTTAATTAGAGTTTGTTTCCAATAATTCCAATTCTAGCATAGAATTTTCAGAAGATAATACACGTCTAAAATAGGTGGTTAGTGCATATACTTTGCAGACCCATTTCAAGTCTAACATCCTTGGGTTGACAATAAAATGATGTCCTTTAGTAGATTATGACTGTCGATTGTGATGTTCAATCCATGAGTAGAGGAATTTATGTTCCTAGTTATTAAACTAGTTAAAGGACATTACATTTTTGGCGTTGTTGTTGGGGATGGTGTCAAACTAAAGATCTATTACAAGCATGCTAATAGAGAGTTTAAATTTCATTCCAAGTATTTAGTTTTAGAATTCAGCATTCCAACATTTTTCATAGTTCAGATTTACTTTTTGTTGTATGTTAAGAAGAACAGACCAATTTGGAAGATTCTTTCCTAGAAGAATAGGTACCCAAGAAATAGACCTAGAGCTTTTTCAAGAAGAACCATATCTGGATGTTGTCCATGACCTAAGTACCTCATCTTCTTCCTCATAACTAAGCTTGAACCTATTTGATGAGCTAGATGACCTTAATCCACTCATTCAACATCTAAATAATCTAGAAACTTCCAACAACCAAGACCCACATAATAATCCACTTGCCCTTGTAGTTTATCAGCCAAGAGCTAAACTAGGAACACCACCAAGGATGGAAATACCTACTTTTCCATTTCTAATTCCTGACCTGCATGACAATAATAATCTCAAGAATATCCCTGCTTCATTACTTCCAAAGTTTATGGGCTTATTACAGAAGACCCTCATACCTTCTTGTTTGAGTTTGACATCCTTTGTAGGAGTTATGACTACACAACTGATGGACACAAGTTGAAGTTGTTTCCCTCTACCCTAAAGGATTCAACCTTGAGATGGTTCATGGGACTGGGTGGCAAAGTAGCGACCTCTTGGGATGAAATGAAGGACATGTTCTTGGAAAATTATAAAGAGTACTATAGGGGGAATGATATGAGAGGAGATGACATCTTCAAGATGCCACAAAAAGAGGATGAAACCTTGGAAGACTATGTGTCAAGGTTTTTGTTCAGTGTGTAGAAAAAAACTCAACACCAGCTGAATGAGGAGTCTAAAAAACTTCTCTTCCTAAGAGGAGTTAATGATATTTGCATGGAGGCACTAGACCTCATTGTTGGAGGAGATATCACCCAAAGAAATTGGGATGATATCAAGAATATTTGTCTTAACTATTCTAGGACAACTGTGAAGAAAGGCAGAGGGTTCAGATCCTCTTTTACAAAAGGGAATGGCTCGGGAGTGTCCAAGGGGGAGATTTCTAATCTCCTATCTGACTTCAAGCAATATATTATCAATGATGTCGCTACTCAACTAGACACTATGCAGGCTAGAAGGAAGAAATATGAAGCTAAGGCAATGCTAGCTAAATATTGCCCTCACTACAAACAAAAGAAGAGGGATTGTGGATGCAAGGTGGTGGCTAATTTGGAGGTGCAAAATCTTCCCACCGAATTCAAAACAATAGAAGGAGATGAAGAAGTGTTCTTTGTTGCTCAGTGCAGGCCTTGGACCCCAAGACAAGGTATGCCTCAAGATCCCTTGCAAAAAAATTGTTCATATAATAACCAGTGGCAGAACCAGTACCCTCCAAATTATGGCCCATATTCCCAACCTCAATGGAATAATCCTTGGCCAAATTCTCAGCAAAATCAGTGGCAGCCCCTGCAAGGGAATCAACAGTCACCATAGTAAAATTAGTGGCAACCTCCACAGGGAAATTGGCAGTAGTCCAACCAGTGGAGGGGAGGCCAGAAATGGTCAAATCAACCTACTGGTTTCCTTCAACAACCCCACCAGCAGTCACTCATGCCAGGTCCTGCAACCACTCAAGGCCAAAATCCTAAGCCAACCAACTACCTAGTCAAGAAGCACCTAATCCAAATAACTAGCCTCAACAACAACAAGTTTATTTCATTAATCCCAATCAGTAGCTTGCTTATTCTCTCAACTTGAATAATATTAACTTACGGTTAGGAACAGTGTTACCTATACCTTCTCATCCCATAATCTCATAATTGCCATTCGAGGAGAATGATCAAGAAGATACTAATGAATTAGTTCCAACCAATGAGCCCATGCAAAATCCATCATTGTCTAAAGTGTCCAATAAACCCTCACCTCCTTTTCCACAAAGGTTGGAAGGTGAAGTTGTTCAAAAGAAAGAAGAGCCTACCTTTGACATTCTTGAACAACTAAAGCACACATGTGTAAAAATTCCCTTGTTCCAAGCAATCAAAGAAGTACCTATCTATAGCAAGGTTATTAAAGAAGCATGTTTGAAGAAGTCGGGTAGGAAAAAGAAAGACCCTCAAACTATCCATGTCTTAGGTCAACTCTCTGATTTGATGCTAGGGAAGATTACCATCCCAAAATATTCAGACCTTGGCAGTCCTATTATGGAAATCATTATTAATGGGGTTCAAATTAAAAATGCTTTAGTAGATCTTGGAGTAGCTATCAATTTCATGACTAAGGACCTTGTAGTAAAGCTAAATATTTCAGACCTAAGGGCTACACCTATAGTACTGCAACTCATAGATAGTTCAATTGTCAAGCCTGATGGAGTAGTTGAAGACTTGGTAGTCACCCTAGATTCATGGGAATATGCTGTTGATATTATGATTTTGTCTCCAAAAGAATCACTAGGAGGATATCCTATAATCCTAGGATGACCTTGGCTAGCCACTGCCGATACTTACATAGGATGTAGGTCAGGTAACATGACTATCTCTGATGGATATGACACCAAGAAGCTCACCCTTTATGCTCCATCCCAGCCTCAACTTGAGTCTGGATAGGTGGTCTGGCCAGATTTAGGAGAAGATGTGGAGGTAATGAATTTTGTGGAAAACCTATAGATGATTAGTAGAGAGCCTTTTATTGAAAAACAAGAAGATGAAGAAATATTATCTATTATCTTGCAAAACAATTATGGCATTGAGTACCCCCTTTGTGAAAAAGTTCCATGTTCCTTGCAAATAATTCTTCCTCCACCCACTTCAACTCATTATCCTACAACAGCTGACTGTTTGCACACCTTATTGCCCCATGAGATATATTTTTTTTTTTTCAGAAGTATCTATGCTTGAATTGACCTCACAAGTGGAAGTAGCTACAGGAAAAACATTGAATATCAATAGTAAACTTACCAGTGAGCAGCAAGAGTCAATTGTCCAGATGCTTACTACGCACAAGATAACTTTTTCCTGGGATTATAGTGATATGAAGGGGCTAGATCTAAAGCTATGTACACACAAAATTTTCATCAATAGTGAGTTCAAACCTATTAGACAACCCCAAAGGAGAATCAACCCAACCTTGAGAGAAATTGTTGAGGAATTGTAGAAGATGTTGAATGTTGGATTTATCTACCTAATCTCAGATAGCTAGTGGGTTTCTCCACTAGTTATTGTTCCAAATAAAGGAGGAAAATGGAGAGTGTGTGTGGATTACATGGAGCTCAACTCAACAACTAAGAAAGATTACTTTCCTCTTCCCTTTATTGATCAAGTTCTAGATAACTTGTCAGGGAAAAAGTATTTCTCCTTCCTTGATGGTTTCAGTGGATATAATCAGTTAAAGATTGCTCCAGAGGACCATGAAAAGACTACTTTCACATGCCCCTAGGGAACATTTTCATATTCAGTCTTGACTTTCGGTCTTTGTAATGCACTTACAACTTTCCAAAGAGCTGTGATTAGTATTTTCTCAGATATTTCATATGATTGTATGAAAATATACATGGATGACTTTATTGTTTATGGTAAAACATTTGAAGAAGCTCAATAAATTTTTAAAAAGGTGCTACAGAGGTGTGAAGATCATAATTTTTCACTCAATAGTCAGAAGTGCTTCATGATGATGCAAGAAGGAATAGTGCTAGGTCATTACATTTCTGCTACAAGAATATAGGTAGATCCTTCTAAAATTGAAGTCATTTTTAGTCTACCCTTCCCTACAAATCAAAAGGAACTTAGAAGATTTTTGGGACATGCTGGATACTATAGAATATTTATTAAAGATTACATTCAAACAATAGGGCCCATATACAATTTGCTAAAGAAGGATGTAGAGTTTGTCTAGACAACAAAATGTGAAAAAGCATTCCTTGACCTACATATTTCCCTTACACAAGCACCTATTTTTAAAGGACCTAATTGGTCACTTTCATTCCATATTCATACGGATGCATTAGATTATGCTATTGGTGTTGTCCTAGGACAAAAGAGTGGTTCAATTGAGCATGCACTTTATTATATCAACAAGAACTTATAAGGAGCTGAGCTCAACTACACTATTACAGAAAAAGAAATGTTAGCAATCATCTATGCCCTCAATAAGTTCAAGCATTATATCACAAACTATCAAATATTTATCCATATCGATCATGTAGTAATCAGGTATCTCATGAACAAAAGCTCAATTATAGGGAGACTGGCTAGGTGGTTGTATTTGATGCAAAAATTTGATATTACAATTATGGACAGGTCAGGTAAAGCCAATGTGGTTGCTGATTTCCTGTCTAGAATTCAAAGGCAAGATGATTCTGTACTCATAGAGGATTCCTTCCCTGATGAACATTTGTTTTCCATCAAATTCATTCATCCATGGTATGCAAATATATAAAATTATCTGGCTGTAGGAAGAATTCCTCCTCACCTCTCATGTGATGAAAAGAGATTGTTAGTAGAGAAAAACTTTAACTTCTCTTGGGTTGTAGATTGCATGTTTTACAAGGGACCAGATCAAGTAATGAGGAGATGTGTGTGAGAGGAAGACAATCATGGTAGGATGTATGCAAGCCATGATGAACCTTGTGGTGGACATTTTGCTGCTAAGAGAACAACCATGAAAATATTAAATACTGGATATTATTGTCCAACATTACATAGAGATGCAAACAGGAGGTGTGATAGATGTCAAAAGGATGGGGAGGCCAACAAGATCAGATGAAATTCCTCTATTTCCAAAAGTTATTTTTACACCCTTTGATAAATGGGGGTTGGACTTTGTAGGACCAATTGACCCGCCTTAAAATGGTAAGTCTTACATTCTTGTATGCACATATTATGTAAAAAAATGGGTAGAGGCTAGACCTATGAAGCATGCTAGAGATAATAAAGTAGTAGAATTCCTCTATGAAGAAATCTTCACTAGATTTGGTGTTTCTAGAGAAAGAGTGACAGACCAAGGAGCACAATTTACTTCTACTCTTATTACAACATTAGTAAATGAATACAACATAAAATATAGGAAGTCAAATCCTTATCATCCTTAGGCTAATTGCCAAGTAGAAATCACTAACAGGGATATAGAGGCTATTCTGACAAAAACAGTGGATCTGCATAGAAAGGATTGGGTTGCAAGGTTACCTGAGGCTATATGGGCCTATAGAACTACATGGAAGACTACAAAAGGTTTTAAACCTTTTGAAATGGTGTATGGTAAGAAAGTTGTGATGCCAATAGAGTTTGAACACAAAACTCTCAGAACAACTTTGGAAATGAATATGGAGTTATCAACTACACATAGGGAAAGAGTCATGCAACTCAATGCCTTGGATGAGCTAAGGAAGAGTGCCCTACAACATACTGAAATAATACAAAATCAACGAATCAAATGGCATGATAAGTACATAAAAGAGAAGAAATTCAAAGCATGAGATTGGGCTCTTCTCTATGATTCAAGATACAAGGACACTCAAGGGAAACTGTAGACTAGATGGTTGGGGCCATATGAAATAGTAGAGGTATTTGACAATGGTGTAGTATAGCTGACAACAATTGATGATTTCAGGTTAAAATTATTGGTCAATGGGCATCGAATAAAGCTTTACCTAAAGCCCATTGATAAGGAAGAGTTCCTGAGGTAGTTTCAAATTGAGCAGGAAACTACTGATCCTACAACTGAAGGAATTGAGTCTCAACTCGATTCCCTAGTCCATGCATGAAAGTGCATAAAAAGATCATAATAAAGGGGTCATCCTCATGGATCCCCATTCCATCTGCAATTCACACCATTTCTTCTTATGCCACCTCATCCACCTGTCACACATCACCACATCCACATTTCTCAAGATCACCTTTTGCAATCAAGAAGATAGGTCACATCAATCAATTGCGGTGAATCATTCCAGGTAAGCTTCGGGTCACTCAAAGATTGATTAGTTATTTCATTTATTACATTTAATTAAGTATTAAGTAAGATAAAAAAATTTCCTATTTGGCTGCAATATCCTTCGATCTTTTCCACACGTTTGAGCATTTTTCCCAAATCATAACTGATAGCCACGTCGTTACTTTCCGCCACCACAAAGCCTTGTCACATCAAATTTTACTGTCCTTTCGGCTTATGCTCTGAATTTTTGAAAATTTGCAATAAATGAACAAACCTCCATTACTTCCTAGAATAATGACCAGGCATATCTTTTGCTCCTCTTTGTCAATCTTTTTATGTCTAAAATTTGAGTTAAGATGTTTGAAATTCTTCCTTCTATTTTCTGCATCTTTTGAAAGAAGTTAAAAATTTTAGGTTGCGAGCAAAGCATAGAAGTTGGTTTGAGTTGCAGAAAGTTAAATTTGAGAAAGAAATTAAAATAATTGGGCTAAATTCTCACCTAAAAATTTAAGTTGCAAATACAAGTGTAAAATGGGAGGCCAGCCCATTAGGCATGAGCCAACAGACCACAATGTCTTGTTGCAGGATGTACAACATTTTCCGCCATTCAGACAATACAGGTGGCTCAACTATTTTCTCAAACTTGAAAATTTTGATAAAGACATTGCTGAGGAGTTCACAAGGACATTTCATAATGGGAAGGCTAAGGTCAGGGGATTTAAAATCAATGCCTCAGTGGACATAATTGTAGAGGTAACAGGGTTACCACAAGATGGTGAACTATTTCCTCGAGCAAGGGACGCACAGAGTGCTAGAGCAGAGTTTACTCAGCCTGGTGATGCTCCTCTACATGTTGATAAACAAGGAACCCAACAAATGAGTTTTCCGCAGGACTCGATTCCATGGTCAGGTTATATAATCAAGTACCTAACATTTGAAGTTCAATTTTCTATTTTGCATTCTCATCATTTGAAGCTATTATCTCATTTGTGTCATGGGTTATTAATGAACATACCATATTTCCTGTATAATCTACTCTCCAATAGTGTTGTCGAGTTTAAGAAGGAGAGAATTAAATTTGTCTCCCACCATTGCCTCATAAAATTTCTTGTCGAAAAATCCATTAGGGATGTGTCACTAATGAACTGGGAGGATTTTTTTGTTAATTATAATCAAAGGTTTCCAAATTTCAGACCTAGGGGTCAGCCTCTCACCTTTAAACAATGAACCTCTCAGTCAAAGCCTGAGACCTCTATCGCCACATCCCGTATTCCTGAAACATCCAACTCACAAGACGAGGTCCCTCTTTCTGAAAGCTTTCCCAAAAGGCTAATGCAAACCCCTATTTTTAACCCTAAGACTTCCTCTAAGAAATAAAAGGGAAAGTCACCAATGGTAACACATCAGCAAAGGACCCCTTCACCTACTCCTAAATCTGTCAAGAGAAAGAAAACAGGGGAATCTCCTAATCCTATAGCTAAGAACCCAAAGAAACATAAGGCAATCCCCACTCCCTTACGAAGAAGCTCCAGGATTCAGAACCAAACAACTCAACATTATCTCAATGCCTCTCAGTCCACACCATCACCCTTAGACCCTTTTAGTCCTACACTTGAGGAGAAGGAACCTTTTGTTGATGAGACTGAGAATATTTCCGAAGGGACTGGCCTTGATGAGCTAGCAGCTATTGCAGAACAAATACAAGAGGGTTTATTAGAGAAATTTTAAGAAGTGGTATGTACTAGGGAGGAATGAAAGACAATTGCAATTCAATTAGAAGAGGGAAGTGAAAACAATGAAGTGATAGATGAATCACTGATTGTTCAAGAAAATACACTGGAGCATCATATTCCGCAAGAGCAAAAAGAGAACTGGTAGCTGGATGATGAAATGGAATAGGAAGACCCTGGGCAATCAAATGCCAAAGAAATAATTGGGATGATAGAGCATTAAAATGTTGATGCACCTGAGGAAATTCAAAGGCCACTTGTAGTGAATCATAACCATAAGCCTCCTCTCCATGTTGCAAATTTTGTTGCAGGAATGTCATGTTACATAGAACTTCAAAACCAACAAACTACCTATGAATTCAAAATTGAGAGATTGAATAAAGTAATCTAGAACAAGGATATAGAAATTGATAATCTAACAAACACTCTCAATCAGGTAGTCCAACTTATCCCACAGATAGTGCAGTGTAGATATCCCTCACCTGTTTATGCAATGTACTTAAAGGAGTTATATTTAAAATTTCAATTGATAAGGATCTGGAAAGGTCATAATCCTTCCTTGAACACTCCCGAGGAATTTTATGATGCATACAAGGACTCACCACAGCATGTCAGACACCTTCTATGTGAGTTTTATTTACATAGTTTTGTTCTGCCTCATGATAAAGAATGGAATCCTTTGTGCTATGTAGGAGACATACACATTAGTGCTTTGATCTCCTAGGTCAGGAATAAAATAAGCAAGGGAGAGAAGTTTGATAGTTACAAACATGATGAGGTTAACATGCCACTGACATTGAGAAATGAATCTAAGAAGGGGATGGATATTTATTTTGATTGGAAGAAGCTATGGTTAGATGAAAGGGCTAGGCTGGTAATTGAACCATTAAGACAAGAAGTGTTTAATCAATACTCCCATATTGCAAATGATGACCTCGATGCTGCTATACAACATAGTCGAACAAGATGGGAGAACTTACCATTGCAATTAAGAAGGGCAGAACCACATACCCCAAACAACTTGTATGTAGCTACTCAAAGAGCAGAGAGGTATATGAGAAACACAAGAATAAAGAAAGAGAATTGGATTCCATTAGTCATGCAACCACCCATTCTCTTATGGCCACTATTGGCCATGCAAGGGGAAAACAACACCTACATCAGGAACTTAGAGGATAACAGGTGGCAACGATTGGAATCCATGCAAGCTCACTTCTAGATTTTTCAACATGGTGAATTTGGACAACAACAGAATGTTGATTTAAGAGAGTTTTCTCAAAGGAAGAATTTCAAACTTTGTTAAGGGACCAGCAAGTAGTCGGTTGCGGGGAATGATGAGCCCAATTTTTGGCATATTTTAGACTATGTTTTTAAACATATTTTTATCTTTAATTATGCTAAGAAAGACATTTAGTGGTAATTATGGGAGTGATACATAGACTTTATGCTTAATACAACAAGTTTATAATGATAAGTCTTTCCATGATTATTGCTTAAAATGTTTTATTAGTTTGATAGAAGATGTATGCCTTGTGAATTTTTGTGATGGCATGCCTTTCCTGTTGCCACTATTGCTAACCTTCCTGCAGCCATATCCGAAATATTGTTTCCTCCAAACTAATACCTAATGAATGTATGAATGGAATGATGGATTGTCTTAATGATTTGAATGTGTTGAGTTAACCTTTTTCCATGGGAGTAGCTATTAGTTATTGCAGGTACCAAGTCTTAAGGAGAAGATTTAACCTCCACTAGATTGCCAAAGGACTGATTCAATGAGGGTTGATTCAGCAGCAAAGAATGAGGAGACAACTTCAAGTCATCCAACATGCATGGGAAGCGTTCTAGGAATCTAGTAGAGGCGTCTTAATGGCACATAAATCTAGGATAGTGGTGCTTTAAATATTGAAATTGATTTGACTCAGTTCTTCCTTTTTGTATCCACTTCTTCATTAGGTTGGTCATTATGAAATAAAGACTTCCCATTTTATGATGGAAAGATTAGTTGGTCGTTAGGATTTAGTTTTGAATAAATAGCCCATTCTCCTTTAGAGAAAGGGCTGGAAGATTGTTGTTGTAATAAGCTTTAGTTTTTTCAGAAATACAGTTGCAAGATTGTGAGCCATGTACTTGTTAGTTTCAAATCAATAAAAGAATTCATGGAATTTACAGTCTCATCTATTGTGTATCTTTGACACTACCTAAGGGGGCCCACTTAGGGAGTTGTCTATCGTTACATTTCTGCAATTAGAATAGTTGCACTTTCTTTCATAGAACTTCACTGTGACTCTTCCTGCAGCTGACAGAATTACAGAGTTGTCAACTGCTCCTATAGCCATTAGGGACATAGTAGTTTTTGTCTTTAAAAATGGATTTAGTTTTCATTCTAAGCAGATTTAGTCAGTTAGAGTTTGTTTCTAGTAATTCCAATTCTAGCATAGTATTTTCAGAAGATAATACATGTTTGAAATAAGTGGTTAGTGCATATAATTTGTAGACCCATTTCAAGACTAACGTCCCTGGGTTGACAATCAAATGATGTCTTTTAGTAGATTATGACTGTCGGTTGTGATGTTCAATCCCTGAGTAGAGGAATTTATGTTCCTAGTTATTAAACTAGTTAAAGGACACTACAAATGTATGTATGAAAAATGTTGTAGCATATACATGTTTGATAATTCCAAATAGCTCACTACCTTCTTTCATAAAATTCTTTGGTGTGTTCCATATTTAATACAATGTAATCATTGATATCAATATGTTTCATAAAATGCATTACTTACTTTTGTTCTATGTGTGTTTGTGAACATGTAGCATTCAATGTCATGCCAAGGAAATGATCGAAGCCTCTAACATCATAAGAACATGTAGTTAAAAATGCAAGGAGAAGAGAATAAGAAAATGTAGCTCGTGAAGCAAAGGAATTGCAACCCATACAACCATAAAATATCGTGCAATCTAAGAGAGATGTCAAATTGGAAAAAAAAAGTGCACAAATGAGGAAAGTTCATGGAAGGACATGAATGGATACCGAAGTTGGGGTCACATCATCAACCATAGGTGAAGTTCAATGCACATATCCAGTTGAAGACATATCGGCAAGAACATATGGTTTTCAAAGTACATCAAAAATCACATCTCCAATTGAAGACACACCATCAACAACATTGTGTTTCGAAATTACATCAACAAACACATCTCTATTTGAAGGCACTCCAAAAATGACATATCAAGTTGGAGGTACAACATCATTTACATGTCAATCTCAAGTTATATCATCAATTGCACCTCGGATTGAAGGTACGTGATCTATCCCTGATATTGTTGACCTTCCTAATGTTGACACAAATTTACATTTGAGAACTCCTCCTAGATTTTTGTATAGAAAACATACATTTTTTATTGATATATATTCGAATGTTTTGAAATGGATGCCTAAAAAGATTCCAAAATGTACATTTCAAAGATATGCACAAAGGATATGGAGTTTATTTTTTGTGAAGCTAAGTGAGGGTGGAAGATGCCAACTATTTATTGAAATGATGAGGTAACTCAAACTTAGGCCCACCATGAAGGATCTTGGGCTAAGAGTTTCAAATGACTCAAGTGAAAATTTCATTGTAAAGAACTTGATGAGTGCATACAAGAGTGTGGGTTCTACCTCACACACGAAGGATAGTTGTGCCACACAATGTGTGATGACAACAACATTGTTAAGCAGTCAAACAAGGAACAAGGTGAACCTTGCAAAGGAAAGTAATTATTTGAAAATAAGTAGATCATCTCTAATGAAATCCAAAGGAATGTGTGAAAGAGTGGAGGATCCTAATACCAATGATTTATTGGCATTCTCGGGTAGAGTGCCACGCAAAGATAAAGAACTGCTCAAGTCTTGAGATCTTTAATAGTGAATTGTTGGAAGGATAACACAAGGACCTCTCCTAATCAAAGAGATGTTTTAAGAAAGGAGAATTGGTAGTAAAATCCATGAGCCACATCCAAAGCATTATTTGGATACTGCTCAAACCCAATTTTTTGTTGATTTTATAAAAAAGTTTCTTGAAATTAAAATATGTCAAAGGTGAATGCTAAAGCCTTTGTAAGTCAAAATAAAGTACACACACACTAATTTTTTTTGTAGAGTTCATATTGATTTTTCTAACCATTATGATGTTTATCAATGTATATGTGTGGATATGCATATTGATAATGTTTTGCAGGAATGTAACATAAGGCCTCCACCTAAATCCTCAAGGGAATTATTATCTTCCATTTTATGTGAAAGAGAGGATGGTCAAATTTTTTACAAGTCATATCTGGATGGCACGTGACTCATTGTGGTGGCATGCAACATTTGCCAATTTTACAACACATGGCTAGTACACACACAATTGGAGACAAAAATATGGAATTTGGAAAATACAAGACAATGGCATACAGTCCAAAAGATGGGAAAGAAGCAAAGAAGTGTGAATTGGTCAATGATAATATTCCAGTATATCAATTTATGGACATTTTTTGTGATTAGGTGGTCTATGAGTATGCAAGGCATACACACAGAGTGCAATGGTTGGACTCATAGTTCAATATATGCAAGAACACGTTTCCACTTTGTAGCATCATTTCAGTTGTCGACTTCACGGAGAACTACACACTACATCCACAAAACGAAGTGCAATCACAATACTACAACTCCACGCAAATTGCTATATTTGTGCATATAGAATTCATGCAAATGATAGTATAGAGGAAAATAGGAATGAATTGAGGGAGTATCAATTTTACATCAATGATGATCACACACATTCTACAGAGTTTGTGCAAGGTTTCTTTTAGATGTTCTATGTTGATTTGGCTAACAAGGGCATATCATTCAATCAACATATCATATGGTTAAATAACTGTACATCACAATTCAAGAAGGATATAATGTTTTACTAGTTGAGCAAGATGCATAGGATCATTGGTGTTCAAAATATGTGGAACTTCTTAGAGACTGGGCATGGAAAGGAGGAGCATGATGGAGTAGGTGCATGTATCAAAAGAGCCCTAGCATGAGAAGAGTTAAAGCACATAGACAATGTAAAGTTGATAGATGCAATATCAATTGTCTAGTGGTGCAATCATGCAATGGGTCCAGGTAGTTTAGGTAATTCTTTCATTCGTAGATTTTTTCATTTATTAGATGATACTAACATTGTAAACTATGAGGATTGTTGTACACTAATAGGATCGAGCGAGTGACACTCTTTTAGAAGCTTTAATACAGGTACATGAACAATCCATACATAGAATATGGCATTCTTTTGTTTTCCATGTACACTTGAAACACATAAAACCCCACCAGATCTCACTAAAACCAACTGGTTCTAGCCTTCTTCAAAAACAATTCTTCAATCTGCTACTTCAACCCATGCCTTTTAGGCCCGAATTCATGCATTTCCACAGGGGCAGCATGTAAAACCTCCTCAAATGTCCTTTCCCAAAAATAATTTATTATTCCTATACCTAAACCTATTCTAATTAGGCCCATTCCACCGAATTATAGTATGTGTAGTAGGTGGAATGGCCTTTTATTGCATCCTAGGCCTCAAAACCCTTAAACATGCACTCTTAGAAAATGAGTTCAATCTCCCTTAAAATATAATATCAAACCCTCAAACCAATTATAATTTGAAGATATAACATATATGAAACAATCCCATAGAAAATAAAATAGAATGGGACCTATACGGAGCCGTACAATCCCGCTAAATAGAGATTTTTCTAGAAATTGGTAGTCTTTTAGAACCTTTCAATATTTTTATTCAATCCAATTTCATCAACAACAACTCAACAAGTTCCAACAACCTTTTTAAATAATTCTCCCTCAAAACCAAATGAATCAACCTCCTCAACTACCTTTCCAACCAACTTGACCGCTAACCTTCCCTCTAATTTTTAAATTTTGCAGTTTACACTATTTTGGAATGACAACATTTTCAATTTTAGCAACACTTGCAATATGACCCCACATTTACTCTAAGAATAAAACACCATTACAAAATGGCCTAACATGGCCTTATTTGAAAAAATCTTGACTCATTCATCCTAACTAGACTCAACTCACAAAATGGCCTAACATGGCCTTATTTGACAAAATCTTGACTCATTCATCCTAACTAGACTCAACTCACAAAATGGAGGACAATGTGCTCTGCACCATATTCCCTATTCATGTTTAATGTCATATTCATTTATGATTGTCATTGATCCATTTGTGACTATAGGTAATACTTAAGTTTGTCTAAGTTTAAGAAAATAACAACATTGATTGTTGGTGCAAGTGTTTAGTGGTATGAGAAACATCAGTTGCTGGTGCATTTTCTAGTTCTCAATCTTCTCTTTCTTTTCCATCTTGTCTATTTCCCGTATTCTTATATGCTACATGTTTTATGTTAATTATGTCAGCGATCTATTTGAAATTTATATGTACGATCATCGAGAGATGAGAAAGTAGCGAAAGATGGGCCACATCACCATTGTAGGACCTTCAACTGACCTACTTATAGCATGCATGAAGGTGATAGTAGGTCTCGTCAGGTGTATGACTAACATTATTCAGTTATTGCTCTTTTAATGATTTTTATGTGATTCCATGTCTAAGATTGATAGGATTTTGCAAGATTTTTTGTGGACCAAATTCCTATGAGAGTACACAACCACAAAGAGGCTACTACCCATGTGTTTCCAAGGGAGCAGGGGATGTACATTTTTTGAAGCATTTTGAATGCAAATAATTGGGCCACCTGAGGTGGATTGGACAAAAGAAACTGGGTAACAAATCCTTTTGTTTCTTCTTGTACAATATATTTCATGATCTAGGCTGCAAATGGGAGGAGTATTTCCCTACATGTATTGCTACAAGTATTAAAAAATGGGAATATTTTCAAGATGTTCTTCCATCACTATTGTAATATTTGTTTTTGACTTAGTGTTATTTTTGATATACCAAAATTATGAGAAATTAATACATGCAAATGTGTATATTCCTTAATATATGCCTCAATTAAATGTGTATATTACATTTAAAATTAGTTTTAATGCTTCATGGTTTACATTTAAAATTTTCTTCAAGGAAAATCATGTGGATTTATGACAAAGAATGAAATAATGTCTTATATAAGTGTACAAAGGCATATTTTATTGCCCCTACCTTGTTAATCCTACTAAATTGGCAAGCTAGTGAGCTCACTGGCTTGCCAATTAGGTAGGGTTGAGAAGCTAGGGGAAGTGTATACCTCATAGAAATGGGGTGTCATGGTGATTTGTTGATATGGATTTAATAGATGATTAGACATATATGTGGCAGTGTCTTAATTCATTGCAATGTTTTGTGATGCTATTTTCATTTTTTTCATGTGGATGGTTGAAGTTCTATTAGGATTATTAAATAATTTTATCATAGTCAAAAGAAACTATGAGACACTTTTCTCATAACTCATATATTCCCTCCAACATAATAATAAGCAAAGAATCCTTCTAAGACCTTTGCCATTATGGTCTTTGTGAGTATTGTGAGAAGTGGCTTCTTCTCCCACCTTTCACTCCACCTTGTGAAAGAAATACCATTTAGGATACCTATTGTTTCTAATGTGGCTCAGTGGAATGATTCCAAACATGTTAGGATTATATGTAGATGTAGGAGTTTGAGCAGGGAATAAGTTTTGATAAGGTTTTGATTGCTGCCCCCACTGAATTTTTTGAGTTTTGCTATGAAAGTAATGTCTCCAAGTCGAAATCCGTTTTAAATGCACTCAAGAAGGTTAGAGATCAGTTAAAAAAGTGTGTGAAAAACTTTTACAAGGTGTTTGAAGCTTTGGAAGATTAGGGAAGAAAAATTTGAGTGTTTGGGCATGATGCCCTAGTTGACAATATTATGCATTTGAGTGAAAATTGGTGGTTATGATAAAGAAAGTGTAGTAAACGCTTGGGGCAGAATTTTTTTAAGGATTTTTAAGCTCGTGCAGGCATTTGGATTATGGTTGATGCTTTGGAAAGCTGAGATAGGCATGGGAATAGGACTTTCAATAAGCCCTCCCTAGATTTGCTAAAAATGAAGGTTTTGTAAAGTGCACTCTATGAGTGGTTCCTTGGCTAAAGGTGTATATTTGATGGTTTTAGAGGCTGGTTAATGAATTTCCATATGAATTTGGGGTTGGTAAGTTGTTTAGAGAAGTGATTCTTTGTTAAATTGGCCTATTTGGCCTAGTTGGGACAACGCAGAAGCATTTGTTTGAGGGATTTCTTCCAAAATAGTTATATGAATTGTTGAGATATATTTTTGTATGCCTTTAGTTATATCTTAAAAGCTATTTGACTAGTGGGTTCAGTGAGTATTTGGTTAGACTTGGTCAAGAAACTAGGTCAATAGAGCTACAAGTGAAATTGGGTGAATTTGTTAAGAATTGTTGAGATAAGTTTTTAAAGGTTGCAAGTTGTCTCTAAAGACTTAAATTATGATTGATTGAATTTTTTGGACCCTCCTCTACATCACAAACCTTAGATAGATCACATGGGGTTTGAAACAATAGATTTTCTCACTTGAAATACCCACCAACTCATCTAACAACAAAACCTTGACTCTACTTATAAAAAATAGCCTAATAAATTGAAATATTAGGGTAGGGCTTGCAAAAATAGGGCCCTAACTCCATCCCCTACATCAATATTTTTTCCCTCAAAATCCCAACTCAACAACTTTTCACAATTCCTTCACAAACTCCTTGTAGCATTGCAAACAAAGGTTTTTGTCCATATCTTTCAAAATAAAATGAAAACCCACAAACCAAACATAATTCTAGATACCCATTATGGAATTCTTCAACATATCTTAATTGTGCATATGCTTATTTCAAACCATCACATCTTAAAATTGATTGGTATGCTGCCCCTTGAGCCAATTATGCCACTTTTCCTAAGCAAATTCAAGGGATCCTTCACTCAGACTTCCAAACTCTATTCCAAAAATTTCAATAGGTTTGAAAACTTAGAATCAACTATTTTCATCAGTGGAAACAATCACAAATTCACCAAAGCATCAAACCTTTGTTCTAGGCCATTTCAAGCTTGTACAATGAGGGTTTATTGAAACTATGTTCTCCAAACCCTATTTCACCCTATCAACACCTCAAAATCATCAAACTAATCCTGCCCAAGATTATTCCATCAACTCCCAACCTTTAACATTGTCTTTTTACCAAACTTCAACTCTTACCCACCATTTTCAAGCCGAAATTCATGAAAATACACCTAGGGCAGCAATCAAAACCCACCAAACCACCTTCCCTACTCTTAACACCTATGATAACATCTCAACGTACTCTAGTGCACCCATTCCACCAAGTTACAAGAAAATGTGATGGTGGAATGGGCATTTAATTCATTTTAAGTGCCTACAAACCCTTTTGAACATGACCACAATTTGACAATATTGCAAAATATGATAGTATGATCTCAAATCGACCCCTAGATGACTTAAACATTAGAAATGGTCTATTATGACCTTATTTGATGATAAAATAAGAATCAAAAACCTCACAACCTATTACATGACCTTATTCACAAAAAATGGACTTGGTGCCCGTACACCATAAATCTCATATCAATTATCCAAAAGTGTGCCTTTGTCTTTGCATCAACATTATCATAGCATTAGCATTATCATTATCATTGCATTCTCATTAGCATAACATAGTGGCATAGGAGTAGGGTTTTATAGAAAAGGTGTTTGGAAACCATTCTAGTTGATATAATTTGCATGTGAAAACCTCATATGACATGTTGGGTGCTCTAGAATGAAGAATTAAGGATTGAAGTTGGTAGAACCAATATTTGACCTGTCAAACAAGCCTAATTAGGCATATGGTGAAGCGTATCAGTAGAAAATTGAGGGTTGTGTTCCAAAGTAACCACCCCTATAATTTTGATATGTTTTGAAGTGTCAAAAAAGGTATTTAGAATAATCTTCTTATGTACTGAAACACATAGAATCGCTCCCAGCTATATTCAACTAGTAGAATCCCTTAAGAGTGCAAAATGGTTGCAAACTTTAGCATGCTTTTATTTGGACACCATGATGCTTAGAAACTTCTTTTCTAAGCCTATGGGATCATGTTGGGCCCCTCTACAATAACCTTTCTCATTTTTTGGTATCTTGGAGGCCTTTTCCCGTGGTGGTGAATTCTCGCTTAGGGAAAAAATTGTCAAATACATCTAGCTGAAAGTTGCAAAGTGGTGAAAATTTCATTCTACAACTCGTGTGACCAAAAAAATTATTTTGACACATGTGGATCGGTATGTTTAATCTAGACATGATCCCTTTACACACCGAAACATGCGGAATTGCTCTGAGCTAGATTAAACCGGCATAATCCCTGAAGAGTCCCAATTGCAAAATGATTGCAAACTTCAGCATGCTTGTATTCAGACACTGTGATGCTTAGAAATTTTTTGTTTAAGCCTATTGGATCATTTTGGGCCCCTCTACAATAACCTCTCTTTATTTTCTCTATCTTAGAGGCATTTTCCCATGTGGTGAATTCTCACTTGGGAAAAAAGTTATCAAATGTAAGTAGTTGAAAGTTGCAAAGTGGTGCAACTTTTGTTCTGCAACTCGTGTGAAAAAATAGACTGTTCGAATGCATCCTAATGGGTAATTTTACCCTAGGAATGGTCCTATTACACATCTAAACACACAGAATCGCTATGAGCTACATTCAATTGGCATAATCCCTTAAGAGTCAAAAGTGCAAAATGGTTGCAAACTTTAGCATGCTCGTATTCGAACACCATGAAAATTAGAAACTTATCATCTGAGCCTATGAGATTCCGTTGGGACCCTTTACAATAACCTCTTAGTTTTTTCTATCTTGGAGGCCTTTTCCTATGGTGGTAAATTCTCGCTTGGAGAAAAAGTTGTCAAATGCAAGTAGTTGAAAGTTGCAAAGTGGTGCAACTTTCGTTTTGCAACTCGTGTGACCAAACAAAATGTTCTGACTCATCCAAATAGGTAGTTTTATGCTAGGCATGGTATTATTACAAATCTAAACACGCGGAATCTTTCTGAGCTACATTCAACTGACATAATCCCTTGAGTCAAAAGTGCAAAATGGTTGCAAACTTCAGCATGCTCGTATTCAAACACCATGATGATTAGAAAATTTTCGTATGAGCCTATGATATTGTGTTGGGACCCTCTACAATAACCACTCTTAGTTTTTGCTATCTCGGAGGCCTTTTTTTGTGATGGAAAATTCTCGCTTCGAGAAAAAGTTGTCAAATGCAAGTAGTTAAAAGTTACAAAGTGGTGCAACTTTCGTTCTACAACTCATGTGACCAAATGAAGTGTTTTGATGTGTCTGAGTGGGTACATTTATGCTCTGTGTGGTCCTCTTTCACACTGAAACATGCAGAATAACTTTGAGCTACATTCAACCAACAAAATCTCTTAAGAGTCCAAAGTGCAATATGACTACAAACTTCGGCATGCTCATATTCATACACCGTGACAATTAGAAAATTATTTTATGAGCCTATGGGATCATGTTGGGACCCTCTACAATAACCTCTTTCAATTCGCTATCTTAGAGGCTTTTTATCGTGGTGACAAATTCTTGCTTGGGGAGAAATTATCAAATGCAAGTAGTTGAAAGTTGCAAAGTCGTGCAAATTTTATTCTGCAACTTGTGCGACCAAATGAATTATTCTGACACATCTGGGTGGGTAAATTTATGCTAGGAATGGTCTTCTCTTAAACCAAAACACATGGAATCACTCTGAGCTACATTCAACTCGCAAAATCCCTTAAGAGTCCAAAGTGTAAAATGACTGCAAACTTCAACATACTTGCATTCAGACACCGTGCCAGTTAGAAAATTCTCATCTAAGCCTATGGGATCGTATTGGGCCCCTTTATAATAACCTCTCTAATTTTTCAATATCTTAGAGGCCTTTTCCCATGCTGGAAAATTCTTGCTTGGGGAAAATGTTGTCAAATGCAAGTAGTTAAAAGTTGCAAAGTGGTGCAACTTTTGTTCTCCAAATCGTGTGACCAAACAGACTGTTCCAATCCATTTGTATGGGTATGTTTACACTAGGAATGGTCATTTTATGTACTGAAACATGCAGAATTTCTCTGAGTTACATTCAATCGACATAATCTCTTAAGAGTCAAAAGTGCAAAATGACTGCCAACTTCAGCATGCTCATATTCAGAAATCATGACAAAAAATTTCTTGTCTAATCCTATGGGATAGCGTTGGGCCCCTCTACAATAACCTCTCTCGGTTTTTGCTATCTAGGAAGCCTTTTTCCATGGTGGCGAATTCTCGCTTGGGTAAAAAGTTTTCAAATGCAAGTAGTTGAAAGTTGCAAAGTGGTGCAACTTTCATGTTGCAACTCGTGTGACCAAATAGACAGTTCCAATTTGTTTGGATGGGTACAATTATGTTAGGATTGGTCCTCTTATGCACTGAAACATGCGGAATCGCTCCAAGCTACATTCAACCAACATAATCCCTTAAGAGTCAAAAGCGCAAAATGGTTGCAAACTTCAACATGCTTGTATTCAAACACCGTGATGCATTAGAAACATTTGTTTTGAGCCTATGGGATCATGTTGGGCCCCTCTACAATAACCTCTCTTGGTTTTTTTCTATCTCAAAGGCCTTTTCCCATGGTGGAAAATTCTCGCTTCGGGAGAAAGTTATCAAATGCAAGTAGTTGAAAGTTGCAAAGTGGTGAATTTTTTGTTCTACAACTCGTGTGACCAAATGAACTATTTCTACACATCCAAATGGGTAATTTTATGCTAGGCATTGTCTTATTATGCATCGAAACATGTAGAATATTTCTAAACTACATTCAACCAACATAATCCCTTAAGAGTCAAAAGTACAAAATGGTTACAAACTTCAGCATGCTCGTATTCAGACACCGCGACACTTAAAAAATTCTCATATGATCCTATGGGATTGCATTGGGCCTCTCTACAATAACCACTCTCAGTTTTTACTATCTCGGAGGCCTTCTTCCATGGTGGTGAATTCTCGCTTGGAGAAAAAATTGTCAATGTAAGTAGTTGAAAGTTGAAAAGTGGTGCAATTTTTGTTTTGCAACTCGTGTGACCAAACATAGCATTCCAATGCATTTGGGTGGGTAAATTTATGCTAGGCATGGTCCTCTTTCACACCTCAACATGCAGAATCACCCTGAACTACATTCAACTGACATAATCCCTTAAGAGTCCAAAGTGTAAAATAGCTACAAACTTCAGCATGCTCGTATTTAGACACCGTGATGCTTAAAAATTTCTCGTCCAAGCCTATGAGATCATTTTGAGCCCCTCTAAAATAATCTCTCTCATTTTTCGTTATCTCAGAGGCCTTTCCTCGTGGTGGCAAATTCTCGCTTGGAATTTTTTTTATCAAATGCAAGTAGTTGAAAGTTGCAAAGTGGTGCAAGTTTCGTTCTGCAACTTGTGTGACCAAACAAACTATTCTAATGTGTCCAGGTGGGTACATTTACACTAGGTATGGTCTTCTTTTGCCTCGAAACATGTGAAATCACTCTGAGCTACATTCAACCCGTAGAATCCTTTAAAAGTCCAAAGTGTAAAATGGCTGCAAACTTCAGCATGCTCCTATTTAGGCACCATGACACTTAGAAAATTATTGTCTAATCCTATGGGATTGCATTGGGCCTCTCTACAATAACCTCTCTCAGTTTTCACTCTCTTAGAGGCCTTTTCCCGTGGTGGCAAATTTTCACTTGGGAAAAAAGTTGTCAAATGCAAATAGTTGAAAGTTGCAAAGTAGTGCAAATTTCATTCTGCAACTTGTGTGACCAAACAGACTGTTCTGACAGGTTCAAATGGGTAAATTTATTCTAGGCATGGTCATTTTTCACACAAAAATACATGGAATCACTTCGATCTACATTCAATTCGCAAAATCCCTTAAGAGTCTAAAGTGCAAAATGGCTGCAAACTTCAGCATGCTCGTATTCGGCCATCGTGATACATAGAAACTTCTCATCTGAGCCTATGGGATCTTGTTGGGCTCCTCTACAATAAAGTCTCTCAGTTTTGACTATCTCAAAGGACTTTTTTTTGTGGTGGTGAATTCTCTCTTGGAGAAAAAATTGTCAAATGCAAGTAGTTGAAATTTGCAAGGTGGTGCAACTTTCATTTTGTAACTCATGTGAGAAAATGGACTTCTCTAAAACATCTGAGTGGGTATGTTTACGCTAGACATGGTCCTTTTTTGCACTAAAACATGTGGAATCACTTTGAACTACATTCAACCGCCAGAATCCCTTAAGAGTCCAAAGTGCAAAATGGTTGCAAACTTCAGCATGCTGGTATTCGGACACCGTGATACTTAAAAAAATTGTGTCTAAGCCTATTGGATTGAATTGGGCCCCTCTACAATAAAATCTCTTTTTTTTTATATCTTGGAGGGCTTGTCCCATGGTGGCGAATTCTCGCTTGGGAAAAAAATTGTGAAAAATGCAAAAAATTACAAGATTGAGAAATACCAACGGTCAAGTAACTTAAAGGTTTGTTTGAGATGGTTTTTTTCATTGATTCTTGATTTCTAGAGGTTAAATAAAATGTATTGGGTTGAAGAGAGTTGATGTTGAAGATTTGGTGTACATTTGGTGAAGAAAAGCAATAAGAAACCTCATTTTTCTATGTGTTTTCCATTAATTTTATTTTTTCAGATCTCTGTACAATTTCATATTGATTTTACTTGAACACAAATGCATTGAATCTTGTGGGAGGAAGAGTTAAATTTATTTTAGCATTGATTTGGGTTTGTTTAATTAAGATTTGTGGTTTTTACAAGCTTTTTACAATAGGCAGGTTAAGAACCTTGTTTTAAGGGTTTTGAAGACACTAAAAATGGATTGAACACCTATTCCACCATTAGATATCTCTATAGATTGGTGGAATGGGTGATTTATGGTAGGATTAGATATCTATGGAATTTTTTTGATCAGGGAGGGTGTTTAGATGACTTTTTATGCTGCCCTAGGTGAGTTTCCTTGCATTTTGCTTGAAAATTTTTCATTTTTGGAGGTTTGGAGATGCTTTTATAGGCATGTGCAAGCATATGGTAATTTTTTTGAGGCTTTGTTGAGGTGATATTGGTTTGGGAACATTGAGTTTCAATAAACCCCCTTGAAACTTGTCAAAAGTGAGAGTTTTGGGAATAGGTGACTTGGTGAGCATGTACCTTGAGAAAAGTGGTTGATTTTGGCTATTTGTATCCTATTAATTATCATGAAATAGTTATTTAAGGTTGTAAGCACGTTTAGATTGGTGATCCTTTGTAAAAGTGGCCTAATTGGCCAAGGGGGGTAGTGTACCAACATTGTTTTGGAGGTGTTGGTCCAAAGTGACCTACTGATCTTTTGAGATATGTTTTTGAAGTCCTTAATGGGTGTATAGATTGCTATTTGGTTTGTGGGATTGATGAGTATTTTTCTAGATATGCACCAATTTCTCTAGTTGTATGGCTACAAGGCAAATTGGAGGAAATTGTGAAGAAATGATGAGATAGGGTTGTAAGGGCGGAAGGATAGTTTGAGTTTGCTTGTTTTGTGATTGTGATAAGGCTTGCCTCCCTAATATACTTCATTATCTCATGGTGATGCAATAGAATAATGAATTCCAAGACAATAATATTTCTATGGATTTTCATGGTATCCCATCACCATTAGATCACATTTCTTTGAGGCAATTTTTCAACTAGCTCGCTGCCTTGTCTATGCTATTGCTTACTATTACGCTTTGATAGATTTTTTCCAAGCATCCATAGTGATGTAGATAATCTACTAGTGATGTAGAGAATATACTAGTGATGCAGATCATCTATTGACTTCAAGGGTTCGTAAAACCCAAAACAAAAACTTGAGAAGATCAAACAAACTTACAACTAAATTCCCTTCATTTTCACTTGTTTTCTCTTGGCTAAAAGACATCAAACACCAAATATTGCTTCAAAATTTTTACCAGAGCCCAAAAAAATTTGAATCATCATGATTTTTACTGAATAAAATCAAAAACACTTTTAGAAAACTCTAAAACAATCAATTCATCCAACTTTCACCAACTCTTCCTCAAAGAAACTCAATTTCACAAGGCACAAAGACACCACAAATGGAAATATAAACCAATAAAGTCATTGATTTCATAAAACACCTTGAAAATCATGTTTTAAGATAGGATCAAACCATCAATAGTCTCAATAATCAATTCTTCCAACCTTTACACCCTAAACACTCATTTTTCTTATAGTAGTCCATTATGCGAAAAATGGGTAAATATCCTAATCCAAATTGATTCCACTCAGAAAATGTACATTTTTAGGGACCCATTATTGCATATATCAACATAACTCAACAATAGGTATACTTGTTTTGGAAAGTATAACAAAATAATTGAATGTCCTATGGCAAGTTGCACCAATTAGGTCAAATTTGTAAAGCAAGTATCCACAAAATAAATCCAAACACTCAAATAACCTTGGGAAGCATTGAAAAAGGTTTCAAAACTTCCAAATCTCCAACTTTTAGAGATTGGAAGACTCATTAAGACCCCAAGTATCAAAACCCTCATTTTAGGCCATCCTAAACCAAGCAAAATAGGGTTTTAGTGGATCTATGCTTTCCAAACCTCTTGCCACCTTTCCACTTCCTCAAAAATAATGGAAAATGTTTTAACATGGTAAATTAACTATCTCCCAATCTTTGTCTCTGCCATTTCTTCAAACTTCAACTTGTAGGCATCACTTTATGCATGGAAAACATATAATTTTTGTGAGGGAAAAAACATAAACCTTGAAATATAACTTCCCAGTACCTTTAACCATGAACACAAAAAAAATCCTATCGTAACCCATTCTAATGAATTTATAAGCCTACATCGGTGGAATGGTTGTCATATACAATTTAGACTCTCAAACCCTTGTTTTTGAGGGTTACAGGCAATTTATTGAAAAAACTACTGCTACCCCTCTAAACTTAATGTAAGTCCTTCAAATCACTTCCAAAAAGAAGATAACACCTTATTCTATTAAATATAATCAATATTATGGCCTATGAAATACTTCACTGACCATACAAGGTCTGAAATCAAAAGAGAAAATGTTGAAAATGTATATAAAAGTACTTTTATTGCAAAAATTGTTTAAGAGACAATGTACCCATCCTTTTCTTGCCCTCAAAATTATTTAAATATATTTTTACATAATTTATAACAAATTTACCATCATCTTCAACTGACCAACAACCTTCCCAAACAATATGATCCTTCATCTTCTTGTTTTTTCAACTTTTTTTTGCAATTTTGTAACTTTTTCATTTTTGTAACAAAATGACATTGTTTTTGCAATTTTAACTTCCTTGACTACCTAAAGACCTACTTGTGACTTATCTACACTATAATGGGTCCATACATGACCTTTTTACATACATTTCATGGAGATAATTCAAATTTCACAAAATTGCCTATTAAAGGCAAACAATGCACAAGGTGCTCCTGCACCACATAACTTGTTCAGAATCACTTGTTTTAGGATTTTAACCATAGCAGCAAGGAAATGAACTATTTGATAAAATTATTTGGTAGACATGTATGAAAAATGTGGTAGCATAGACAAGGTAGTGAAATTTTGAAAAAAAGCCTCAAAGAAATGTGGTCTCATGGTGTGATTCCATGCCATGACAAGTGATTTTCTATGGATTGTCATGGAATTCCATCACCATGAGACCACATTTCTTTGAGACATTTTTTCAACTAGTTCACTTCCTTGTCTATTCTACTACTTACTATTATGATTTGATAGATTTTTTCCAAGAATCCAGTGCTTGTCTGAAAGCAATTGTTGTAGGCTCTTAGCCATAGTAGCAATACGATGAATTGTTAGATAAAATGCTTTGGTAGACATGTATGAAAAATTTGGTAGCATGAACAAGGTAGTAAATTGTTTGAAAAAATGAATCAAAGAAATGTGGTCTCATGGTGATGGAATACCATGAAAATCTAGGTAATTTTCTTTTCATGGAATTCCATCACCATGAGACCACATTTCTTTGAGGCAGTTTTTGAAATAATTCATTGCCTTGTCTATGTTATGAGGAGCACCATGGTTTGAATTTTGCAAATAGGATTCGTAGTTTGGATTTTTGAGTGTTTTAAATATTTTTGATGTAATAAGGCCATGATAAGGCCATTTATGTTGTTCTAGAGTCATTTTGAGGTTATTTGAGGAAAAATGTAAAAAGTTGAAAAATTTGACAGAAGTTGCCAATGCAAAAATGCAAAATTGCAAATTTAATGAGTTGAAAGGTCATTTTGGTTTGTGGAAGTTTAAAATTCAGTTATGTTTGGTTTGGTAGGTTTTTTGGTGTTTAAAAGGATTTGTATACATTGTAAAAGGTGGTTGATTGAAGAAGATTTAAAATTTAAATATCAAAGGTGGCATTTTCCTATGTTTTCTCAGCATTTTCTGTTTTCCAAACCATTGTACAACTCGTATAGGGTGATTATTATTGTGAGATGAATTAGAATATATATTAGAAGGAGTCTAATTTCATTTGCAACTACTTTTGTTAAATTTCATAAAGATTTGTGGGTTTTAGATGTCTTTTTCTGGAACCGCCTGTGTAAATTCATTTTAAGGGCTTTGAGTGTGTAAAAATGAATTTTTAGCCATTCCACCAATTGTATCCTAATGTAACTTAGTGGAATAACATAATTAGGGGTATGGAATATATTTTCATGGTTTATGGAGTAAGGGAGGCGATTTAAGTGGTTTGGTGTGATGCCCTAGTTGGCAATTTGATGAGTTTTGGTGAAATTGAGTGGTTTAAGAGTGGAAATGGTTGAAATCCTTTGGGGAAACAGTTTGTGAGGGAATTTTAAGCATGTTCAAGTTATTTTAAGAATTTTTGATGCTTTGGAAAGGTGTTTTGAGTTTTGGGAATAGGATTTTTTATAAACCCACCCTAAACTTGCTAAAAATGAGAGTTTTGTAAAAGTGGGCTTAAACGAGTGGTTATAAGGATAAGATTGTGGATTTGGAGGTTTTATGGTCAAGTAAATGATTGTATATAGTTATTTGGGATGGAAAGATAGTCCAAAGTACACTTTCTTTGAAAATTTGGGCTAATTGGCCAATTAGGACAGTGTAGTAGCCTTTTTTTGTTAGTGTTGGTCCAAAGTGACCTGGTGTGTTTTTGTGATATGTTTTTGAAGGCTTAGAAGGGTTTCTGAAAAGGTGAGTGTCTCAAGATTTGGAAATAATATTTGCAAGAAAAAGGTCAATAAGTTGGGTCTATAGACATACAAGACAAATAGTGAAGTTTGAGGAGAATCACCCTTGATAGGGTTTAGAGGAACATAGGTTTGGTGTATCAGTTGGATTTGTGTTTAGTTTATTGAAGGCATCCCTTCTCTACATCATGCTATTTATTACTAGTATGATTTGATAGAGTTTTTCCAAGCATCCATAGCTTGTTCAAAAGCACCTATTTTAAAGTTTTAGCCATAGTAGCAAGGCAGTGAATTGATTGATAAAATGCTTTGGTAGACGTTTATGAAAAATATCATAGCATAGACAAGGTAGTGAACTATTTGAAATAAATTCCTCAAATAAATGTAGTCCCATGGTGATGGAATGCCATGACAAGCAAATTGATACCACATTTCTTTGAGGCATTTTTTTGAACAATTCACTATCTTCTCTATGCTATTGCTTATTATTATGCTTTGATATATTTTTTCCAAGCATCCATAGCTTGTTTGGAAGTGATGGGACTTAAAATTTACATGGAAAGAAGCACTGAGGGTTTAGGGTTTAAATTACCCAACATAATATAAACCAATTACTTTTGAAACCCTCACATTTTTGTTTCAACACTGACTTGCTACCGAGGGTAACCGATCGCTTAAGTTGTCTGGTAGAGCCTTTTCTTTGTGCTCTTATCAGCCCCTTTTCACCAGACTTACCAGTGTCTAGGCTGCCACTTTGGCATTTTAAATTTGTGCCGCCGAGGGTTTTTCAGCCGACCCCACCTCTATTTTATAATTGTTACATTGAACCGTCAGATTGCACATGATCTCAACCATTCCTCACAGACCTTGCAGGTTTTCCTATTGATGTCATTCAGGTGGTGGGAGGCTTGCGAGGTGATGCAAGTTGTCCTATATGAAAGGATTGGCCCTTTTCCCAATGGGCCACCAGTGACAGGTGGGTGTCTTCTACCCGTGGGATATTAATGATGGAGATCAATGGTAATCATCCCTTACAGATCTCGCACGATCGGATTAAAGGCCTCTGAGGGTACTGCGAGGTCTGCGAAAGGGTGACACATGGCTTGGCTCCTCCAGTGATGGAGGTTGAATGGGGCCCACTACCCAATAACAATTATGTCCTCATAGGTTGTGATTGGACACGGTTCTCTCCAGGCATTGATGTGGATTTTCAAACAATTATTGACTCAATCTGAGTCATCCAACTTTCCATGTTTGATCCACGTTGACGGTCCGATTTTGTTGGGTTCCTGTTCATTCGCATTGGGAGTTCTTGCACTTTGCAAGTTGTTCTCATTAATGGCATGGGTTTTTTAGTGGATCCTCGCCTAATTTTATTGTGTGCGAATGTTGCTCTTCTAATAAATGTAATGATGGTTTGTACGCCATGCCTTCACAAGCCAGGAATAATTTTTGGTGGCTACATCAGCCACTAAATGCTCAAATGCTCATACTGCATTTGAGAAATTAATATTATCACACCAATTAACTCTATAAATGCTTGTTCTGTTATATGGTATTATCATCACATTTTTGAGTTGTCTTGTTTGTAGGTGGTCGAGTCTCTCCTATTTTTTGCAAGGTGTTCTTTTCAATGGACAATTCGACTGTGCGCAAAAGTACAAGACTCAAGGTGAGAAAATTGCAACCTGGCGAGGAGCAACCTATCGTCAGTAGGCCTGATGTCATCCTGGACATTGATAAAGGGCCGAGGAGTTCCAAGTCCCCATTGGTGTTGTCTTATGGTTTTTATGGTGAGGGGTCTTAAATAGACTCGGATTATTGGTGCTCCTTGGCCGCCATGACCAAGCTTGCGGGGGTCAATGATGAGGCCCTCGCAGTTGCTCTGATAACTGTGATGGTGTCGTGCCATGCTACCAGATCTTGTGTTAAAGTGGATAAAAGGAAGCTAGTCTCGCTTCTTACTAAAGAAAGAACCAGGAGCGGTCGCCTCTACCGGGGCCACATGTCTTGCAAGTAGTTGCTGTGAGTGGGTGTGTTTCTTTTTGGGTGGTCGGTCGATGTGTTGATATGGACATGTGTGTGCTTGGCACACTCTTTTTGTTTCTCTCTCTAGCTAATTATAGGGATGTAATGGTTTTGGTTCCTCGAACCTTTATGATTTTTTCCAATGATGAGGAATATTTTTGAAATGTAATTTCAAATTTCATTTACAATGAATTCATTTTGAAACTCACATTTGGAGCCTAATGCTTGTTGCTCTCCTATCTATAAAGGAGATTCCATGGCTCCATTGTGAGGGGTGAATTTTTTTGGATCCTGGATATATCAAATGTATATATAGTCAGTTTTATAGTTTTTCTTTAAGGTTTTAGTTGATTTTTTATCTGGTCGGGAAGAATTATGAAGCTAAGGATGCTGTGTTGATGTAATGAAGGGTATTAAGATTAATAAATGATGAACTCTGAAATCAATTTCTCTCCTTACTATGTGTCATAAATTATGGATGAATGTATTAATGATATAGTCCTTCACCATCAATGGTATATTTGATTGTGTTCTTTATTTTCTTTCTTTAACTCAAATGAGTTGATCAAAGTGCTTCAAAATGAATTACAGAGTTATGATTATGTGTGTAGGATGTGCTAAGTAGTGTTGTTTTGAAAACCAAAATCTGCATGATGTAAATCATTGTGATGATATGTACACAATATCTGGATTGCACTTTATTTGAATCCTGCCCAATGGATAAAGCATTGGCTATTTCCTTTCAGGATTATTATGGGGGCTATATTTCTAGACAAGATAGTCCAAAATCTGAACAAATTAAAATGTTAAACTATTTTCTCTTCGTGAGAAGAAAATCATACGCTAGACCTTCATTCTTGTTGCTTTAAGATAATTGTTACTATCCCCTGGTCTGGCAATACCAAGGTAATTACTATCTTATTGCATATTGAGGGACTGGAACCTGTGATAAGAAGTTCTCTTACTAGTAATAGAATGTTCATATGAGCACATCCAAGAAAACCCTCCTTGGCTTCACAGGGCTAGAAGTGTAGGAGATGGCAGTCTTTTGACTTAATCTTGTTAGTTGGCCACTAGGCCTTTTAGGTTCTTTATTATAGAGGTTGGCTACCTCTTAGAGGGATTCACAGTCTAGTTGGGGTTGTTTTTTTTGAAATACCAACAAGAAGCACCCATTTTAGGATTTTAGCCATAGCAACAAGGTAATGAACTATTTGATAAAATGCTTTGGTAAAAATGTGGTAACATAGACAAGGTAGTGAATTTTTTGAAAAAATACCTCAAAGAAATGTGGTCTTATGGTGATGGAATTCCATTAAAATCCATATCAATTTTCTTGTAATGGCATTCCATCACCATGAGACCACATTTCTTTGAATAATGTTTTTAAGTAGTTCATTGCCTTGTCTATACTAGGCTTGCTATTATTCTTTGCTAGATTTTTTCCAAGCATCGATAGCTTGTTCGAAAGCACATGTTTTAGGGTTTTATCCATAACAACAAGGAAATTAATTGTTTGATATAATGCTTAAATAGACATGTATGAAAAATGTGGTAGCATAGAAAAGGCAGTGAACTCTTTGAAAAATGCCTTAAAAAAATGAGGTCTCATGGTGATGGAATGCCACATGACAATCAAAAGTAGTTTGATTTTCATGGCATTCCATCACCATGAGACCACATTTCTTCGAGGCATCTTTTCAAATAGTTCATTGCCTTGTCTATATCTTTTCATGGAATTCCATCACCACATTTATTTGATGCATTTTTTCAAACAGTTCATTGCCTTGTCTGTGTTATTGCTTACTATTATGCTTTTGATATATTTTTTCCAAGCATCCATATCTTGTTCGAAACCACTTGTTTTAGGATTTTAGCCTTAGCAACAGGGTAGTGAACTATTTGACAAGATGCTTTGGTACACATGTATGAAAAATTTGGTAACATAGACAAGGCAGTGAACTATTTGAAAAAATACCTCAAAGAAATTTGGTCTCATAGAATGCCATAATAAGAAAATGCAATTGATAGCTACTCCTAGTTATTAGTTATGCAATGTGAAGTAATTGCATATTTTCTTAGGTTGACTTTGTAGAAACTATATTGTAATTGGAATTTTTTCATCTAGCAGCATCTAGTTATTAGTTATGCAATGTGAAGTAATGCTTTTACTTTGAAATATGCGCAATGCAATGTAATCAACAATATGAATATAAAATAAAAAAATCTATTTTTTACAATTCATTAGTTAAAATATTTATTTATTTGCTCTCTATATATCTATATGCTATGGAAATACCTTTCAATTTCAAAAAAAATAGTTTTTATTTCTTCTTCTACAATTTTTTACATTTTTTTTAAATATGATTTTTTCTCGATCTTTTCAAAAATTATTATACTTTTGGTTTGTCTATTTTTCCCCCCAAAATATTTTTGCTGCTATGCATTGGATGCATGAAGAATACACATGAATACACACAATATACATGAATTATACATGTGAATAAGTGAAGCATACATGTGAATAAGTGAGGCACAAGTAATTGAAGCATTCCAAAGGATACAAACCACCGGGAATGGAGCTTATTTACACAATATGCTTAGATGGGGCTTATTGAGAAATCGATTGTATTTAATTAAGCATTAGATGTAAATAAAATCCATGCCTACAACATTCAAGCATACAATTTACATGATACATAGGATAACATCATTCAAGAATGGCAATAGAAAAATAAGATTTTCTTTAATCAAAAAGTCGTAAGGCTATACAATGATATATATTGATAAAAGTACATACAATATATCCAAAAAATCCATAAAGTCTTAGTACAAAGGAGCCATATGGACATAAAATGTCATGTCTATATCGATAGTACAAAACATATGTTCCAGAATACCACATAGGCATACAACAAACAACCCTAATACATAGTCATTTCCCTCTAGGGGAAGGAAATAGATCTCGTGTTGCCTTCAAAATTCGGTTGGATGGAGTGACTGTTGGTTCTCTTGTCTTTCAAACACACTCGCTAGTCCTCCTCTCTTCACTTTGGACCTTCAACTGATACAATAAAAAGTAAAGATGTTAATACATAGAAATTGAATTGTGGAATGACATATAACAAAATATAATCACTTACCACAGGCACATTTACAACATTACCACATCCATGATCTGGTGTGACAACCACCTATAGAAAATATCAAGATAGAAATTAAACTACATAAAAGTATAGTGAAAATTTTCTATAATAGAGAATAAAAGAGTAAATATAATTTCAAATCGACTAATCTATTGTGTACCTCTCTCAATGGACTAGAAATAGCTATTGCTACAACAACTCCATGGTCCATCATGTCACCAACATCACCAGGGTTGTTTGATGTCAACAACTTCAAATGAAACAATATCTCAGGTATCAATATAAAGAAGTTCATGTAGTCCCTTTATGAATGTCATAAATGATAGAGTAAATGGTTGGCCTCGGTTGAGACTATAATATAGTGCTTATAGATCACATAATGGTGAAATTACTAAGTCGACTAGGATAGTCCAAACTCTTGTAGATGCCAAAGTTCAATGCTCATTGAGATTCATATTGCATATGTTGATGAACTAATGTTAATGAGGGAATGTTGTCAACATAGTGATAATTCCACAATGAAGTTCACATGAATGAAATTTGGATTACTATGTTACTATTAGCTTTCAAAGGGATGTGGAACATATGATGAATTATGATGTGTCTAGGGTTTTACTATAGCACATGAATTTGGTTGTTGAGTTGTGCAACAGTAATGGAGAAGACAACTTTGGTCAATACTGAGTGGAAGCAAATTTATTTCTTCTAATGATGTAGGATAAAATTTGGATGGAGGTGCTATAGCATAGACGAGATAAAGAGACAAGACCAACAAGGGATAATGGAAAATATGGTGAAATAATAAAGGGTACAATGGGATGAGAGTCGAATACGATAATGGCGTATGGCATAGACTAGAACAGATTAATGGAATGGGCTAAAATGGGATAAAAAAATATAGCATGAACTATTAGAGGTTAATGGGATAGAATTAGGAGGAATAAAGGAACATAGGGTGAATTAGGGAAAGATAGTGGGAAAAGACCAAGAGGGGATAATGGAACATAAGGTGAAATAAGAGAGGGTAATGGGATGGTAATATAAGGGATTAATGGAACATAGGATGGACTAATATAGATTGATGGGATGGGATAGGATGGGATAAAAAAATATAGGGTGGACAATTAGAGGTTAATGGGATGCGATAAGTAGGGAATAATGAAACATAGGGTGAATTAGGAGGTGTCTAGGGTTTGACTATAGTACATAAAGTGCGAACTTGACCTGTGTGTATCAATAATAGAGAAGAGATCTATAGGATGAAACATGGGTAAAGATGGTATAACATAGAATGGATAAACGAACATAGGGTGGAACATAGGGGATCATAGAACATCTAGGGTACAATAAGATGGGACTAGAAGGGCATAATGACACATAGCATGGAATATAAGATATTAGTGGGATGGGCTAGGAGGTGATAATGGAAAATAGGGTGAACTATTAAATGTTAATGGGATGGGATTAGGAAGGAACAAAGGAACAAAAAGTGAATTAGGAGAAGATAATGTGACACGATCAAGGAATACAGATGTAATGTTTGTGTTTCTCATCAACTTTTTATATTTGTATATGCAAAATTACAAAAACTAGCTCAAATTATTTTACAACACCATTAATGAATAAAGGCTACCTAAGTGTAATTTGTTTCAGGAAATGAATTGCAAGGTGTGGAGGTAGATGGTCCACTAGGAAACTTGTTGATGGTGTTTTATGCACAACAACAACTCAGACAGAATATGATATCCTATCACTCTTGAAAGGTAAATATCTATGGGAAAAGAGATAGCCCCAACGTCTCTAATGTCAAGTCTTGAAGATGCTATAAAACAACTCAGAGATAATGTGAAAATTTTGGTAATCACAAAGGGACCTTACTACAAGCAATTACTAGACTCGGACTTATCAAATCTAACAATGTATTGATACTTAAAAAACTAAGATTAACTCAGATGATAAAAGAAATAACAAAAGATAAGGGTTTTAGAGGTAATTCTAAGACTAATTCTAACCCTAGGATCAACAATGCATAGGATAAGATGCTCAAAACAAACATATCTCTCAGAAACTAATTCTTATTTAACCTAGAAAAATCTGCAATCTTACAGAAATAGTGCAATCTTCAAAGGTGTTAAGGATTTTCAGATCATGTATATTCATTCAATACAATATTATTGCAATTGAAATAAACAAACAACCATAATTGAACTAAGCATTATTTTAAGTCGAGGCTAACTTTGCAAAGTAGCTAACAATCAACTAAATGCAAAAAGTATGGACTAGAGATTGTTACAGACACTTTAAGCATAAAACCCTAAGCATTACCAAACCACCTAACATCAAACTTAAGAAATTTTAAAGATAGAACATCCAAAACCATGCCAGATAAAGTTCAACACAAGAAAGGCACCAAATCACAATGTCTTTTCTTATATTAAATCACCCAAAGTAGCAACAATTCCAATCTTTTGTTACAACATTTGCTTGCAGATAAACAAAACCCTAACTCTAATTATTGCTCTTGCAATTCGCTCTAATCTAAAATTCTCCTAACTTCTCATGATTACAAATGAGGCATACTGCCAAAATTATAGAGAAGCCTCTCCTCAAGATAGGTCAACCCAATTAGGATTTACAATAGTACACACAACACAATAGGTCAGCCAAGGGATATTCAAAAATAATATGAAATGTGTAATTAGCACCAATTTCATCCAAGTCAGCCTGGGGTCTCTAAACCTCAATCCAATGCATGCAAAGAGGAGTATAGATAATGGGGAAGCACAAATTCCGATGTAGCCTTGCATTAACTACTTCCCCATTTTTCCTTAGTTGGCTCCACTTTATCATGCACCAACAACAACACCCTATCCAAGTTGAAAACAAGTGGCAAAGGCAAAACCCTAATCTTCCTTTCAAGAGACTTGATGTCCTCCCTTGACTACTTCACTGTACTATCCCAATCAACCTTATTCTCTAGATACCTGCCAGTAACTGCAATATAAGTGGTTGCATCATCCAATTGATGTTCAGTAACATGGCCCTCACTAACTAGAGAATATACATCTTGCCACCATTCCGTCAACTGGTCCAGGTTAAGATTCTTTATAGAAAACTTCTTCCTTCTTGTCATCACCTCAAAGAAAGAGACACACTTATCAAAAGTACCAGTCAAAGTGTCCTCAATTTGTCTTCTTTGTTTGTATATTTTCCTCAAGGCCTTTTGCCTCATCTATAGAATTTTAAACCACTCCCAAGGTTCTACAACCCTTGAGGAAGGAAGAATTCCATCTTTCACCAGTTGATCCTCAATATACTCCATGATTGTCTTTATTTTCTGCAGCAAGAGATCCACATCTTTCTTATCATGGGCTCGCACAAACTTTAGCCAATCAACTAATCTCATTGCATCCCCTACACTGTACAATATGTCCTTGATGGAATTGTATGCTTTGATGTGCACACCTTGCAACCAACCAACTATAGCATGTGGGGTGCCCTTCATCCTTTCAAGCTCTGAGATTGTTTCCTGAGGTAAGAAACCTGTAGTAGAGGAGGAAGAACTGATGGATAGCAAGGGTTTCATCAAATCTTGCAAGAACTTTTGCAGTCTCTCATTTTACTTTTCCAACTCATGTTTAGTTTTCACTTCTTTCCTCAATTGGCCAAGGATCACAACACTGGAGCCTTCATACTCCTTAATGTATTGTTCCATGGAGGCATACCCTAAATCAATGGTCTGCACATAATAATATTTTGTAGTCACTCCATCCCTTTCTTTATCAGGAGTAGGAGTAGCAATATGGACTACCATATTATTCGCTCCATCTCTCTCAATCCTAGAAATGGATCTGGCTTTCTTCTTCGCCTTTCCTTTCCCAATATTAGCCAGTAGGTCATCCCAACTGGGATGGGTGTCATTCATCACAATTTTCTTGTTCTTCAGTTCTTTGTCCAACCAATCTAGAACAATGGATTCAAACTGTATCCTATCCAGCCCATCATTTGTTCCCCACTAAACATTGGGTGCATTCTTCTCCAAGCTTGGATCCTTAAGATTCTTCTCAACTGAATCCTCCTCTTATGTACATTTCTCCTTCCCTACGTCTTGTGTTGGTGAAGGAATCTTGGCCGATATATCCTCCTTTTGAGGGGATTTATCCCCATGTACCTCTATAGGTGAATCGACATAGGCCACCAAAGGAGATTGTATCACCTTGTCAATCTTGGCCTCTGCATTGTAGAGATCTCCCCCCTAGAATTCCTCTTCTTCTCTAAAGTCTTTAGGGTCTTCAACATTCTTCGGCTCATCTAGCACATTTCTATTCTCTTGAGAAGGGGGAATTTCCTCTTGTTCAGTGACAAGAGCAGTCACGGGAACACCTCCTATTAGTGCAACATCCTTTGGAGAAGGAGTCCTTGACCTCCTCATGTACACTTGTGTTTTCTCTCCTAAACTCTCTACCTCTACCATAGGTGGCTCAATCTCCCTATCAGTCCTGGAAGTCTCCTTTTCCTTTTGAGATAATTTCACAAGTCTTATTTTCTTGGAAAAAGGAGAAGTGGAATCCACTACTTCATTTTCTCCTTCATCTTTCTCAACCCCTTTTCTCTTTGAGACATGCCTTCTCTTCTTGGCAATGGGATTTCTCTATTTCCCTGTTTCTACTGCCTCTTCTGTATGAACATCTTTAATTTTTATTTTGAAAGGAGAGCCTACCTTGGTCTTTCCTTTAGGATCCTGCTTGGGTGATTCCCCAGATGTAGAGTGAGAATCCAAGTCTCCCATTAAGTCATAGGTGCAAGGCACACCTTCACTCTCCAATTCTAACATTTTATGCTTAAGCCACAACTTGGTGTAATTAATCACTGGAGTCATAATCTACTCCAACTCTATCTTTTCTTCCTCTAGCCAATCAACTTCTCCAACTGGCTTGTCCTTCAAAGCCTCAAAGATGTGACCCTGAATCAGATTCCCATTCTCTTCAACTTGATCAGGAATTTCCTTTACGTTATATAACCACACTAAGTCCACTATTAGCCTGAAGAACTTCTTCTTTCTTACCTCAAACTCATCACCAAGGTTAGCCCAATAGTCTTCAATGTTATCCTTGTGACTATACTCTCTACTAGCCTTCTTCTGTTCCTCACCAGTGATATCAAACCTAGTCCTTTTGGAATGAAAGGAGAGACCAAGAGTGCTCATCTCTTCTTCAGAAGCATGGGATGACTAGATAGAAGGGCATACCTCATTAGTTCCTATCTTCAGAGGGAAGTCATTACCGAATCCTGTCTTATGTTTCTCCCCCTTCACAATGACATCAAAGTCACATATTTTCCTTGTGACCTCCAAAAATATAACATGGTCAGTTGGGTACCTTGGAAGTCTGTAAGGAGCCCTCTGGCAACCATCAATTCTTATATAGGAAAAGGTATGGAATTGAATGAACCAAGCTCCAAATATTTTTATCAATTCATTGGCTTTGTATGAAATTCATGTTAGAGTAATAATTTATTACGCTTAATTAATTGCATCATACTGGTTAATTAATTAAGTCATTTATTCCTCTAGTTGCTTAAGCTAAACTTAGGCACATTAATAATTGATTAATTATTAAGTGTGCACACTAGGGTTTCATTTAGGGTTTTTTTAGGGTTTCTTGATCTCCTTCATAAGGATTGATCTCTTTGTAATAACGAGATTCTGATAATGCATTTTACACTTTGAGGTTTGCAGATCTTTTTTGTTCTGAATGTCTTTTGCATGTAACAGGTTATTGCATGCAGGTGATCTTGGATTCTAACATGGTATCAGAGGCAGACCTGCCGCTGCCTGTTTGTGATCTGAAGATATGGCTTCTCAGTGAGTTTCAAGTGCAAGGGTTTCCACAAGCATCTTTTTTTTGCAAGATCTGGGCATAGCCGAATTTTCGGGACACTATGGGCCCAAACGGATGTCGCCATCGCGTTCGCAGCGCCCCAAAACCCTAGAAATGCCTGTCAAATCTTCCATTTTCGAGCAGTTCATTTCTGAGGCAAATTTTTTTTGCTAGGGGAGCCATACGGCCTCCCCAGCACGCTTCATGAGGTGCGGTTTTCGAATTTTTTTTTGAAAAAATGTGGTTTTTGGGGAATCGTGCCGGCGCCTGCAGTTCTAAGGTCCCTGCCGCCGCCGCGCCACCGGGCGGCCACCTAGCAGCCGCCGCCGACCTACGCCCAGCCCTCGTGGGCTCCAACAGGGTAAGCCCCGGTCACATCGGGAGCTGTCTGCCAGCCCCTGCGGGCTCTTCCACTGCAGCCGCAGTCCCATGGAGAATCAGGGGCTCCGCCCAGCACCCTGCTCTGCGCCCACGGTCACATGGGTGACCAGGGGCCAAAATTTTTTTGCAGGCGGGCCGATTTTTTGCGACGATGGCCTCCAGGCCGTCAAATTTATGCCCCAGAACCGCTGACGTCAGCATGATGTCAGCGTTCGTACGGCGGAGTTTGTCCCCTCTAACCCTAGTTTTCTCTAAAGAAGCAGTTTTTTTCTTTTTTGCATAACTTGGGCATACGGTATCGAAATTGGGCAAACGAGACATCGCCGGAAAGCTGGTTCCGAGCACTTTCATTTGGTGTAGTTTATTTTTCATTATTTTCCTATTTTACTACATTTATTGCTGGTTGAAGTCAGCTGTACTTTTTATGCATCCGAGCTCATAACTTTTTGCCACGATCTCCAATTTTCGCTATCTTTGCGGCGTTGGAAAGGTATTGAGGAGATCTATGTTGCTGTCCATGCACTTTTTTCTGTATCTGTCCCAGGTTTTTCATTATTCCAGATTTGGCCCAATGGGTGTTTTGGAGATTACCTGGATATTTTGGCAGTTGGGAGAGTGCCTCTTGCATCTTTGCACTTCATTTTCAGTGATACATCATTTAATAATCGACTGCTACTTCATAGATTCCAGAGTTGTTCTTGTTTGGAGTTTTTGAGTGTTCCATGGCATCGGGTCTGCTGTTGCATCATTATGATTCCGATATGGTTTCTTGTAGACAGAAGTATCTTTCCTTGCTTGCCAGATTGCGGTTCCAATGTTACTCTACAGTGTTCTTCTAGTGCTTCTTTGCAGCATGTCATATCATTGTAGGGGGGTTTTGTCCCACTGGGTTTTCCTCCTCTACCTCTTTCTTGCATTTGTAAATGGGTACCTGATCAGGCCTAGTTGCTGGAACCCATCTTTTCTTGCATGCATCTTATTCTAGTGTTTTAGCTTCTTCCTAAGTTCATCTTAAGGGGGGGTGTTAGAGTAATAATTTATTACGCTTAATTAATTGCATCATACTGGTTAATTAATTAAGTCACTTATTCCTCTAGTTGCTTAAGCTAAACTTAGGCACATTAATAATTGATTAATTATTAAGTGTGCACACTAGGGTTTCATTTAGGGTTTCCCTTTTAGGGTTTATTGATCTCCTTCATAAGGATTGATCTCTTTGTAATAACTGAGATTCTGATAATGCATTTTACACTTTGAGGTTTGCAGATCTTTTTTGTTCTGAATGTCTTTTGCATGTGACAGGTTATTGCATGCAGGTGATCTTGGATTCTAACAATTCAAACATGCTTAGCACCCTACAATAGCCTAGTGATGTACATGGTGAATGCATCATTCACCCTCCTATAGCTTCCTCCACCTAATTGTAGTTGTGGATACACTTCATAGATCACATCCTACCCAAACACAACTCTAGTCCTCAGTCCCTTATATGGGTGAAACCTTGCAAGTACATACACAAAATAGGAAGTCATTTTGAAGGTCTTTTTCTGTAGGACATTACACATCTTCTCATGTATTATTGCACTTATGATAATTTCCTAGTGGTAATCTATACCTTCTTCCATCCTTGCAATGACATGGAACATCCAGCCCTCAAACATTCCTACATTTTTCAATCCTACTACTCTACTAAGAAGTGTAATAGCATCATAGTATTCCTTTTTAAACATTAGTCTGACTAGCTGCTTGGGTAACTTAGAGAAGTGGGACTTGGGTTTCTCTAGCCAAGAATTAATAACTTGTTGAGACTTGACAACATTCTCCTCATAATATTTCCTTACCAAATCCATGTCGAAGACCACAACATGAGACCAATCAGGCATGTAAAAGGTTTGAGCTATAGACACAGGGTCAAACTTTTCCACAATCCTTCCTTGAGGACCAACTATCCTTAGTATACCCCTATCATAGTTCCTAGCAAATTCACCCACCAACTCATAACACTAGATCGTAGATGGAAATATGGCCACTTGTGCCAACCCAGACTTCAATGTCCTTTTGGCTAACAAAGGAGGATTATCTGCCACCATCCTCTTCTTGAATTCCTCATAGTATCACATACCAACATTTGTATCAGTGATCCCTGACCAAATGGAAGTCAATTTTCTCTCTGGGATTCTTCTCTTTATATCTATTTTCACTCTCTACTTTGGAGATAGCTGATCCTTCAGCATTAAGATCCATCACCTTTCCCTTACTTTTCCCAGCAATAGCCTGACCTGACTCTGCCATGAGAATAGAGAATCGAAACCAGGCAGCCAGTGACAGACCTCAAATCTCGAGCAAAACACAAATGGAACTTAGGAAATCCAATTGTAATCAATCGAAATCACTCCCAAATGCACAATCTAGAAATGACGCCCAGGGTCAAGCACTCCAAACTCAAATGGACAACAATCAATAAAACCCAAATGCCATAAAAATTCCCATAAATCAATATAACATTGCCTAAGAATTTGTGCAATCATACATTAATGTGATCGACAAGACAACCTAAGCCAAACCTGAGAATCCGACAGAGCAACGAGCTTCGAAAAAATTTGGACATGACATATTTTCGTGAATGACCAAAATATCTGGATTTCAATGAAAAGTAGCGGTCATCGAGCTGTGAAGGTAAACTGGGAAAATCCACCCAAGGTGGATTTTCCCAAAAATAGTCAAAAACCTAGAATCCACCCAGAACTTTAAGGTTTTCAATATAAATCATAAATGGACAATTGTGATAGGCAAGATGAACATCAAAGCACACACCCAAGCAAGAAAAACTCCAAAATAGAAAAGGCCAAGATACCAAAAGAGCAACAAAGAGGGTCCCTAGTTTAGTGGGGCATGTGTGCAAAAACTGCACAACAAATGGCGACTCTGCTGGGGAAATACTCTAGATAATTTCAAGAACAAACTATAATCAAGAACACAAAATCTTTGATTTCAATCCTAACATCAAGACACCTATGAACCATGTTTCAGAAACCATAAGAAAGAAGACCTTTTCCTATACCTGGGTCTGAGTGTGTGTATTCTTCATTTATTTCCTATTCCTTAGGTGGAACGAGAACCAGAGCAGGTCTGACCGGGCTACATAAAAGTTCTAGCTTCAAAATCAACCTGGATAGAGCCTCGCTGCCAATCAAGCATCCATAGCCCCGATGAGGTTATCACTATGACCCTCCCAAGCATAGCTCTACTTCCAGCTAGGCGTCTATAGCCCTGGTAGAGATACTAGGATACTCCTATTAAGGTGAAAGTTGTTTTGATTTCTCAATGCTTTCTTTTCTCTTTTCTTATTTAGACATTTTTTCACAAACCCTTTCTTTCACCTCGTAAGTGATGAAACCTACACTCAGGGATGAGGAAAATAGTGGCGCTGAAGTAGAATATAAGATTTTTCACTAGGCCAAATTACACAGGAATAGAATGCAATTCTAGAATATTTAAATTTTAAGTGAAAAAGTGTAAGACCCAGATATATTCCAAAGTTCATCCAAAAAAAGTGACTCCAATTCTAAGTACAAGGGACATCAGATAAAGGAATTCCACCACTTGACTCCAAAAATCTGATTAGATCTTGTAAAATAAATCTCTAAAACAACCCTAGGTGAACAACCCGTTATACAAATGCAGCAACCCCAATAAAGCTAGAAACCCAAAAAGAAAAAAGAACAAAACGAAAAGCAAAACTGACCGAAGAAAACCTATGCTAACCAAAGCAAAACCCAAAACAACAGAAAAGAAACCTACCCTAGCCAAATTAGACAATCAAAGCAAAGCAGAAAGAAAACCTACTCTAACTATATATAAGAGAGAGCCGCAAAAATATCAAGGTTGGAAATAATGCTTCAAATACTACCCATTGACATGCAGCGGGATATCCTCACCAGTGAGGGTTTTTAGGCGAAAAACATTATCTCCCAGAATTTCTAAAATCTAATAAGGGCCAAGCTAGAGTTTTTCAAACTTTCCATGCTCTCCCTTACGGTCATGGGCTTTATCCCAGTAGAGAACCAAGTCAGAGATTCGAAAGGATTTCACCTTAGCTCTCCTATCAAACCATATTTTCACTACACCCTGATATTTAGAAAAAATTTCTAGGGCCTCATCTATTTTCTCTTCAATGTGTAACAACTCAGCCAAACAAGCTTCACGCTTATCCTCCTCATTATAGTATTCATTAATGAACTATAGTGTAGGAATCCTCAATTGGATGATAAACACAGGTTCCAAACCATACACTAGGTGATAAGGAGAGGTTCTTATAGATGCCTTATGTCTAGTACGACCTACCCAGAGAGAAAATCAAAGTTGGGTATGCCAATCCTTAGGGTTTTGATCTAGCAACTTACAGATGATTATCAAGAGATTCTTATTGGAAGACTTAGCTAGACCATTACCCTAAGGATAATAATTGGATGCAAATTTTATGATGATTCCATTGTCAAAATCCCAATTGGAAAGTTTCAGTGATGCAAAGATAGGACCATTATCACAAACCAAAGAAGAAGGACAACCAAAATAATTAATAATACCTAACTCAAGGAAATTGATTACCACATAAGAAGTACATTGTTTATAGGCAAGATATTTTATCCATCTAGTGAAATAATTAGTTATGGTGAGAATATACCTATGGCCCGCAAAAGATGGAGGATTAATTGGACCTATGAAGTCCATTCCCCACTGGGCGAATGGTTTTACCTCTATGACCAGTTGAAGTGGAAGGGCTGCATTTTTTTCCTTACTTGTTGTAGTTTGCATATATGACAAGTCCTCACATGGTGGTGTGCATCCTAAAATAGGGTAGGCCAATAGTAACTTTCCCTTAGGATCTGATTGGCAGTAGATGATGCAGAGCCATGGCCCATGCCATATCTTTCATGGAATTCAACCATCACCCCGGTAGCTTCTTCTTTCCCCAAGCACCTCAAATAGACACCCTCGTGATTTTTCTTATATAAGACACCCCCTTTCATCATAAAAATTCCACTTTTCAAACACAAGGCTCGTCTTTGTACTGTGTTAAAGTGATCTGGACATCACTGGTTCAATAGATAATAGATAATTTCATCATACCACTCACCTGGAGATACCTCTTGGAGATGATAATGTTGAGTCGTGAGATCAAGACCTATCTCAACCACTATCTTTTTCAGTCCCTACCCCCTTACTAATCTCATGGGTTGAATCTCTATATCATATTCCTGCAACTAGTCACCCATTTGGCTCTTTGTTCACCTAGCTCATTTTGCATTAGCAGTAGCTTTACCGCAGGATCAGGCACCATGGAAAAAACCTTATTCCTCAAAATATAGTGTCTGAAATTTTTTACCACTCTGACCAAAGCATAGGCCTACTTTTCCACATTGTGATATCTCAATTAAACATCCTTTAAAGGAGTACTCATGAAGTCTATAGGATGTTCATCGCTTTGATCAAAATTTTGGGTCAACATTCCAGCACAAGAGTGATCAGAAGCAAATGAATATATGTAAAAAGGATTAGCATAATTTGGACTCACCAACACTGAAGCCTCGACAATAGCTTTCTTAATTTCTATAAATGCCTCCTTAGCTTCTGCACTCCATTCTACTTTTGCTTCTTGTTTCAACATAGCATTCAATGGCTTCACTATCTCTGCAAATCAAGTGATAATTTTTCTGACAAAGTTAATCTTTCCAAAGAATGAATTCATTTCTTTATTCCTTGCAAGAGGATGAATCTACAAGATAGCCTATATTCATTCAGGATCGATAGAAATACCCTGTTCTGAGATAATATTTCCTAGTAACTTTCCTTCTGTGACTCCAAAAATGCACTTCTTGGGGTTAAGTGAAACGCCAAACTCTCTGCACCTTTGGAATACTTTGTATAGATCTACTGTATGATTTTCCCATTTCTTAGAGAAAATTGTCAAGTCATCCATATAAATAATGATGCACTTTCCAATTATGTCCTTAAAAGCAATATCCATAGCTCCCTAGAATGTAGCTCCGGTATTGATCAACCCAAAAGGCATTCATCTATAAGGAAAAGTTCTCCATTTTGTAGTGAAGGCATTTTTGTGCCTGTCCTCATATTGTACCATAACTTGGTTGTATCTAGAATACCTATCCAAAAAGGACATTATCTGAGATCCATTGAAAATCATAAGCACTTCATCTAGTGAAGGAACTAGATAGTTATCCTTTTTCCAATGCTCTCTTCAGATTCCTAAAGTCCACACACAATCTGATTTCTCCATTTTTTTTCTTACTGGAACCAGATTCACAACCCAGGTTGAATGCCTCACTGGAAATATAATTCGTGTTGAAAGCAACCATTGCACTTCCTTCTAAATGATGGGTTCTAATAGGGCATTGATTGGTCTTTGTCTCTATCTAAATGGTTTGACATTTGACTTCAAGGGAATGGTGTGTGTAATGATTGAAGTATCATATGTCTTTAAATCTTCATAACTCCAGGCTATAACATCATGATATGTGTGCAAAGCATCAATAATCCCTTTTCTTTCTTCTTGAGTACATACCTTACCAATAAAGACGTTATTTACATCATTTTGTGTCCCCATATTGTATGTTTCACTTTGACTATTGAGAGATCCCCTTTTTACTTGTTGTTCCTGATATCTTATCTTATCAAAATCAAAAGTTCATTCAAGTTGCACCATACCTCTTGGGATAGTGTTGGTCTTCAGGTTAATGATTCCTCCCAAGTCCATTTTTTCCTCTTGAGGCTCTATCTCATCAATAAATTGAGAAGCAAACACATCACAACTTGTAATAAAATCTAGAATATGCTTGTCATCTTCAAATACATGGAAGTTGGTGATGTTGTTAGGTACTGAAGGTAATGGAGTGATTTCAACCGTAAAATTCTTCAACCTTGAAAGCGATAAAGGTTTTAATGTGCTAGCAGCCTGTTCCAAAGAATATATGACATGGTTTCTACTTCGAGGGATCATCTGGATGTTGAAAGCATCAAATCCCTCAATAAGATCCCACACTCTATGCCTATAATTAGTCATCCTCCTATCATGACATGAATATTGTTTCCTCACCTTCCTGACTACTAACTCAGAATCCCCAAAGACTTGTAATATCTTAACTTTCTATCTAGATGCCATTAACAACCCATGGATTAAGGCCTCATATTTAGCCACATTATTAGTGAATTGGAACTATAATCTATGAGCAAAAAAATAACTCTTACCTTTAGGACTGATCAGTTCAAATCCTACTCTCGTACCTTGCTTAGAGTTAGATCCATCAAATCTTAACATCCAATAGCCATCAGGCTCTAATTGCTTCAATTCATTGTTTGTCTCACTGCAAATGGGAGGCTTCTCAAGAAGCATCAAGCTTTTACCCTTGTCCTTAGGTGATTCTCTCTGTATATTCAGTCTAACAATTGGGACTAGGTTGACACATTTTTGTATCTGCTCCATAGCAGTCTAACATTTATGACACTCCAATTCAGAGTGAGGGGCATCATGGACTCAACACCAATTGGGGAGAAATAATTCTTCAAAAATCATATTCTTTCCAAGGTGAATTTGATTCTCCACACACCTTTGGATGAACTCCTGAAAGTTATCCAGCAAGTTGACCTATCTATCCTCTTGGTTATTAATTTCATCTGTTTTGTCACTTAGTGTTTCAGGATCATTGGTAAACTTATCTTGCATCATGAAGACTTCCTCAGACCTTCCAGATCCTGATGTGGATTCATAATAGGGGCCCTATAACATGAAGACCTCTTCATTATTTGAGACTAATGCGGCCAACACATAATTCCCCATACTGACCTCTGATATTAGTATCTCATTTGAAGTATTATGGTACTCAGTGATTACATATTTCATTCTGGACTCCCTTTCAATCTTGATCTGGTTTGGGACTCCTTTCCATGGTAACCACATGTGAGAATGGTCTGTAGATGTATATCCATTCAAAGCCTTGGTGAAATCCTGACCCAAGATCAAATCATAGGTGTTAGGAATATCAACAACCTGAATGTTGATCACATGTTGCACCCTTGGATTTGATGCAACCTGCATGGGGATCATGTTCAATTCCCCTACTACACTTACCTTTGTCTTATCTAATTGAGTGAAATTATTTTGGGAAGCAATAGGAGTAATGCCTAAAGCTTTATAGACAACAAAAGGCATAAAATTTGTGAATGCTCCTGAATCCAATAGACAATTATGCTGATTCTTCCCAAAAATATGAATAAAAATTAGGAAAGGAGGGTTTCCATCCTACCTTGAAACAAAATCAACTGGGTGTCAGCTTGGGCAACCTGACTCTTATCTTTATCTCTCCCTTTGTCTACAGGTGGGACCACACCTCTAGATGCCTATGAACTAGAAGATCTAGAAACAACTTCATTGAAAGTTACTCCCTGTGGTGCTATGTTTGAACTGAATGACCCCAAGAATGCATTTCTAATAGCAGGGACTCTTAATAACTCAAAACAGAAAGACTTACCTTTACTTTCTTGAATTCTTCAGTCACATATTCGCCCAATTGCTCCACATTCATATCAGCAGGGGTTTCCTTGTATCCGCTAGCCTGTTTTTCCATTGAAACTTCAACATTGTTTCCCTTTGAAAAGTACTGTGTTAGCACATGAGGGTAAGATGGATTATTATTAGCTTGCGGATCTAGTGGATTAGTGAAATTAATTGGAGGAATGGAAGTGGTGAAAGGACCCCCAGATTGTGGACTTTTGTTAGGCCTATTCCTCAGATCATACTTCTTTATAGGTTGCTAAAACATCTTAACTTCCTCAACACCAACCTCTTCTTCATCCAAAGGGCCATTATCATTCTCATTTTCCTCATTAAACAACTAAGAGAGTTCATCTCCATTCAACACTTGTTCTATCTCATTATCCTAGTCACTGGACTCTTCTTCTGGTTCATTCTCCTCACCTTTTGGGAATGGAGCATGGTTAAGTACCATTACTAGGGAATCATAAGGATTGGAAGGCACAATATCCTGAACATTAGAATTTTTCTCAACTTCATATTGAAATATGGAAGTAGCAATCTAAAACTCGAAAAATCTAACTCAGAGTGTTGGCTTGTCTTATGAAGCCTGCACCATCTAGACAAAGCTGCCTCTACCAGATACACACCACTCGGAGGGTTTCTCCTGGGTAGGAGGTTGATCCAATGGAGTAGGGATCCCCCCATTATTGGGCCTAGTATTCTAGGGTCTATTATGTCTTGGTGGTTGCCTTCTTTTGAACCCCTGTCCACCTTGATGTCCTCTGTCATAATTCTGGCCAGAGCCTTATCCTCTTTCAAAATTTTGAATTATAATATTGTCCTCTAAAATCATCCCTACTCTCTTTGTTGTAATTTGATTGCATGTTCTTTTGAGCAGCCTAAAGTTGGTTGTTCTGATTTCTCAGGTAAGTCACTTCCATATTTAGTTTCTTCACTTGCTCAGCATTGTGTAGTACTAAATTCACACTAGTAGGCGGGTATCCAAATGCTCCTCCAGAACCAACAACTTGGTTCAATACTTCTGAATTCTACAAATATGTAGGGAAAGCTACCTACTATTGTGGATGAAGGGGTTGATTGGCCCTCTACCAAGGATAAGAGTTCATTGGCTGAGATTGATTTATTGGAGGACCTAGATGTGGGACCAAATGTAATGAAGGTACTAGATTCATTATGGGAGTATGATTAGTCAAAGCCTGGTTGAGAGCTTGAACTTGTCCAGGGTGAGCAGCAAGCCCTAGGAATGGCAGAGGTCCCGATAAATGTGCCTCAAATTTTTGCTAACCTTAACAACCTTTGTATATGCAGTAAGTAGGGTGGTTGGGGGATTAGTCCTCCATTTAAGGAAGGTGGATGTAAGGTTGTCCAAGGCTTCAAAGTAGACTTCCAGGGAAGTCGTATCATCTATAACATAAGGTGCCTGTAGTCTAGTATATGCTCGGTGGAATCTGTCATTAAATGACCCTATAGGCTCATTAATCTCCCTCTTAAGTTTGGTAAACTGCATGTAAAGCTCATTAGCACTAATGGGGATTTTAAACTTCTATAGAAATGTAGTCTCCAGTTCTACCCAATTATTAATAGAAGCAAAAGGTAAGTGATTATACCAATAAAAGGCCTCTTCCCCAATGGAATATGGGAAAATTATGCATGTAACATCTTCATGATTAATTCCTCTATCCCTCAGACAAGTCTGGAAAATCCTGATATGTTCGTCTGCCATCCTATTGGGATATTTGGTGTGGAAATTTGAGCAAAAATGCTCAGGATTCTTGGGCATGACATTGTAATTATTGAAGATCAAGGGAGATGGGTTGTTCACTAGAAAAGCCGTTGGTGGAGATGGGGGTGGTAATGGTTGATTTATGGCTAGTTGGGGTTGTGGAATGGGAATTCCTTCAGAATCAGATGAGGATGAGGATGGTGAGGATGCTGGAAGTGGCTGGGTGGATGATGATTTTGTTCGTGCCCTTCTTAACCTAGTAGGAGCTTGCAACTCTTGAAATTCTTCCTCTCTTGGAGTAGATTTGGTTCTTCTTCTGAACCTCTTAGGAGAAATGGCAGACAGGAATCGATCCAACTTGCTTGTTCAAGCCCTCCTTCTAACACCAATTTGTTGATGGTGTTTTCTACACAGCAACAACTCAGACATAATATGATATCCTATCTCTCTTGAAAGATAAATATCTATGGGAAAAGAGATAACCCCAAGGTCTCTAATGTCAGGTCTTGACGATGCAATAAAACAACTCAGAGATAATGTGAAAATGTTGGTAATCACAAAGGGACCTTACTACAAGATAGTATTGGACTCAGACTTATTAGATCTAACAATCTATTGATACTTCAAAACCTAAGATTAACTTAGATAATAAAAGAAATAACAAAAGATAAGGGGTTCAGAGGTAATTCTAAGACTAATTCTAACCCTAGGATCAACAATACATAGGATAAGATGCTCAAAATAGACCAATCTCTCATAAACTAATTCCTGTTTAACCTAGACAAATCTACAATCTTACAAAAATAGTACAATCTTCTAAGGTGTTAAGGATTTTTAGATCATGTATATTCATTCAATACAATCTTATTGCAATTGAAATAAACAAACATCCATAATTGAACTAAGCATCATTATAAGTTTAGGCTAACTTTGTAAAGCAGCTAATAATCAACTAACTCCAAAAATTATGGACTAGAGATTGTTGCAGACACTTTAAGCATAAAACCTTAAGCATTACCAAACCACCTAACATCAAACTTAAGCAATTTTAAAGATAGAACATCCAGAACCATGCCAGATAAATTTCAACACAAGAAAGGCACCAAATCACAATATCTTTTCTTATATTAAATCACCCAAAGTAGCAACAATTCTAATCTTTTGTTATATAATTTTCTTGCAGAAACAAAACCCTAACTCTAATTCTTTCTCTTGCAATTCGTTCCAATCTAAAATTATCCTAACTTCTCATGATTACAAATGAGGCATACTGCCAAACTTATAGAGAACCCTCCCCTCAAGATAGTTTGACCCAATTAGGTTTTACAATAGTACATGCCACACAACAGGTCAGCCAAGGGATATTCAAAAATAATATGAAATGTGCAATTTGCACCAATTTCATCCAAGCCATCCTAGGGTCTCCAAAACTCAATCCAATGCATGTAAAGAGGAGTATAGATAATGGGCAAGCAAAAATTCTGATGTAGCCTTGCATTAACTACTTCCCCCTTTGTCCTTAGCTAGCTCCACTTTATCATGCACCAACAACAACACCCTATCTAGGTCGGCAACAGGTGGCAAAGAAAAAACCCTAATCTTCCTTTCAAGAGACTTGATGTCCTCCCTTGACTGCACCACTGTACTATCCCAATCAACCTTATTCTCCAGATACCTGTCAATAACTGCAATATAAGTCGCTACATCATCCAATTGATGTTCATTAACAAGGTCCTCACTAACTGGAGAATAGACGTCTCACCACCATTCCCTCAACTGTTCTAGGTTAATATGCTTCGGAGAAAACTTCTTCCTTCTTGTCATCACTTCAAAGAAAGAGACACGCTTATCAAAAATACCAGTCCAAATGTCCTCAATCTGTCTTCTTTGTTTGTATATTTTGCTCAAGGCCTTTTGCCTCATTTGTAGAATTTCAAACCACTCCCAAGGTTTTGAAACCTTTGAGGAAGGAAGAATTCCATATTTCACCAGTTGATCCTCGATATACTCCGTGATTGTCTTTGTTTTCTGAAGCAAGAGATCCACATCTTCCTTATCTTGGGCTACCACAACCTTTAGCCAATCAACTGATCTCATTGCATCCTCTGCAGTTGACAAAATTTCCTTGATGGAATTGTCCCCTTTGGTCTACACTCCCTACAACCAACCAACTATAGCATATGTTGTGCCCTTCATCCTTTCAAGCTCTGAGATTGTTTCCTGAGGCAAGAAACTATAGCAGAGGAGGAAGAACTAATGGATTGCAAGGGTTTCACCAACTCCTGCAAGTACTTATTTAGTCTCTCATTTTCTTTTTCCAACTCATGTTTAGTTTGCACTTCCTTCCTCAATCGACCAAGGATCACAACACTAGAGCCTTCATACTCCTCAATGTCCTATTACATGGAGGCATGCCCTAAATGAATGGTATGCACATGATAATATTTTGTAGTCACCCCATCCCTGTCTTTATCAGGAGCAGGAGTAGAAATATAGACTACCCTATTATTCGCTCCATCTCACTCAATCTTGGAAATTACTCTGGCTTTCTTCTTCGCCTTTCCTTTCCCAATATTAATAACCAAGAATTATTATCCTGTTGAGACTTAGAGAAGTGGGACTTGGGTTTCTCCAACCAAGAATTAATAACCTGTTGAGACTTGACAACATTCTCCTCATAATATTTCCTTGCTAAATCCATTTTGAACACCACAACATGAGACCAATCAAGCATGTCAAAGGTTTGAGCTTTAGACACAGGGTCAAAGTTTTCAACAATCCTTCCTTGAGGACCAACTATCCTTTGTGTACCCCTATCATAGTTCTTAGCATATTCAAGAACCAACTCATAACACTAGATTGTAGAGGGAAATTCAGCCACTTGTGCCAACCCAGACTTAAATGTCCTTTTGGCTAACAAAGGATGATTTTCTACTACCATCCTCTTCTTGAATTCCTCATAGTCCCACATACCAACATTTGTATCGGTGATTACTGACCAAATGGTAGTAAATTTGCTCTCTGGGATTCTGCTCTTTATATCCATTTTCACTCTCTCTGCTTCAGGGACAGTTGATCATTCAACATTAGGATCCGTCACCTTTCCCTTGCTTTTCCCAGCAACAACCTGGCCTGACTCTGCCATGAGAATAGAAGAATCGAAACTAGGTATCCAGTGATAGACCTCAAAGCTCGAGCAAAACACAAATGGCACTTAGGAAATCCAACTGCAATCAATCAAAATCACTCCCAAATGCACAATCTAGCAATGATGCCCAGGATCAAGCACTCCAAACTCAAATGGACAACAAACAATAAAACCCAAATGCCATAAAACTTCCCATAAATCAATATAACACTGCCGAAGAAGTCATGCAATCATACATTAATCTGATCGACAAGACAACCTAAGCCAAACCCAGGAATCCGATAGAGCAACGGACTTCTGAAAAATTTGGACATGACGGATTTCCGTGAATGACCAAAATATTTTGATTTTAACGAAAAACAGCGGTCATCGGGCTCCGAAGGAAAACTGGGAAAATCCGCCTAGGGTGGATTTTCCTGAAAATAGTGAAAAACTCGGAATTCACCTAGAATTTTAAGGTTTTCAATATAAATCATAAATGAAAAATTCCGATAGGCAAGATGAACATCAAAGCACACATCCAAGCAAGCAAAACTCCAAAATAGGAAATTCCAAGACACCAAAAGTGAAGACCAAAAGAGCAACAAAGAGGGTCCCTACTTTAGTGGGGCATGTGTGCAAAAACTACGCAACAAAACTATTTGAAATCCAAAGCATGTTATGAGATAAACATTCAAATATAACATTCAACTGTTCAAATGCAATAATAATATCTTTAATACTAGTTGCATACCTATGGACTCATCATCATGAATGAATAAGGGTGTAGAGGAATAGAGAATGTCTCATGAATAGTTCAACCCTAAAATTTTATCATATCAAAATTCTACTAATTTAGTTATTCTTAAATTTCAAAATATAATTTAATAAACAACATTAAATGAACTTGTTGAATTTTACCTAAGTGTCAATACCAAATGTATCATTCAAAATATCATCTATGAAATCCATTGCCTCTGCAACTGATGTAGGTTATGTAGTTGCATCTCGAGGACTCTGATAATCGTACATCCAAACAACACCACAAGCACCACAATGGTGGGGTGGAGCTCAGGGCCTACACGTCTCCTCCACATCAAGATCTACTAGAGGCCTCACACAGTATAAAATTGTCTAGGTGAGTGAGCCAATCGACTCCAGCATGTACACCTCTACACTATCCTTAACAATGGAAGGAACAGTGACATGATCCATGTAACACCCCTCTTTTTTTCTCTTATGTTTAGATTACGATGCTTTGATATTTTGATCGATATTTATACAGAGACTTGAACCATATGTGTGATGTGATGTACCTTCCTAGATTTTATACTTGACATGCTTTGATTAGAATAATGTTGGTTTATAATAACATGATTATTGCTCATGAGTTTTATTAATAATGGAATTGTCAGTTTGGTGATACTGTATTGGTGAAGGGGAATGAGATTGCATCAATCGCTTACGAACGCCCTGTGATTATGTGATTTCCTCTTCATGGTGTGTTTTATGATGATGTTTATATACATGTACTTTTCATATCTCGTTTATAGGTTTGCAGGTACATGACATCGACTCCACTTGGCTTTACAAGTTTGAGCGTGTCGACCCAACATTAAAGTTGATTGGGAGATAGCAGCTAGGTTACTTGTGTCAAGTCTACACCCTAGCCTCAATTCATTGTCAGGTTTAGTCAATCCTTGTTTGATATGTTTGATTGCCATGTCCACATTTGCCTTGTCAATTTTTATTTAATTATGTAGCTTTTATTTTATGGAAATTAATGTTAGATTTATTTAAATTAATGTTTTGAATGATTTTAGTATTTAATTAACCAATTTTAAATAATATTGTCAAAATTCTTTTATTTAATTTAATTAATTAAATTTAATTTATTTAGTAAAGCAATTTAATCCTTGTGATTAAATTTATTTTATTAAGTAAATAAATTAATTGATTAGATTATTTATTACACAAATAGATTAATTGATTTAAGTTTATTTAGAAATTAAATTGTGGTTTGAAATTATTTAAACGCAAAATGACTTAGAGGAAATATTTGTGTGTTGTTGAGAAGATAGTTTTAATTCAACATGTGTGTGAGAAGAATTTATTAATCACTCTGTTGAGAAATTATTCTCGGAGAGAATATTTGCCATAATTGAGTAAGGTAAGAGGTTAATTCATGTGAATGGCTAGAGGGATATTTTTAGAAATTGTTTGGTTAAAAAATTGAAAAAGAGGTTCTCAAAGAAAATATTGTGGGTTCTGTATTTTTGCATCTTTTTGGAAGTGGTGATTTTGGAAAAGGCTTTGTAAATTGAACTCTGAAGGTGAGGCTCTACTCCAAACTTCATTTCTTCAAGCTTCAAGAAAATAGGTTATTTTATTGTTTTATTTACTTAGTTGATTTAGAAAGATTGTCTGTACAAAATTCAATTATGTAGAAGCTTTGTTTAAATTGATTAACAAGAAATTGAAAGATTGACTGTGTCAGAAGATTTTGTATTTTTAATAGAAGCTTTTAGTTGTTTTGAAAATTTGTAAGGCTTTTGTATTTGAAGATTTTTCGTGATTAATTTAGTGCCTCTCTAGGAAAATTTTATAATGAAATTAGCAAGCCTTTGTGAAATTGATATTTTGAACAATGAAAAACCCAAAGGGAAACATTATAAGGTTTAGAAAATTTATTAAAAGCTTCTATGCAGAAAATTATTGAAAGCTTCTATGTAGAAAATTATTGAAAGCTTTTGTGTAGAAAATTGTTGAAAGCCTCTGTAGGGAAATTGATTTTAACAAATAGAAGATTCCAAAGGAAACAATAGAGATATTATAAATCTTCTCTTTTATTTGGTAATTTTCTATATATTGCATGATTTTCCTGTAGATGGTTTTCTTTTCGAAAAAAATAAAATTCCCCAATACCTGTAGCTAATCTTTTGAGAAAATTTGCCCAGTTAAATTATTATTGTCTAAAGTTTCTTAAATATATAAATACATTAAATATATACATATATGTGGATATATATACAATATATATATACATCCACATATATATACACAACATATATTTAATTATGAATTAAATTATTGAAATGGTTGTTATTGTTGTCCGTACGGTATTCATGAAAATTGAATTTCGCATAAATTTTTATGTTTTAAAAATGTTATGGAAGCCATATGTTTTATAGGGTTTTATCCCATGTATTAAGGGGGGATGGCATGGAGGGATTACCCCCACCACCGCCCCTTATGGGGGAGGTGTTGTGGAGGTAATCCTCCATAGTTGACCCTCCCACTCACTGATGGTTGTTGCTCATGTGAGGAGGTGACATTGTGTGTAACACAACCGACCCTTGCATACAATGCAATTGCCTTTATTTTGATTTAAGCCCCCCCTCCCCTCATATGTATGATGCCTACACATGCTAGAATATGTGAACCCTTTTAAAATTTCATTCACCAATTATTGTATTTCGATGCGTTTCTTTTAATGGTTTCCATTTAAAAAATTTAGATATTATATATATAGTAATATATGTATATATATATATATATATATCATATAATTTATATATGTGTTAAATTTATAATTAATTTGGTTTTTAAATGGAAAGCTATTTATTTTAATTTTTTTTTTTATATGTATATATATTTAATGTATATACATGGGTATATACATAATTATATATATTTATATAATTGTTTATGTACTTTATGTATATATTTTAAATATATTTTAATTAGATTTTCTTTTTTAAATGATTTCATATTTAGATGTTCTAGTAAGGAAATTGACGAAGTTATCTACAGTGAATTTTTATACTGCTTTTAAAGGTAATTGGGGAATTTGTTTACAGTAAAGATAGGATTTCACTTCTTTGAGCATTAAAATTATTTGAATTAATTTTCTATCAAGGCAATTAATTTTACAAAGAATTCAATGTGAGAGGGGAAATGAATTTAGTGTATCATAAATTAGATTATTTTCTTTACAATTGTCTTTCATGTAATTTCCTCTATATTCTGGTTTGGGGAAGTTGGATTAGGATTATTTAAGACTTCTAGTAGTAAAAGGGAAATGGGGGATTGTGTTTTATTTTGAGTCAATCATCTAAGTTACCTTGGTTAGTGCAATTGTTATTATCAATTTGTTACTATCAATGTTACTCAATTTCCATGAATGTGTGGTTTACCTCCTTTTTATGGAGTGGTTTGGTCATTTGTTTCCACCTTAGTTTGGAGTGGTTATGTTTCATGTGTTGTCGGTAGGAGAGTGAATCTCGATGGGGACCAAGATCTGGTAAGATCTATCAGGTAACACATCCACCTTTGTGGTGACACATCTCCTAGGTCAGTAGTAGGTGGTTCACTGGTTGTTTTACTCTAGTAGCATTGTATCCTTGAGTTAGTGATGAATTGGAGTTTGATAAGTTTAGTTTGGTGTCAACCTATGTCTAGTGGTAGTAGAGTTGGACTAGGATCCTTGTTACTATCTCCTAGCATGGCGGGTGGGCCTTCAGGTACCACTTGGTTGGGAGGAACGTGCACCCTACACCGCTGGGTCCCCTTGATCTTCAGTTCGAGATGGCGAGGTCTTCTTGTTGGAGAGCTCGTGGATGCCAATTGTTTCTTTCCATTCTCTTGTTGTATTTTATTTCAGTTGACATTTATAATTTAATGTAATCTAGAACTTTTTATATCATTTTCTATGAGTTGGTATCTTTAATGCTTTTTATGTATGTGCATTTAAATGTATGATTAGTAATTTAATTAAATTCCTTAGAATAATAATGTATGTGTTATGGTTTTAGATGTAATTTGTGTCACATACCTTAGAGGTTGTTGTGGTAGTGATGTCCATCTTCCTTGTTATTAATGCACTTTTTAAGAAAAAAAAATTGCACGTTCGCAGTGGTTGCAACTTCCTCTAGGGTTTTGTGGTGGGTCATTACACATGGTATCAGAGCCCCAGGTTCATACATTGGGTACTTTGGGAAATTTTCAGTCCATTATGTTGTCCTTGAGAATTTTTTAGTGGAATCGTTAAGTGATCACTTGTTCATGGCTTTTACATTTAGCATGATGTACTCCATGGAAAAGAGTAGCATGAAAGAAACCTGATATAAGGTTATGGATGGAAAGTAATGATACATTTCCCATGGGTTATGGAATTTGATGTTCTCATGGGATTATGTATGTAGTAGTACCCCTGTAAATGTAAGGAAACAATAATTGTATATTGTTTGAGTGTTGTGAGTACTTCTTACTTGCTTTGTGTATCCATGTGATGGTGTTACTTGGTACCCATCATTGGGGAAAAGCTGCACTTTGGTGTGGGATTTACCATATCATTGTGTGTGTTTTCATGTTTGTTACTTGATTGAGGGCCAACCCATGTGAGATTGAAACTTATATATATAAGATTAACCAAAAGTAGTTCATAGATTCTTTTTCTTTTGGTGCTCTAGACCCTCAATCCGTGAAGGGATAGTAGCAATCACAAGTTCCTTGGTTGGAGTGTGTAGCATACAAATATTGTGGTGTAGAGTGTCTCAACTCAACCAATCCCAAGGAAACATACCCACTACTTTCTCTTATGATGGATCAAGATACTTGATCCATTTTTGTTAACCTAATCCCCATATATTTCAGTACAACAACATAGGTTTGTTATTGTATGCCTAGCGATCCTTAGGGACGTTGAACTAGCATAGCGAGTAAACCTCATCTGTATGAGAGGTGAAGCTTGGTAGCACCATAGTGATATTATTGTATTGCATTATATACTTAGTGTATCTGCACATGTTTCGACATAGTGATGATGATGATGCCATGTTACACTATGTCGTGTGCTTATACACATGAAGGCGCATTATGATATTGTCTTTGATAGCCTACTTGTGTGATGAGAGTTATGGGGCCTCAAACACTTGTAGAGGGATCCTCATGGTTTCTTTTACCATATTAGTCGAGTAGAATATGAGTATTCCTAGCCATGTATACCTCTAGCTACAACGAGTTCCTGTGTGTGTCTTCTCCATAAGGTATCACGAGGTGGGGTGTTTCCTACACATGCCTACTTATGCGGACCAACAAACACATTTCCACATGGCATATGACCAGTATGTGCCTTCTCCAGCTGGTGTATGAATAGGTAGAGTGACAACATGTTAGTCATGGATACACTCTAGGTCATGTGGATGGTGTGCTCACTCTGCAACACATGAGGGATATTATTATTCTAGCCAAGTGTTGTTTCCTCTTTCCTTGTTTTGTGGCTAGTAATTAGTCACACAGTGTTGTACAATGCACTTTTAAAGATTTGGAACTTTCTTTATGGTTATTGATGATTTTTTAGTTGTTTGTGAAGTTCAGTGCCTTGTTTATATTTGATTGTGAAGGTTTAGCCATTACTTGTGATCTCATTTGCTTATAACTGTTAGAATTGGCTATGGACGCCAAGATCTGTGGACCAAATGGAAAGCACAAAGAAGAGAGAATAATGTGACAAGAATAAATTATATTCTCATCAATTGATTCAATGATATGATATGATTAATTGATTGCAAATGAGAGAGACCCCTTTGTTATATAGCCAAGGTGAGTACATAGGAGCACATAAGATTATGACAAGTGTCATAATCTTATGACATGAGACAACTATGAAAAGATATCACTCCACCTAAATTGGAAAGTGATAATGTGATAACCACCACAAATGGTGGATCACCCACAAAAGGTGGAGAGGTAATCACATGATATGTCCATGAAAGGTGGAAGTGATAAAGTAATAACATGATAAGTCCACCAAAGGTGGAAAATCTCAACCTACCTCCTATGTGGTCCCTAAGTAAACTTAAATAAAGTGTAATTATGACCTAGGACAAGGTACAACACATTTAACTACACCAACACCCCCCCTTAAGTGAAACTTAGGGAGAATGTACACAAAATAAAACAATGGAAGATGGGTCCTGACAACTAGGCCATGTTAGGTACCCATGTACAAATGCAATGCAATTTCTCACAAATGGAGAAAAGGAGAAAACCCAGTGGGACAAAACCCCTCCCCAAAAGAGAGATGAAATACAATAATGGAAATACTCTTAATGATGCATGAGAAAGTAAAAACCCCATGTGAGGAAAAATACCCCCCATAAGAGAGAAGTAGAAGAGAGACAAGGCAACTTCCTCTCAATGTTGAGTCTCATGTAATGATGGTAGAAGCTCGACATTGAATGTTGAAGATGATCCAATCTTGCTGAACAACGTTCCTCCCCTTAGGAAGAAACAAAACCAAAAATGTATGTAGGATGTATGATGTCTCTTAAGCATGCTCAAGTGTCTCCATGTCGATGCCGAAAGCAGACACACTCCAAACATGCATTCTAGGCCACACTGCTGAAGAGGACAATCCAACATCTAGTAGAGATGAATGTAGAACATGATCTAAAGAGAAGGATATGCCCTCTAAAGACAAAGAAGCCTCCTCCAAATATTGTCCAAAAGTATCCACACTCATCTCAAACTGCAAAGAATGATCATGTAGAGAATGAACAAGAGGGTCAGAGTGTTCCCTTGCAACAATTGAAGAAGGAGCATCTTCATCAAAGAGAAAATGAATGCTATTGATGATGTCCCCCAAATCTGCAAGATGAGACTCCACAAACAAGTCTGAAATACCTGTCAAGAAGCCATCCAAAGTAGCCATATCTAGAAGACAATATATATCTTGTTGCACTAAATCACAAGGAACCAAAACTGTGGAATCACAAGCATCATCAGGTAAAACAATAGATGATTCTTCCAATGCTAGATTACAAGAGTGCTTAGCCTAAATATGTTGACTCATAGATGAAGAAGATGAACCCTCTAAATTTGGATTAGGAGCCATATAAACTAAAGTCTCAAGAGATGTCTCTATAGGAGGAGAAAGAGAAGGTTTTGTGTCATCAAAACTACCATAACTTTCCCAATGAGCAAGTGTTTTAGTTGTTTTATCATCAATAGGTCGAAACTCTGCAAGCGGAACAAGCCAATCCACAACAAGATCCTCTGGGAATGGAGGTTCATTCGAGTCTCCATACATCTCCCAAGGTTTGGTCATAAGGTCACGAGAGATCTCAATACCATCAATGGCCATTAGTGTATCAATATCACGACTACAACCAATTAATCCCAAGATATGTTTTTTTTAATGTCCCACACAACTCTCTTCCATTTTGATGAAGGTTTAGGAACTAGTCCATAAAGATATGGAAAAATATTAAGCCACCTACAATGTATTAGGATTCCATCTTGCCGAGACTTAAAGTTCCATCATTTTAACCTTATTATAATAGGATTCCTTTTGATACCCATATTAAAATCCTCAACTTAGTCACACAATAGACCAATCAAGAGACATAAGCCAACAAAGGCAAAAGATTACCCCCCTAAATTAATCAACCAAGAAACTCCCAAGCAATATCTGATTTGGCACTTTATACTTAGTGCATTTACAATTGCCACTACCAAAAACAACAAAGTGGAATTTGATCTTGGTACATGCAAATTGCCAAAATAGGCCTCAAACTCAAAGTGAAAAATTTACAGCAGATGAGATAAATCTGATTACACCACTAGAAATTACACAAAAAATCATGCACTTTCAAAAAAAATTCACCCAAAAATGTTACCATAGGAGAAAGATATGAGCTCTCAAAGTTCCCAAAATGAGGATGAAGCAGCAAAACCTGTGAGAATCTGCAATTTATGGAAAACCCAAAAGCCAAAACCAAAACTTGATTGCACTGATGCGAAGAGCACAAAAAATTAGCCCAAATAAAAAAAAAATGCTCGAAAAATGGTGCCAAAATGACCAAGTTATGAGCCTTCAAATTCGGACTACAAATTCAAAAACTCCATTGCTGAGGGGTGAAAAAATTTCAATTGAGCGTTGATGTCAGCACTGACACTTTGATGATGTCAAAAATTCGATGGATTAAATTTGACGGCCTACGGCCCGTCAAAAAAGAATATTCTCCTCTGAATGGAATATGTTGTTTTTTGTGCATAAATTTGATGCTCAAATGGATGTCATCAGTTGCGGAGCACCTCGCCGGAATATTCTTTTGTGCAGCCAGTATATTCCTGCCAGATTTCCTATTTTATTTTATTTTATTTTTGTTGGTTGATGTTTTCTGTTGCCAGATTTTTTGAATGGCCGAATAAATTTTTGCCGCCGACGAGTTTGATTTTTTTGCTCGCCGCATTTTAGAACACCGGTTGTCGCTGGTTGTTGGTGGGACTACCGCAGATGGTGTGTGGGGCTAGGGAGGCCATGTGGCACCCCACATACCCTCTGTAGGTACTATGTGTAGAATGGTAGACTGTACTGTGAGTGTCCAGGGTGCGTAGAGTACCCTGGTACTCTTTTATTTTTATTTTTTATTTTTTATTTTAAATCAAAATTTTGTAGAAAATTAATCGACAAAAATGAAAAATCTTTTAAAAAAATAAAAATAAAATTCAAAACAAAATTTAGCGGAAATATGTTTTTTAAAAAAATAAAAAATATACTGCCTTGCAATTATGACTACCTGGGGGCCGTACAGCTCTCGGGCAAAATTTGTTTGCCTCACTGGACAACTTGCTCCAAAATGGACGAATTGGCAATTGATTAAAGGGTTTTTGGCCCTTCTAGATGCGATGGCAGGGTCAAATTTGATCCAAAATGCTCCAAAAATGTAGCTACCTTCTGGATTTGGCAACCACAATTTAGCTTCAAACCCTCATAGATTTGGCCTCGTATGTCCGATTTGGACGAAACAAAAGGAAAAATCGACTTTCTCTAACCTTCTGGATGGAATGGTGAGCTTAGATTTGCACCAACAAGCTCTGATATAAACCTGTAATAAAGAGCCAAAAATGGAACCTCCCCAAATTTGGTACCTCTCCTCAGAAAAAGACTTTCCAATGGCATCCAACCTACTCTGATACCATGTTAGAATTGGTTATGGATGCCAAGATCTATGGATCAAATGGAAAGTACAAAGAAGAGAGAATAATGTGACAAGAATAAACTGTATTCGCATCAATTGATTCAATGATATGATATGATTAATTGATTACAAATGAGACAAACCTCTTGGTTCTATAGCCAACGTGAGTACATAGAAGCATATAAGATTATGACAAATGTCGTAATCTTATGACATGAGACAACTATGAAAAGCTATCACTCCACCTAAAGTGGAAAGTGATAATGTGATAACCACCACAAATGATGGATCACCCACAAAAGGTGGAGAGGTAATCACATGATATGACCATGAAAGGTGGAAGTGATAAAGTAATAACACAATAAGTCCACCAAAGGTGGAAAATCTCCAACTACCTCCTATGTGGTCCCTAATTAAACTTAAATAAAGTGTAATTATGACCTAGGACAAGGTACAAAATATTTAATTACACCAACAATAACCCTAGTGGTTATATATTTGGTTTAGTATTAAAATTACACGTATTTATTGTCTTATTGTTGAAATGGAATTTTAATTTTCTCTTCTATATGAACTTGGTGGCTAAGCTAGTTTATCAATGTTATTTTAATGTTGATAATGTGTTATATTGTGAATCCTCTCTAAGGACATATGAGGCATACTTGGTGAGTGTATACGAGGAAGTAGACGTAGGGAACGTTGAGGATGGGGGTCTATGAGGTTGTTATGCAACTAAGACCCACTACTCACCTATGTGTAATAACTATCTCTTGGAGGCTAATCACCTTGTACAACAAGAGATAGGTCATTGTGCTCTTCTTTGGATGGTCTCACCTTAAGTGTCGCCTAACACCATCAAGCCACTGATTGTGATGTATGGATTATTTGAGATGGACTTTGGTTCTTGGTTCATGGATTTTTGTATCATGGATTAGTATGTTGATTTTCGGTGTCTAGATGGACCCATGTGTGGCCTTGTGATGATTCCTGGTGATGTGTATTGGTGTGTATGTGAAAAATGTATGTTAAATCATGGCTATGTGTTTTTGGAGAATTGGTTTGTTGTTGCTTCACCATGTTGGTTTGTATGGATTGACAGTGTACCTGGCTAGATTGATCATGGCACAGGTTACTATTGTTTTTATGTTGAGGTATGGAGTGGTTTAGTTTTGGAACCATTGATGATGTGTGATTATATGGAGGTTGTACTAGGGGTATTTTTAGGCTTCCAAGAGTAAGCCTGACCCTAGGGGGAGAATGTAACACCCCTCTATTTTCCTCTTATGTTTAGATTATGATGTTTTGATATTTTGATTGTTATTTCTAAAGCAACGTGAACCATATGTGTGATGTGATGTACCTTCCTAGATGTTATACTTCACATCCTTTGATTAGAATAATGTTGGTTTATTATAACATGATTATTGCTCATGAGTTTTATTAATGATGGAATTGTCAGTTTAGTGATATTGTATTGGTGAAGGGGAACGAGATTGCATCACTCACTTGCGAGTGCCCTGCGATTCCACAATTTCATCTTCACGGTGTGTTTTATGATGATTTTTATATACATGTACTTTTGATATCTCATTTATAGGTTTGTAGGTACATGACATCAACTCCACCTAGCTTTACAAGTTTGAGTGTGTCGACCCAATGGTAAAGTTGATTGGAAGATAGTAGCTAGGTTACTTGTGTCAAGTTTACACCCTAGCCTTAGTTCGTCATGTTTGATTGTCATGTCCATGTTTTCCTTGTCAATTTTTATTTAATTATGGAATTTTTATTTTATGGAAATTAATTTTAAATTAATGCTTTAAATAATTTTAGTATTTATTTAACCAGTTTTAAATAATATTGTTGGAAGCCTTTTATTTAATTAAATTAATTTAATTTAATTTATTTAGTAAAGCAATTTAATCCTTGTGATTAAATTTATTTTATTAATTATATAAATTAATTGATTAAATTATTTATTAAGCAAATAAATTAATTGATTTAAATTTATTTAGAAATTAAATTGTGGTTTGAAATTATTTAAATGAAAAATGACTTAGAGGAAATAGATGTGTGTTGTTGAAAATATATTTTTAATTTGACATGTGTGTGAGAAGAATTTATTAATCACTCTGTTGGGAAATTATTCTCGGAGAGAATATTTACCATAACTGAGTGAGGTAAGAGGTTACTTCACGAGAATGGCTAGAGGGATAATTTTAGAAATTGTTTGGTTGAAAAATTGAAAAAGAGGTTCTCAGAAAATATTGTGGGTTATGTATTTTTGCATCTTTCTAGAAGTGGTGATTTTGGAAAAGGCTTTGGAAATTGAACTTTGAAGGCAAGGCTATGCTCCAACCTTCATTTCTTCAAGCTTCAAGAAAACAGGTTCTTTTATTGTTTAATTTACTTAGTTGATTTAGAAAGATTGTATGTACAAAATTCAATTATGTAGAAGCTTTGTTTAAATTGATTGACAAGAAATTGAAAGATTGCCTGTGTAAGAAGATTTTGTATTTTTAGTAGAAGATTTTAGTAGTTTTAAAAATTTATAAGGCTTCTGTATTTAAAGAATTGTTGTGATTAATTTAGTGCCTCTGTAGGAAAATTTTATAGTGAAATTAGAGAGCCTCTGTGAAGTTGATATTTTAAACAATGAAAAACCTAGAGGGAAACATTATAAGGTTCAATTTTTTTATTAAAAGCTTATGTGTAGAAAATTATTGAAAGCTTCTGTGTAGAAAATTGTTGAAAGCCTCTATAGGGAAATTGATTTTAAACAATAGAAGAATCCACAGGAAACAACAAAGATATTAGAAATCTTATGTTTTATTTGGGAATTTTCTCGATATTGCATGATTTGCTTCTAGATGGTTTTCTTTTCGAAAAAAATAAATCCATAATACCTATAGCTGATCTTTTGAGAAAATTTGCCCAATTAAATTATTATTGTCTGAAGTTTCTTAAATATATAAATACATTAAATATATACATATATGTGGATATATATATAATATATATATACATTCACATGTATATAGACATAATATATATATGTATTTATGAATTAAATTATTGAAATGGTTGTTATCGTCATTCGTACGATACTCATGAAAATTGAATTTCACAATAATTTTTATGCTTTAAAAATGTTATAGAAGCCATATGTTTTATGGGATTTTATCCCATGTATTAAGGGAAGGTGGCATGGAGGGATTACCTCCACCGTCACCCCTTATGGGGGAGGCGTTGTGGAGGTAATCCTCAATAGCTGACCCTCCCACTCAACAATGGTTGTGGCTCATGTGAGGAGGCACGACTATGTGTAACACAACCAACCCTCACATACAATACAATTACCTTTATTTTGATTCAAGCCCCCCCTCCCCTCATATGTATGATGCCTGCACATGGTGGAATATGTGAACCCTTGTTAAATTTCATCTGCCCATTACTGTATTTTGATGCATTTCTTTTAATGGTTTCTAGTTGGAATGTTCATATATTATATATAGTAATATATGTAATATATATATATATATATTATGTATATATATCACATAATTTATGTGTTAAATTTATAATTAATTTGATTTTCAAATGGAAAGGTATTTTTATTTTTTAAATTGATAAGTATATATATTTAATGTATATACATGGGTATATACATAATTATATATATTTATATAATTTTGTATGTACTTTATGTATATATTTTAAATATATTTTAATTAGATTTTTTTTTTAAATGATTGCATATTTAGATGTTCTAGTAAGGAAATTGATGGAGTTATCTACATTGAATTTTTATATTGCTTTTAAAGGTAATCGAGGAATTTGTTTATAGTAAAGATAGTATTTCACTTCTTTGAGCATGAAAATTATTATAATTAATTTTCTATCAAGGCAATTGATTTTATTGTGAATTCAATGTGAGAGGAGAAATGGATTTAGTGTATCCTAAATTAGATTATTTCCTTTATAAAAGAAAATCGTGTAATTTCCTCTGTATTCTGGTTTGGGGAAGTTGGATTAGGATTATTTAATATTTCCAACGGTAAAAGGGAAATGGGGGATTGTGTTGTATTTTGAGTCGATCCAATAAGTTACCTTGGTTAGTACAATTGTTATTATCAACATGTTACTATCAATGTTACAAGGTTTCCACAAACTGGTGGGTTACCTCCTTTCTATGGAGTGGTTTGGTTATTTGTTTCCACCTTAGTTTGGAGTGGTTATGTTCCATGTGTTGTCGATAGGAGGGTGAATCTCGATGAGGTCCGAGATCTAGTAAGATTTGTCCGATAACCCATGCACCGTTGTGGTGACACATCTCCTAGGTTGGTAGTAGGTGGTTCACTGGTTGTTTTACTCTAGTAGCATTGTATCCTTGAGTTAGTGATGAACTAGAGTTTGATAAGTTTAGTTTGATGTGAACCTGTGTCTAGTGGTAGTAGAGTTGGATTAGGATCCTTGTTACTATCTCCTAGCACGAGGGGTGGGCCTTCAGGTACCACTTGGTTGGGAGGAACGTGCACTCTACACCATTAGGTCCCCTTGATCTTTAGTTCGAGATGGTGAGGTCTTCCTATTGGAGAGCTCATGGATGCCAGTTGTTTCTTTTCATTCTCTTGTTGTAGTTTAATTTAGTTGACATTTGTAATTAATTCACTCCTTATTTGTATTTGAGGAGGAATCTTATAAATTGTAATAGTTAGGTATGATCTACCTCATTCTGGGAATAAGTGTTGTAATCTTACTTGTAAATTAATGTAATCTGGAAGTTCTTATATCATTTTCTATGAGTTGGTATCTTTAATGCTTTGTATGTATGTGCATTTAAATGTATGATTCGTAATTTAATTAAATTCCTTATAAGAGTAATGTATGTGTTATGGTTTTAGACATAATCTTTGTTGCATACCTTAAAGGTTGTTGTGGTAGTGGTGTGCATCTTCCTTGTTATTTATTCAATTTTTAAGAAAGAAAATTGTACGCTTCTGCAGTGGTTGCAACTTCCTCTAGGGTTTTGTGGCGAGGCATTACACTCCACCAAGGGTATAACCAAGGGTCTCAGTGCCAACTTTGGATTACATCGTGCAACAGTTCTATCATGTGTGGATCCCCCACCTCTACTCTGAAATTCTAAGATGTCAAAATAATTTGTCATTTTATTGAGGAAAAACTCACAATAGAGTTTCGTCAAAAAGTATTACAGTACCTCATGGTTATTGCATGAAGGTTGGTCAAATACCATCCACCACCACACCCAAAATTTGTTTTTAATTAACTCATGGTGGCACCAATGGATGGGGAACCTCCTGCACGCATGAGACAAAGGTGCATTTGTTCCCGGGTATGTAAATAGGGCACACAAGTTGGCTTTGCTATTTTTTTGTTTTTGGACATTTTCATAGGACAAACAACTAGCATAAAATTGTCTCATCTCATGCCTCTTATTTGACCAAAAATCTATTTTCTCACTCATTTCTCCTACATGAATTACAATTGACTTCAATGATTCATCAATCCCTCTACTATAAGGGTGGGTTTCAAAATCCTTGGTTAATCTTTCAATTAATTGTTCAATGTCTCTTTTATTGTTTTCAATTTGATTTATAATGTTTTCTTGTGTTCCTTGAGGATGCTTATGAATTGATGGAGAGGTTTCAAGTTGTTCTTGTATAGAAGGCTCTTCATGAGGGGGTGATTGTGAATTCTCAATGTTTCGAGGTAGAGATTCATTCCTTGAGAATTAGAACAAAGTTTTATTATAAAAACCTATTTCAATATGCATTCTAAATCAAATTCAAAATAAATAGAATAAAAATACATACCTCTTCATAATCTTCGACCCCTCTAACGTGTTGGCAACATCCTTGTGAAAAATTGCAAGCTAAGGATGCAAATAATGGATGAGATTTGGTGAGCGTGAGTTGTAGAGCTCAAATCCTCCAAGCCAAACTATGGGTTGAAGTGTAATGCAGGTTTCAAAGGCGTTTTTTGGTTTTATTTCATTTTTCCATTTGGTGCACGCTAAATTTGGCGAGCACCAAATGGTCAATTTTGACCTTTTTTTGTGAATTTTTCCAATTTGGCACAAAATTTTTGTCACAGATTGGTGCACTTACCCACCAAATAAATATTTTGTTAGGATTATCGTTCATGATTGTTTTGAGAATAAATTTATAGTATAGTATTGGCATAATTAAATTGACAAAAACGGTGAATATGATTAATATATGAGGTAGACCATACAAGAACCTTATAAAAGACCTATCTTTTCAAATTGGGAAACTCTTCACTATTGTTACCCTAATGACTGAGGAGATAATAATTATAATGCTAGGAAATAATCAATTAAATAAAGGTCATAGTCATGATTATTCTCTTCTAGGCTTTTTGTAATAGTTTTTATTGACATTTTTGGCAAGATGTGTAGTTCATGGTACAAAGATAAGGCTATTGCAAAATTTGATATTAGTGTAGCTATGGAAGAGATTGCTAGATTGTTTAACATAATGAAATTAAAGAAAAATATTATATTAGAGAATGCTTGAAGAACTTATTTATTTTAGGAGTATCAAAATTTAATGAGTGAATACATAAGTTTTTTGAGTAATCATTCAAATCTCCTCTCCACTCATCAATCAAAGAGGCTTAATGAACTTAAAGAGGGACTTTTATATTTAGTGCACACAATAATAGTTAAGCCTCAAAAAATAGATTTCCTCTAATTATAGGATTATTTTGGTTTCTCTATATTTTAATGATGGAAAAAAAATGATTTATTTTCTATCAATTACAACAAAATAAAGGAATTTCAAATGTGATCTTAATAAAAAAAAAGTCATGAAAAGGAGAAACAACCCTTACTACAATGGTAGAGCATGTCACAAGGTGTCATGTGTTATTGCACAAGCTTAGGGAAGATCAAAGGGATCAAGTGTTCTTGTTTGATATTGGATTTATGAAGGAGCCACTCTTTGGCTTATAATTGGAAAATTTCAAGTCATTTTTATTAAATATGTTAGTCTACAAACTTTAATCTTTTTGCAACTTTAATTCAAAACATAAAGGCCACTTTTATGTGGTCAAAGTTGAAAAACTAAATTTATTTTGGTCATTTAATTTTTAAAAAGTGTGAAATATCTTTTATAATTTTACCTAAATCCCATTTGGTTAGGAATATTTTTTAGTAGATAGCTCATGCTGACATCATAGGTACACATAGTGACTAGATTATGCATATGTCCCATATACACTATTTGACTAGCTCATACACATCACATGTACACACAATGATATGCCACAAAAGCTATAGTGAAATGATATACTAATATTTCATAATAAGAAAAACATGTTTTATCTCAATAGTACATTTGCTAATGAAATAAGGTACTTACACTACTTTACATTTTATTATATCTCTTAATAATAGTATTGATAATGGAGGTATGGCTAATGAAAATGGAAACTAAAGAGAGAACATGAGTGATGATGGGTTGGAAAACATTAGAGGGGGAATAATGGTATGAGATGCATGAGAGAGAACATTGGGTTTACATCAAATATCAGAAGTAGCAGAGTGGTTGTTCAATCATTTTAGGACTTTTACGTTTATGCTTAATAATTTTTCAAGGTTTAGGGTTTAGAGTTCAAATTTTAAGATTCAAGGTTTAGGGTTTAGGGTTTAGGGTTCAGGTTTTAGGGTTTTAGGGTTTAGGTATTAGGGTTTAGGGTTCGGGGTTGGTTTGGGGTTTAGGGTTTAGGGTTTAGGTTTCAAGGTTTAGGGTTCAACGTTTAGGATTTAGGGTTTAGGGTTTAGGGTTTAGGGTTTAGGGTTTAGGGTTTAAGGTTTAAGGTTTAGGGTTTAGTGTTTTGGGTTCAGTGTTTATGGTTCAAGGTTTAGGGTTTAGGGTTTAGGGTTTAGAGTTTAGGGTATTTCACGGCTGTTAGAAGATGATATATTCATATTTTTAGCTATTATATAATGCAAGTTATGTTCACTAGTTGTGAACTATGGTTTTCTATGTTTCTAGTTGAGGTCCGAGAAAAATTTCATTGGTTTAGATTTATTTGTGATGAAGTCTTATGACTTGTGGCTCCAGATTTGAGTTACCTTGATTCTATTGAAGATAATTTCAGCATCTAAAAGATTTGTGTTTAATGGTTATATGTGTTTTACACTAGTTTGGTCGACCTTGTGTGAAATACTACTTTTGAAGTTGATGAAATGTAGTTGATATTTTTGGGTCTCTATGAAGCATGTGTTTGGGTCACCCTCATTCTATTTTCACCCTAGGATGTTTTGGTGCTGACCTAATTTGAATTTGAATCTAGATTGGTGACTTTGGATAAGTATCAAAGTTGAAGATAATATAAATAAAGGATGAGTTAGTTGTGAAGGATATGCAAGAGCAAAGAAGAGAGTGATAGTGAAAATAAAAAGAATACATAGATGTGGCATTGATGGTATTTAGTGAGTGTGTGGCAAATTAGTGTGAAGCTTAATGCTAAGTTTTCAAATGTAGTGAGCAGGAGGTGAACTCTATCATTCATGCATTCCTACGAGTGATTGTGGTAGAATCCTTTGTTTCATTGAGATTGTAGTCTCTATGTAACAAGTATTATTTGTATCTCTATGGTAGTGAGCCCTCTGGGATGTTAGCTCTATTGGATGGTGAGTCTTGTTCCAAACAATGAGTCCTTGTTTTGGTAGTGAGCCTTATTTCATAAGTAGTGAGCCTCTTGTAATCAGTTTTGATATTCTCTATAGTGTGATTTAATCATGACTATGTTTTTTTCCTCATTGGGTTTTCCATGTAAATCTAGTGTTATTGTGTTTATGTGTTGGATTTAAGTTTCTATATTGGCATTTGATGATTAATAATTTAAGCAGTATTAAGAATTAATTCTGATGATTGAATTAAAAGTTTAATTCTATGACACCTGATTCAGCCCCTCTCATTTGTCCTATTAAACAATTGATATCAGAGCTTGGTTCCTAGGTGAAGAGCTTAAGTGCTTGAGGAAGGTCCAAGATGACTGAAAAAATGGTTTATGATTATCTGAGGCTTGATGGAATTAATTATGCTATGTAGAAAGTATTGATGGGAGAATATCTGGAGTATTGTAGATATGATGTGGAGAAAGCTTACAAGAATCCTTTCACTCCTCTTGATAATGGTCTGAGTATGCCTAACAAGATCAAATCACATGAAGTGAACAATAAGGTGAAGTACATCTTGAAGAATAGTCTAGTACATTCTAAGTTAATTAGGTCCAGAATGAGTGGTTGTTCAATCATTTTAGGAATTTTAAAATAATATTTTTACGTTTATGTTCAATAATTTTTGGGGTTTAGGGTTTAGAGTTTAAGGTTCAAGGTTCAAGGTTTAGGGTTCATGGTTCAAGGTTCAAGGTTCAAGGTTTAGGGTTTAGGGTTTAGGGTTAAAGTTTTAGAGTTTAGGGTTCAAGGTAAGGTTCAAGGTTTAGGGTTCCAAGTTTAGGGTTTAAGGTTTAGGGTTCAAGGTTTAGGGTTAAGGGTTCAAGGTTTAGGGTTCAAGATTTAGTGCTTAGGGTTTAGGGTTTAAGGTTTAGGGTTCAATCTTTAGGTTTTAGGGTTTAGGGTTTAGGGCTCAGGGTTCAGGGCTTAGGGTTTATGGTTTAAGGTTTTTAGGGTTAAGGTTTTAGGGTTTTGGAGTTTTGGGTTTACGATTTTGGGTTTATTTTAGGGTTTAGGTTTCACTTGAGAGTTTTGAAGTAATTTACTATTTTAAGCTTTTGGCTGAGCTTGTTTATGGGGAGTTTTTAGGATTAGAGATTTTGTCTTAGAAGTAAATATGGATAAAAAAGATATTATGATCTCAAAGGAGAGTCAAAACCAAGAGGATATGCATGCCTTCATGATTCTCTATTAATGAAAAATGTTTTGATTCTCAAGGGTGAGAAACAAAGAGTCTAACTTGTAGGTTCCAAATATTTGAATTACATCATTTAGAAACCTTGGTGAGTTTATTATATTTTAACAATGTATTTAAACCTCCATTTCATAAGTTTAAGTTTATTATCAAGATTATCAAACTAAATACACCAACAATAACATTTAAAATAATTTATGTGTCTTAGTGACACTTTAAACAAAATATCAAATCATAAATGAAATTATTATTATTAAAACTATAAATATGAATAATTAAAATATATTTTAATTCACCTTTGCAATCACAATATTTTTAATTTCTCCATGCATGTAATATGAATTATCTTGAGAAAGTATCCATATATAAATTAGAAAATCCTCCTAAGACAAAGAACTCATCAAGCGAGAGGAAAAACACTAGTAAAAGGAAGATGACGCATGAAATTGCAGATCCAGGACTCGTGGCAAGGGAACGCGGAGTTGCAGGTAGTTCATGGATCATGGCAAGGGAACACAGAGTTGCAGGAAGCTTAGGGCTCATGGCAGCAAGGAAAAAATATTGGGGTGATGAAGCACTAAAATATACACCCCCACCTAGTGTGGATATCATGGATTCTCATATCTCGCAGTGGGTGTTCCGCAAAGGCATTTGGATTGATGCAAAGAAGTCTGGTCTGGATGAAAGCTTCAAGGAACATGCTCCACTATGGGTTTTCCATAATGGCTAGTGGTTAGATGCATCTATTTGGTAGAATGGGAAAATCAATCATGACCAGATTGAGGATTATCAACCCAGATCGACATACTTCCAAAAAAATTCTAACCCTAGTTTGGATGGCAGGAGGCATCGACTTGGTGAAATCCAGGGTAGGCATGAAAAGATAGTTCATGATTGTATCACCTAGGAAGGAGCTTTCAAAATCCCTCTCAGAGAACCTACATTCCCAGGTGTCATCAAAATCCAAGACATTTGGACAGATCCAAACAACCAATTTTGGATATATGTGATGATCGAGTTTTATCAGAAGATGATTGTTCTCACCTAAAGACTAGATATTATGAAAGTGAGAAAGATCTCAGATTTGTTCGTCCACAAATGAATTTTCAGCTTGAAGGAGATCTCTTCAATCTAAATAGTAATGATAAAAACCCTAATAGAGGACTATCATCTCAACTACTGCATTTGGATCATCGCATACATGCAGTAATTCCAGAAGTAGACCTAACCAAGGATATTGAGCACAAGGTAAGTAAAAAAAATAAAATATGGAAACGCCAAAGGTAACCAAGACAAAATTTCATCACACAAAGCAGCAACGGTCAAGGTCAATCGGTGATAAGGGGTTTCAAAGGAATAAGAAGAAATGGAAAAAGGCATGCTCTCCACCAAAGCACATGAAGGGTAAGAAAAAAAAAGTATGGAGGAGAAAAGAGAGTAAACAATCATGTGACAACCATCAGCTTGGCATAGAACAAAGGAAGTAAGCTACTAGTTCACAACTTGAAGTCATTAAGGTACCCTTCCCAAAACATATGATAATTCCCCAAATAAATGACCTCAGGGTGAAAGTTGTAAGTTTTGGGATCTCTCTCTGGACTTGGAATCTTTAAAGAATATCATTTTTCAAGATTGGAAAGGAGCTATTCAATTCTTTCATTTAGATGAACGTAAAGGAATTTTGTTGTTCTTTTTGATTCCATCTTAGAAAAATATGAGGTCTTTAAAATTAAGTCTTGGAACTTTCGGGGATCTGTGTTATATATGCAAAAATGGATCCCTAACTTCAATCTTGAGGATTTTGTGATCCGCTTTGCTCCTTTTTGGGTACAACTACATGGTCTTCCCTTGGAATATAGAGAATTACATTTGTTGGAAGTAATTGCAAATCAAAATGGAATTTTCCAAAAGCATGACCTCTTATGCTTCAACAATCGATCGAAATCAGTTAAACTACTTGTTTTACTTGACACAACTAAGAAACAACCATTGCATATAGAGATAAAATCAAAATTTGACTTATGGCTTTAACCATTATGTTGGGAAGCCTCTCAGGAAACAAATACTCAGCCTCAAGGGTCTTCACCCCCTCTTAAGAAAAATTCTACCTCTTCAACCAATGGGGGAATGGATCCTTTGCCCTCTTAGCCATCTCATAATGAGGGCTAGTCAATAGTTGGATCTTGTAAGCAGGATATACCATGGGGTTTAGATCATTTCATCACCTCTGAGAGACTCAATTTCTCTTCAAATGGTGAACCCACTAAAGGATGTACAACCATTCAAGTTTTTTGTGGTCAGACCAGTTGTCCTTCAGATAGTTGGGTTATCAATTCCAATTCATTTTCTTGGGGAGGCAGGCAGTCAAATTCATTCAAATTTTCTCTTTGTTTTGAACTATTATGGAGCAAGCACACAGCCTTAAGTCTAAACCTGTACTCTCCATACTTCCAAATTCAAGAATCTCATCTAGAAAACTAGTCAGAAGACTAATGTTTCAAGACTCAAATAAGTATCTCCAGTCTAGTCATTTTTATCAAGCAAGATAGTCCTAATTTTATCTTAGCAAACTCCCCAACTGAGGCACAGGAAGACCTATAGGTTTTGCTTCAATATCCAGAGAAAAATAAGACATCTGATGTAGAACTAGAATTATTGGCAGATAATTTGTTGGTCATAGTGGGTTCATAAATTATTGAGGAAATTGTGGATGAGTTGTTTTGAGCAGATCCCTTCTGGGATTGGGGCTATAGCAATGCGAAAGAAGAATATTTTTTATGAAACTAAGAGCACATCCATTTCCTAGATGGAGTCAATGACCTCTAAAGAGCCGAAACTCAATGAGGAAGGTAAAGTTGCAGGGGAAGATGATCATGTCTCTCCAATTTTTGATTATTTGCATACTCTTTCCATTCCCTAGAGTCCTTTTCAGCCCCAATTAAAGAATTCCCCAGGTAAACGAGGCCACAAGTCTAAGGCTGTCAAACTACAAGAAGAAATTGAAGCAAGACGACAATCTACGTTGCTCGATTCATTGTTATATCCTCTTATTAAGCACCCAAGGAGAGCATGGTGCTCTCCTCGGGTCCAATGAAGATTCTCTCATGGAATGTCAGGGGCATTAATGCCCCTGACAAGCATGCCCGCATAACATGCCAAATTGATGGATGTGGTGCAGATGCAATCCTTCTCCAAGAGGCCAAATTTTTAGAATATGTATTCAAGCAGACAATTTAGAAATGGTAGTTATGAAAATCTACTCACTCCCCTAGCCATTATGTGGAATCTAAAACAAGTATCCTTGGTTATCCTTCAAAGGGGAAATAATTGGCAATTGCTTGAGGTAACAAAATTTGATATCAAACTTTGGATTTTTAATATTATGGTCCCATGCCTACAAGAGAAAAGAAGCACCTCTGGGATCAATTATCTCAGGCTATTATCTTTGGGTGACAAAAAAATAATCTTGGCTAAATATTTTAATGCTATTTCCTCTGTCCAAGATAAGACTGGGGGGATTTTCCTGCCTGCGAGGGTTATGTCTAAATTCAATTCTTTCATTAATTCGAATTCTTTGAGGGATATTCTACCAATAAATGGAAAGTACACTTGGACAAATCAGAGGAGTAGTTTCCTTCAAATCGCAGTGAGGCTTGATTGGTTCCTGCTTTCTCCAAATTGGTTCAGCATGTCTTATAAATTGGTCTTTGAGATTCTACCTTTTCTTTAATCTGACCACTATCCAATATCCCTTTCCATTGCAAATATCTCTTCTTCTCCTCTGAAATCTTCATTCAAATTTGAGAGAATGTGGTTTAGACATCCTATTTTTTTGGATTTGATACAACAATGGTGGATTTCTGCTCCTTTTGTATTTGGGTCAATGATGTTTAGATTATGGTCAAAACTGTTACATATTAAGTATCAGCTCCAAAGATGGAATAAGGAGTCTTTTAGAAATATCTTTCAACAAAAGGAATTGATCCATCAGGAATTAGAAGTTATTCATAACAAAATTATTTAGCAAGGTTTGGATGCTTTGACATACGAAAAGAAAAAAGTTTGCAAGAAGAATGGGAGGAGCAATGTGCAAGAGAAGAAGCCTATTGGAGGCAAAAATCATGGGAATTGTGTCTTAAGGAAGGGGATAAAAACACTAAGTACTTTCATTCCTCTATTCAGATCAAAAGAGCCACTAAGGTGGTTCAAGCGATAAAAGAAATTTCATTGGGTATTTGGCTTACAAATGAAGAGGATATTAAGAAATAATGTGTTAGGTTCTTCTCAGATCTCCATTTTCCCCAAAGGATAGAACCCACCAAAATGAAGAGGATGTGGATGACATATTGCAAGCAGTCTCGACCCTTATTTTTGTTGATGAAAATGAATAGTTATTGAAGCCATTTTCAATTGAGGAGCTCAGAAAGGTAGTATTCTCTTTGCCTCCTAATAAATCCCCAAGCCCTGATGACTTCACTGCTCTTTTCTTCCAATTTTTTTGGGATATTATGTGTTTTGATATTTTATGGGCCCTAGAAGAATCACACAGATCTCGATATTTTCTTAAGTAGTTCTATGCAACTAACATTGTTATTATCCCTAAAGTTTCCAACCCTTCCTCATTTGCGGAGTACAAACCAATCTCTTTGTGCAATATGATTTATAAGATTTTTTCAAAGGCAATTTACCTAGGGTTACAGTTGTTAATTCCAAAGATAATTTCAAAAGAATAGGGGGGATTTTTCGTAGGCAAAGAAACTTATGAAGGTGGAATTATGGCTCATGAAACCCTTCACTCAATAATATCTATAAAATTCCTTACTATCACAGTCAAACTAGACATGATGAAGGCATATGATAAGGTTAACTAGGGCTTCCTGTGGAAAGTTTTGATCAAATTTGGTTTTACCACAAAATGGTGTTGCTGGATTAAAACATTCCTATAAGATGCCAAATTTTTAGTTATTCTTAATGGGTCTCCTTCTAGTTTTTATAGTCCCTCTCAAGGTGTAAGGCAAGGTGGCCCATTGTATCCTTTCCTATTTATCATTATGGAAGAGGCTTTGAGAAAATATATTAGTAGAATGCATTTTTTAGGCTTATGGAAAGGTATTCGAATAGAAAATACAGATATGGGAGTGACCCATTCGTTATTTGTAGATGACACAAATTTATTTGGGATTGCATCTTCAGCGGAAGCTTGTCGAATCAAGGAGGTCCTCAATAAATATTCTTCAGTTTCAGGTCAGAAGATTAATGCTTCAAAGTCTAAAGTTCATATCCTTAACACATCAGAGGAAAATGAAAAAAATTCTTAGTATCCTTGGGTTTCAAAAAGAATCCTTGCCATGTTCATTTTTAGGGATACCTTTCTTTGTGGGTCCAAATAAAGTGACATACTGGGAAAAATTAATTGAGCAGATCAAATCTAGAATTGTATTTTGAAAAGCTAGATGGCTTTCCTTAGTCGGTCGAATCCTCTTAGTCAAATTTGTTCTTTCCTCAATTCCAAATTATTTTTTGGTAGTCCTTAAAGCCCCAAAGGTAGTCATCTTTGAAATTGAAGGTTTGATCAGATCTTTCATATGGAAAGGAAACATGGATGACAGTAAAAAGGTTCATTTAATTTCACTTGAAGCCACAGCTAGTGGGAAAGCCCAAGGAGGGGAAGGTATTATGAACCTTCCAAATCACAATAAAGCATTTGGTATGAAACTAGCTTGGAAAATGTATGTGAACCCGTAGGCCAAGTGGTGTCAAATAATGTAGGGAAAGTACCTTCACAGTGCTGACCCCACAAGAATTTTTAAGGTTGTAGATCCTCCAAAGGGGTCGGCCATTTGGAAATTTCTGATCTCTTGCATAAATTTGATTTGTTCATACATTACTTGGGAGGTTAATAATGGTATGAGTGTAAACTTCTAGTTGGATTCTTGGAATGGGAATATTCCCCTTCAGAATATTCCAAATATTTCCCCCATAATGGACTCTTTGTGTAATTTGGACTTGTGGGGAGATAATATTTTAAATTATGTGCACTCGGCATACCCCATCACAGGTAAGGTTACTTGGAAGAAAATTTTGCATCCCTTCCTTTCAATCAGTCAATGCAACTCTCTTCAGCACATTTTGGAAGCAAGGTTAATATATCTCTCTTGAAAATCAGATAAGTTATTGTGGGCACCTTATAAAGTGGGAAATTATATGGTAAGTCAAGGTTGTAAGGTATTAAATCAAGATTCATGGAATCTTTGTCCCCAAAGGGCCTTTTCCTTTTGTTGGGATAATAAAACCCTCCCCAAGGCAGGATGCTTCACATGGTTGGCCTTGAGGAATCAAATTTTAACCAGTGATCGATTGGTCAACCTAAGAATTGTGGATCCTTTTATGTTCCCTTTATGTTCTGAGGTTCTTGAGGATGTAGACCATCTTTTTGTTCACTGTAATTTTGCACAATAGTGTTGGGGTTTCATTCTCAGTAAGCTCAATCTCTACATTCCTTTTCCAAACTCACTATGGCATCTTTTTCAGTCCTGGTCATTACTCTACAAATCCTTCTTTTTCTCTTGCATTTGGAATTTATGGTGGGAATGAAACTTAAGGATTTTTAGAAAAAATTCCCACCATGTAAATGTTGTCAATACAAAAATTGAGAATGCAATTTCTGAATTAGTCAATTCTAACACTAGAGAATGTAAAGGCAATAGTTCTTCTTTCACCAACTGGGACAATTCCATATTACAGAATTTGACGTAGATAAAGTTGTCTTTCCCAAGTATCCTATTGCAAAAAAATTAGGGTTGAATTGATAGAAATCATGTAAAATGTGTTGATGGTGTTTTTATGCACTTAATAACACAAGTAATACATAGGTGTATTACCTCTCTTGAAAGACAATCTTCCACAATCAAATTGCATAACACTATCCCAAGGTCTCTCGGATGTCAGGTCTTGACAATGCCTGGAATATTTCAGTTGATTTATGTGATTTGCTGGAATCACAGGGCGGCCTTACGTAGTCGAAGCTGTAGGGAAATTGAGTCGATGAATGGACTTCTATGGATTAGGAATTACTATGTTTTGTTGCAAGCTGAGGTAGCAGTATTAGACTCCATTATTTCATCAGATTTGGCTACGTAAGGTTGCCCTGTGATTCCAGCAAATCACATAAATCAACTGAAATATTCCAAGCATCATCAAGACCTGACATCCGAGAGACCTTGGGATAGTGTTATGCAATTTGATTATGGAAGATTGTCTTTCAAGAGAGGTAATGCACCTACGTATTACCTATGTTGTGACATGCATAAAAACACCATCAACAGAACTGGCGCTAGAAGGAGGGCACAGAAAAGGGTAAAGCTGGATTGAATTGAGTCATTCTCCCCTGAGAGATTCCATCGAGTGTTGAGGTCTACACCAAACAAGGGAGAGTTGCAGGAATTACAGCCCCCGATTTGAGCTAGGAGAGCTAAACGAAGGGGACCATCCATCACTAATTTTGTAGGGCAGCTCACTGCTCTTTCACCTCCACCTTCTTCATCCTCATCGACGGGTTCGTCTTCTGCTCATCCCATCGTTGAGACCTTCCAAGTTCCCACTTCATCTGGCTAAGTGCTACCTTTCAGCCAAGCACGTTCACCAGCCTTGTTGTTGCCTCACCTATCATTGCAGCTCCATTACCAACATAGGCCAATCTAGCATAGCCGCCTCCACCGCCTTCTTCGATGGCATGGCTGGGCAATAACCCATCTCCACTCACCTTCAACCTCTACCATGATATGCCAAAGAATCCTAAGAATTTTTACACAAAGTTCAATTCCAGGGATCCGCAGATGGCAGTCGAGGAACAGGTCAAGATTTTTGAAATCGCCTTGAAGACTATGCAGATCATGTACGAAGATGTGGCATGTAGGCTCTTTCCCTACTCCTTGGGGGAGGAAGCTTTCTATTGGTACGTCAACCTGCCAGCCGAAACTATCAATATGTGGGATCTTTTGAAGAGTGTCTTTTTGCAGAAGTTCAAGACCCCGGTTAGCCCTACAGATTCATATCGACATTTCATGTCGGTTCAAAGGGAGATCAATGAACCAATCAGCTCATTCAATGATCGCTTTCACAGAGCGTACACTCGGCTGCAACCCCATATGTTCTCAATGATGATGTTGTCCTACCCATTTACTATGCAGCACTGGACAACCTCACTTTAGCCTTGGTGAAAAGGATGAGACCACCACCAACCAGGTTGGTAGATGCATATGCTGAAGCCATCATTGCCAGTACAGATTTGGGGCAGAACATATCAGGTCCATTGCCTTCTCTTGGGCAAACCGCACATCCAGTGCAAATATAGAGTTTCACGCAAGCCTTACAACATCAGATGCCATTACTAAACCCAGTGTCGTAGCTGCCTATAGTTTCACATCCTGGGTAGCCAATGAATCAGGCGTATTCGGTATCGCACTACTTGCTGCCCCAATAGCAATAGTCACATCCACAGGGATCCCAGATGCCAGCATACCTCCAAGCGGCGAAGTTTTCACCCTCTCATCAGAATTAGCCAGTGGCACAGCCTATGTTCCTTTAGAATACCATGCCGCAACAAATAGCACCGAAAGGGATAGGATCGATGAGCTTACAGAGATGGTCAAGAAAATGTTGACTAAAATGACACATTTAAAGAATCAAAATAACCAGCTACAAACGTCGCAAAAGAGCATCCAGGCCAACCTCAACAGGGAAAATCAAGATCACCGCGAAAGTTGAGATAATCGAGAGGCTGGCATATCGTTAGGGCAGAATTATGACAAAAATCAGAACTCGAGCGAAAAATTTGACAGGAGGCCCTTCCAAAGGCAGAACTGGATGTGGAATACACACCCCAACAACGGTGGTGTTCCCATGCCCCTTGACCAGCCCAACAACAACAATAATGAAAACCCCACAAGCAGAGTTTATTTGGTAGAGGCTACTTTATCAGGTTAGTGTCGCATACACAAGATGAGCCACCATTCTGAATTGGATTGCCTAAAATTCCAAACTACAGCTGAGATTTTCCAAGTAGAAGTTCAGAATGCGGTCGATAGCTCAGGATGCAGGGACATTGTCCCATCTGATCCGTACGATGCCTCGGTGTTGGTGCTAGATCAGGCCCCTTTCCCAAAGGCGGAATGCAATGCCCCCGAGCTGGAGAACGCTAATTCAGGCCATCATGACACAGTGAAAGAGGTAAGTTTTGAAAGCCCTTTGGCTCAGCTTTTTAATTCAATAGATAATGGTCCTAAGGATGATGAAGAGGAACTTAGGGAGGACGAAGTCCAAATATTTCACTAATGGACTACCCCTTACAACCTCAGAAATAGACAAGCAGAAGGTCATGCTGGAGGCCCTTTTACGACCTCCGTCCCGCCAAATAATTTTAGTACCCCTCCCGGTCCGAGTGCAAACAATAATCCGGGTTTTCCACTTACACCCACACGATATCTCAGCAGAAATAAATAGCAAAGCAGTGGCCAAGGCCAAAATGCTACCCCCTCCTAGAACGTTCCTCATGACCGAGATATTGAGAAAATGGGGGAGTATATTGCTAAGGAATTCAAGAAGGTAAAGTTGAGCGTGTCCGCATTCGAGCTTCTAAAGGTGCTTGCTATCAGGAACGCCTTTTTCTGAATGATAAATGGGACCCTATCATAGGGGTTAGCTCAGGAAGAGGTTCCGATAAAGAAGGTTTCTTTTAATGATCAATCAGATGAACCAATGGTTAGGTAGATTTTTAACAGTAAAGCTGACTCACCAACAGGTCAGCAGGCAAACAAGCAATCCGATAGGGTTGCTAATCTAACACCCACCCAAAACAGAGGCAACGAGAAGGAAAAGGCCCAGGTCGCTCAGGTGGATGTTTCTGGAGGGTTGTTTCAAGGGAAATTCGAGACCCCTCCCTTTCTGACCACCATCCGTGTGTTTGGGAAGAACCTTCATAATTGCTTGTTGGATTCAGGAGCATCGGCTAATGTCATGCCCTTGAGCGTGTGCCAGGCACTCGGAATCATTCCCACCCCTTCCCAATGGAAGGTAACGCAGCTTGATAAAATTGAAATCAGCATAGTAGGGGAGATCAACAGGATACCCATGCAAGTTGTTGCTGATCCTTGGGTCCAACAAACCATTGATATACAGGTGGCTGATATCCCGGACACCTATTGCATGATCTTAGGAAGGGATTTCATGAGGGCACTGAATGGATACGTCACCACTGATTACTCTCACATATGGCTGCCATGGAAAGGAATGCCTAATCAGATCTGGATTGAAAGAGAACCACGGATGAAATTCATGATTACCGAGTACAACAACACGAATGAGGTGTTGTATGCCAAAAAAAGTATAGGAAATTATTCTCCAGTGGCAAGCATAGATGAGCGGGAATACCTTGAAGATGAAGGAATGAGCGAGGTCTTCCTCATGCTATGCAGCCCTCCTACCAACTTGAACAATTCTCCTTAGAGCACTGAGATCCTCATCGATTCTGACGATGAAGGGCTCGAAGAGGGCAAAAGTCAGGGGCTACTCAATGGTTTCCAAGATTTTATGGAAAAATGTGTGCGTGACCAGCTCAGTTTGGGAACTCAAACAAACTTCCAAGAACTCTTACTTCCTAATTGGCGTCGGGTGCACAATGCCGCCCATTCATAATTTGACTGCTGCTTGTGCCAAACAGCAATTGACCATGTCAAGAGGCAAGCTACTCTGAAAAAAAAAAAAAGATTTATATCCGATTTACGAACAGGTCCCGTTCCTGTAGTCCCCAAGGTGGCCACCGAAATGAAACCCCTGCTGAAGGCGAAAGTCGGATCCGTCAACCCTACACCTAAGGATTCTCCTAGATTTTGGACGTTGTGCTTTGATGGTTCTAAATCCAAGCATGGAGCTGGAGTAGGTTTTGAATTGATCAGTCCCAAAAGTAAATAGTACTTCTCTACTCATAGACTGCATTTTTATTGCACTAATAATGTGGCGGAATATGAGGCTTTGGTATTGGGCCTCTTGATGGCATTAAGAAAGGATGTCAAGATGCTCCAGGTGTATGGAGATTCGAAGTTAGTCATAAAGCAAGTCAGAAATCTTTATTCCTGCTATGATTGAAGACTTATGAACTACCGGCATCGCGTTTGGGATCTACTGGAAGGGTTGGATGCATTCAACATTCAGCTAATTCCTCACGCTCAGAATTATACCGCCAATGCCCTAGTGCAAGCGGTAAGCACACTGTAACCCTTGTCCCTATTCGGCCTAAAAAGATTCACGGTGGAACTCACTTCCATCCCATTAGTCCTAGAAAATGTGGCCAATTTCCAAGTATTCAATGATGACACACACATTCTGGAATTCCTAACCAGTTCTGATGTGTTTGCTATGCAAATAATCGATGAGGTCGAGCCTCAAGAGGTAGAATTGGATATAGAAGAGGTCATCAACTTAAAACTAACACCATCCCTAGAGGAATGGTTCAATTTGAGCGAATCTTTGACCTTCATCAGATCAGAGAGCAAGATCAATGAGCCAAAGAAGATACTATCAGTGGTCAGTGTGATACCTGCAACTTGGGAACAACTGGAAATACCAAGAATGTGTTCATAGGTAAGGTATGTGCTCCTGAAGAAAGAAAAGGGATTATTGAAATGTTACGCAAATATCATGACATTATCGCTTGGAGCTATGACGACCTCAAAACATATGACACGTCGATCATCATGCACACTATCCCTCTCAGACCGGATATAAAACCATTCCGGCAATGATAGCGCCCTGTCAACGCTCTATTGGAGCCAATCATTTATAAGGAAGTATAGAAGTTGCTATCAGCCAAGATCATCTTTCCGATCAGACACTCTACTTGGGTAGCAAACTTGGTCCCCGTTAGAAAGAAAAATAGAGAAATAAGGTTGTGTGTGGACTTCCGTAATCTAAATCGAGCATCAGAGAAGGATAACTATCCTGTACCTTCACTGGATGAGGTGCTCCAGGTAGTAAATGGGTCCTAGATGATGTCCTTCTTGGATGGCTATTTGGGATACAACCAAGTCATGGTGTAGTAAAAGGATCGACATAAGATAACATTCACCACCAAGTGGGGAACGTTCACATATAGAAGAATGTCGTTTGGACTCATCAACGCTGGCACCACTTTCTAGTGACCCATGTATATCGCATTCAAAGATTTAATAGGCAAGTGCATAATCATCTACATGGATGATTTGACAGTGTTTTCAAAACAACGGGATGATCATGTCGCTGACTTATGCAAGGTCTTTGAAAGATTTCGTGCGTTTGGGGTGTCCCTTAACCCAAAGAAGTGCATCTTTGAGGTCACTGAAGGAAATCTCCTTGGACACGTCTTATCAGAGCGGGGAATCTCTATTAACCCCAAACGGATCCAGTCCATTATGAAAATCCAACTGCTAGGCAGCAAGAAGGAACTAAAATCTTTCTTCGGGAAGATTAACTTCATCTGCAAATTCATCACTGGCTTCGCAGAAATCATCAAACCACTCAATGCCATGTTGAAGCAAGACGCCAAGGTTGAGTGGACTCCCAAAGTAAAGTAGGCTTTTGGCAAGATCAAGAGAGCAATCGTTGACGCCCCTGTGTTGGTCAGCCCCAATTACTAAAACCCTTTTATATATACTCTTTTGCTTCAGATCACTCTTGTGCCAGTATTCTGACACAAAAGGACGACGAGGGGAGCAAGAATCTGATCGCCTTCATGAGTGCTCCTTTGAAGGACGTGAAACTTCGCTATCATAATGTAGAAAAACAAGCTTATGCCCTTGTTAAAGGAGTTAAGAAGTTCTGGCACTACATCTTGCGTAACAAGGTTTTTGCCATAGTTCCCGATCCTACAGTAAAAACGTTGCTTATGCAGAATGAGCTGGGAAAATGAAGGGAAAAGTGGATCGCATTGCTATAGGAATATGATATGGAGATCTAGCCAATGAAGCTGGTAAGAGGATAGGCACTCGCTCGAACAATGGTAGAGATAGTTATTGATGTTGTACCTGAGCTCACGGTACAACAATACTAGCTGGAGGACGTCTCCCCAGGAGAGTGGTATGATGACATAGTGTACTACCTATTGAACCACAAGTGCCTACCCCATCTGCAAGGAGTCTAGAGATGAGCTCTAAGGTTGAAAAGTAGCAGTTATATGTTGCAGGGCTCTATATTGTACAAGAGAAATCATGAAGGTATCTATCTGTGATGCCTAAGAAAGGAGGAAGTTGATCGTGTCCTTAAGGAATTCTATGACAAATTCAAAATTGGCCATGGCTCAGGCCTCTCGAATGTGCATCAAATATTGAGAGCTGGGTACTATTGGCCCACCATTTTCAAGGATGCTCCCAGTCATGTCCATACCTGCCACGTGTGCCAGACTGCTGCTGCTAGAGAAAGGAATGCCACTGTCCCATTACAACCTATTCTGGAGGTAAGGCCTTTTGCGTAATGGGGTCTTGACTTCATTGGTCCGGTAAGTCCTGCATCATCTATAGGACACAGGTACATTCTAACCACTTCTGATTATTGCACTAGATGGACAGAAGCAATAACTTGTAGGCAATATACAACCGAAGTCGTGACTAATTTCTTAGAAAGTTTCATTTTGAATCGTTTCGGTTGTCCATATGCTCTAGTATGTGATAACGGCCCTACATTTGCTTCACTGAAATTCACAAGTTGGGCCTTTGATTATGGTATCACCCTCAAATTCTCCTCTAACTATTACCTTCAAGGCAATGGCCTTGCTGAATCCACCAATAAAAACTTGATCATGGTGATTAAGAAGCTACTAGATAGGAATCACAAGGATTGGCACACCCAACTTCATTTTGCCTTACGAGCAGATCGCACTTGCCACAAGGCTGCCCTTTGAGATTCCCCATACCATCTAGTCTATGGCTTAGAACCCATCTTTCTCATACATTTGAAAATCCTGACCCTCCAATTCATCAACAACTTTTATGGAGGAGACTACAAAGAAGCTCACCTCGTTGAACTACTGCACCTTGAAGAAGTAAGAGACCGTGCGATAGAAAATTTCACCAAGCACTAGGGCGTAGTCAAAAGATGGTTCGATCATTGAGCCAAAGTTAAGGCCTTCCGCATTTCTGATCTAGTCATCTAATAGGACAAGGCCCATGAAAAGAAAGGGGGACACAACAAATTTGACAAGCTTTGGCTTGGCCCCTTTCAGATTGCTGAAATCCTTGGAGATAACGCTTTCCGTCTAAAGACTCTCACTGGTGAAGATGTCCCATTGCCGGTCAACGGGCAGCACTTCAAGCATTACTTCCAGGCCTGAGCTCTTGGGAGCTATCTATGTAAATACTTGCACATAGGTAAGATAGATTTCCTGCTTTATCCTTTGGTTTTGTTTGCCTTCCTGGCCGCTTTGTCGTGATTTTGGGAAGTGTCTCCCTATTCTGCTGTGGTGGTCGTCCCCGATCCAGCGAACAGTTTACCTTGTTGTCCACTTTCGCGCTTTTCTCCAGATAAGCCTTCATTCCCTATTGCTACCCCCTGAAAGCTCCTAAGTGTTGGTTTTCAAATTTTAAACTTTGCACTAACCTAGGATGGCTATTTGCTTGAATCCCTACTCTTGTCATGGTACACACAAAAGAAATTTAAAATATCTTCAAAGAACGGTATGGTGATCGTTGGGAAGCAGAGATAAGTGAAAAATCTAAAGTTTGTTCCAGTGACCACTACGATTCTCAAGCCCATTGTGAACTTCGTTGTTCGCACGGTTGACAAAAAATAAAATAAAAGAGAAAGTGCTAAAAAAAAATACCCAACACAAGCAATAAATAAATTGCAAAGAACAACTGTATGGGTGTACGAATATCTCTACCGGGGCTATGGAAGCCCGACTGGCAGTAGAGCTATGTTCGTGAGGTCGTAGCGACAACTCCATCGAGGCTATGGATGCCTAACTAGAAGCGGAGCAATGTCTAGGTTACTTTTGGGATTAGATGAACTACGTAGCTTATCTTCTCCAACCCGTGGTTACTAATACTCTCATTGCCGGAATGGTTTTATATCCCTTTTTGTTCTACCTTATTTTGCATACCCATTTTTGTGCCCCAAAAGGGGTTGGTGCATTTCCCAATGCCATATTTCAAGCTTGACTAGAGTCCCCCCCCTTTAAAAAATTGCTAAGTCTCGGGTTAACTCGGGTTTTCCTTGTCAAAACGTCATTTTGGCAGCTATGGTAGTTGTCGGGTTTCCCTTTCCAGGCTTCCCTTGCCAGTTTTCCTCTTTCGAGTTTCCCTTTTCGGGTTTCCCTTGCTAGTTTTCCTCTGCCGGGTTTCCCACCAGTCTTCGCTATTTAAATGGCTGCGATCGGACGACTTTCCGAACCCCGGACCTCGGACCTCCCGCCGCCCCTGCGTTTTCAAATTCACCAACCAAACTTGCCACTGTACGGAGGAATTAAATGTCGCTTTAATGGCAGTTTTGCTATAAAAACAAATTTTCCGACCGTCATTATCAATTTCGTGAGTGATAGAAGAGTTTGGAGAACTTCTGGCAACCAGGTGTTTTCCGCCCAGCATTCTGAGCTCCGTTTTCCACCGTTTTCCATGTGGCCGACTGATTGTTCTTCAGGATTTCGAGGTAGGTTCACCGTCCCCACGCCCTCCCTCTCTGTTTTGTGAAATTTCGCATTTTTGTGTATGCAAATTGTAAAATGGGTTTAATATCAAGTAAATTTGTGCCTTCCGGTCAAAACCCATGTTTTAAAAATGTGAAAATCAATCTTTAAATCACCTAAAATTTGATCCAGAACTTCACCACACCGCGGTTGTTCTTCGGAACAGCGCTGGCGCCTTCTGGGCCTAGGTCTTCCCGTGGCCGTCCACGCCTCTTTTCTTCAAATTCTACCGAGGTTTTTTATCCTCTTCGAACTTCGACCTCCAGAATTCCCTTCCTGGGATTCCGTTGTGTCATCGCCGTTTCAAACGGCCCCACTCGAGCGTCCTCCCGACCCTCGGACCCAAGACCCTCGAAGTCCGTCTAAACTCAAAACATCCCAATCTTGCCAAATTCAACCTTCCCTCGGGATTGAGTCTTCAGAATTCCCTTCTTGGAATTTCATCCCCATTTCACCATTCCAAACGGCCTTCCCCGAACAGCCTTCCGAACATCGCTTCCCGGCTGCAAAGTCTTTCATCTCCAAGTCAAAAATCCTGACAAATTTCCCTCTTCAGACTTCAGCTTTCGGAATTCCCTTCCCAGGATTTCGTTGTGTCTTCGTTGTTCCAAACGGCCTCGATTGAGCATCTTTCCGGCGCCCGGACCCCGATCCGCTTTCCGCCGAAACCCGAAATCTACGTACTCCCTTCAAACTTCTTCTAGATTCTGAACGCCGGAATTCACCTCTCGGGATTTCGTTCCTCCTGTGCCATTTCAAACAGCCCTATCCGAGCGTCTTCTAGACCTCCAAGTCCCGGTGCTCCGTTCACCACCCGATTGTCCTTAACCCTCTGACCGCTTCCGAAAACTTCCTCCCAGATTTCCTCCCCCAAATTTCTGCTTTCATTTCACCATTCCCAACGGCCGACCCATACTCACTTCTCGACGACGGCAATCCAAGACCCAGATTCCGCAACCCGGAATTTTGTTTCCTTTGTGCCATTTTAGATGGCTTCCCTGCAGATAATGCCCGAACTTCCAAATGAGGCATCAAATGACCTCCAAATCCAAAATGGATTTCAACCCACTTGCTAAAATTCGGTTTTACTCCGCCTCCAACCTCAAATTTTCAAATCCAACCTCGAGAAATGCTTATGGGAATTCCATTCTCAATTTTCCCTTTCAAACGACATTCTGCCAAGGGATTTCTGGCCCAGGAACTCTAGATTGTCTGCATTGCCCTCTAACAATGAAGTATCTAGCTTCCATGGTTATTAAATATGAGTTATGATTGCTGGATGAATTTTGACATGCAGGGATTTGTCAGTGGCCATTTTGTCAAAGTTTGTCATTACTAATTCTCGTCTTTTGTGTAGGATTTATGGAATCTGGTGCAGAGACTTCCGGTGCTTCCAAGAAAGGAAAAGGAATGGCCAAGCCACCAAGGGGCAAGGAAGATAGACACTTGATGAAATACAAATTCCAGGGGGTCGCTATTCAATCCAGGATCACTACCGTTTGGAGGGATGTCTCAGATACCAACATTGGACAAGTCGATGTTGATGAATTCACGTAGAGGGTCAGAATGAACCCAAAAATAGAAAACACAAGATTAATAAAAAGCAGTGAACTTGCTAAAGCTGCAGGTTTCCTATCGGCCTTAGTGGCCCTGGAGCTAGTAATGGCATGCGTGGAGGCATACCAATCTGATACTAGAACCATAGTGGACCATGATGGAAATATCCTTGCAGATATGTCTTCGTCAGGTATAACAGAGACCTTCCACATTCCTGCCTTTGAGAGCATGGAGGTCCCCACCATGGAAGACTGTAAAGAGGTGTCAGAATAGGACCCATTGGGATGCAAAAAGCTTATCAACCAGTGTTGGTTGAAGGACAAATGGGGTAGTTCTGGGAAGCTTCCTCAAGAGCTCTCCTGCAGCGACTTCTTCAAGGACTACCATGACCTCGTAACTCTGCTCAGCTGAGTCATGGGCCTTCCCAGCACGGTTTTCTTCCAAGAATGGATGTTATATTTCATAGAACAGATTCTCTGAGGTAAGGGCACCGTCTTCTATTGGGGCGAGATAATCAGCGACTGCTTCCACAAGCAGTTTACCACCGTGAAGAAAACCAACAAATTATTCGTGACCTCCTACTTGGTATATTCTCTCACCAATTGGTGACATTATCAGGGATTGACAATGATGCCCAGTGATCCATCGGGGCCAGAGCTCAAGCCTTATGACAAGTACTCTCAGTTACAATTTCAAAATTTCAAAAGAAACCACTGCAGGGTGAACGACGCGTTCATTGCTCACATCATCCGATTAGTAGGAGGGGATTTTCATAGGAGGACGTCTCACAGTGCCAAGGTCCTCCTCAAATAGTACGCCTTCTGGTACTTATAGTTCCCCAAGTTTACATACATTCGTGTGGAGGGCTTCATCGAAAGACCGAACAAGCTACCCCAGTACCCAAATGACCGGATCATTCTCTTGGAGCTGACTCGGCAGCTGTGACACATTCACAGCATCTTGAGCAAAAAAAATTTGGTGGGCCCTGCCTATCCCATGAACCTTGGTTAGGGGATGTATAAGATCCACACCTCCCAGTGTGTAGGATATTTGGAAAAGGAGCTGGCAGAGTATAACTTTGAACAATACACGACAAGGCCATGAATGGATCCTTATGGTCATGTCAGAAAAGCACTGGGACGTGAATACGCCCACCTCCATGACATTAAGGACTTTTGGGCCAATTGCAGGGATGATTTTGAGGTACGGTTGCAGCATTACATGCGCATGACCATCATCCATGTATGAAGGGTGAACTTGTGTCCGGTCCCTGATTAGCTAGAGGAGGATGAAGACACAGTTGTGGACCCAAGTTACGATGCAGTTTCCAACCTGCCGCTGCTTTCCATTGACTGGAATGCACCCGAGCTTAAGGACATTGGTGTGCTCACTGGGCTCGTTGAAATCCAAACAAGGGCATGGATCGACGAGAGGGTGGCTCAATTTAAACAACAAGGGGTTGTCCTGACGTTCACCGAACTTGCAAGTGAGCATGTAAGTGAACCAAGTGGCTCTAAAGGTGGGGTAGCCACCGCTGCAATTGGGGAGACATCTAAGACCCCACCATCGCTGAAGACCAAGAAAAGAAAGGAGGCTAGCTAAAAACTACCCAAACCAAAAGTCTATGCCCGTAAGTCTTCTGAGTCAAATCCCTCTAAGAAGAAAAGAAAAACAACTGGAGGCATGAAGACAATGGTGATGCCCAAGGGTCTGCCCCTTGGGATCAGAAAGAAGGGATCTAGCTCATTGGGGTCTCCACCCATTACAATCACCGCCACCACCTTGCTTACTTCAATTCCCGCTTCTGCTTCCTCCCCGCCTACGGTGGATATCTCCGTCCACCTTGCTCCTACTCCTCCAGTGTTGCAAGTTATTCCCGTAGATTCATCATCCACCACCACCTCGCCAACGACCTCTTCCTCCATGTCTCCTTCCCTTCCTTCCGTTTCCGCTGCCACAACACCAGCCCTTAGCCTTCCAGAGTCTTTTGTAAAGTATATGCAGAATGTGTCGTCTGAGCTTTCGGGGATGCTCACCACTCTGATAGCCCAGGCTACGATAGCTCAGGCTATGGCCTCCACTCCAATGGCATCCCCTTCCACTGAATCACCAAAGATGAAAGCGACCATGATATCAGACGAGCGTGAATGACAACAGTTGGAGGCTGAGAAGGCGCTAGAGTATGAAGAATTTGAATATTATGAACATCCCTTGTTCGAGCATCGGGAGATTGATGAGGTGGCCTATGAATCTTCTAGTGACGGCACTGAGGACCTTGATGCCGAGCTAATCTGAGAGTCAAATGATCCCGAGCTCAATGCTGAGTGGGGCAAGTAGCTCAAGGAAATTGAGGACAAGGAGGCCAAGGACCGGCTGCACAGGAAGAGGAGATTGCTACTCCTGAGACGGAAGGTAATAGGTCTCCAACCGAGGACAAACATGGCCAGACTCTAGAGCATGACAAGGAAACTTTCCTCCATGAGGACAAATAAGGAGGGAGCCCCAAGGAGCATCAAGATACTTTAAACAAGAAGGAGGAGGGTGCTGAAAAGAAGGATTCACCCAAAGGACAGTTACACACCGAGTCCCCTGCTAGACATGAAACATTCGAACAAGATTCTGATGAAGAAAAGGAAGATGCAAGAACAAAGGAGAAGGCTCTTGTTGTCAGGACCGTCAAACTTGAGAAGGAGGATAGTAGGACTCAAAGTGAACCGCCAAGGGAAGAACCCCAGGTGCCTAATTGGCTACAAAGACAACTCAAGCAAAAGACTCCCACCTTGAAGGATCCCAAGGCAAGGCTAGAAGCCATCATGGCCTGAGCACGAGTAAGCACCAGAAAAGAGAAGAAGCCAAAGGTCAGATCAAAGGTAACCATGGATGCCTCAGGATCAAGGGCAGTGCAAATAGCAATGCCGATGGTTGGGGAACAAGGTATAACTTACAACATCTCCACCATCGACCTGGGAGTGGCCACAAGGGAACAAAAGGTTGAGCATCTCCAAGAGTCAGTCGCCACAGTGGTGCACATTATCCAGCAAGATAAGGTCTCCAAAGAAGAACTAAAGGAGCACGTGGCTGATCTAACGACTTATATTCAGTAGTGGTCATCTCCAAATGAGTAGCCTACAACATCATCGGCCCCGCCTCAGTTGCTATCCAGGGAATAGATTAACAAGCTCGAAAAGAGACGAAACTTGGACAAGACTACGAAAAATTGGTTCCGACAGGTTTTGGACATAGGAAACATAGGCATCAACTTGGCTATCTGGGAAGCAAATAGGTTTCTAGAGGTTCAGAAAACTCTCGAGGACACAAGGCAGATCTGTGAAAGGTTCCCAAGGAAGTACGAGTCAGCATACCCAAAGATTGAGGCCATACTCGCATTGCCAAGCAATGTCTGGGAAAAGGACCTTGCCTTCAAGGATGATGATCACTGGTTGGTGGACACGTGGAAGCAAGATTTTGATCATCAAAAGAGGAGGCTTGAGTAGATTTTGGAACGAATGGTGCCAAACATTGAATGGGCAAGGGATTCCAGAGAAGAGTGCACTTGGTACCTCAAGCTGATGACAGGGTATGAGCTGCCCATGGTCGAGATCAATACTGAGAATATAAAGCCCTACTTCTTGAAGATCATGGAAGATGGGATGTCCACTGAGGTCACCACTGAATTCATGTGCTTCGCTACCCGAGCCTTTATGCAGTCAGAACTCTTTCAAGACAATGCTACTAAGTATGATGATGACTGGAAGAAGCTTGGTAGCAATTCTCAGGAATGGAGTTACCATATCTTGAAATCCGACATCATGGAGGTGGATAAGTTTCAGTCCCTGATCCTAGGTTTCATGGAGTATGCCACATTGAAGAAGCGAGAGGGCAATCTCGTCATCGACGACGAGTTCCTTGAAGAATAGCTACAGTGAAGGGAAAATGGCTAAAGGACAAATTTGCTACAGTGTTGTCACTAGATGACGAAATAGGGAAGAAACAAGAAATTATTTATAAATGTAATATATTTGGGGGTAGGTGAAACCCTAATGTAAAGTGAATATTGGCCATACAATTGAATCAAATCTTGGCCACTCATTTTGTTTTTTGAAAACTATAAATAGGGCTCTCCTCCTCTCATTCTAAGAGAGTTGGAGAGCTGTTGTAAAAACATTCTGCAGCAATAGGAAGTAGCATTGCATGATCTATGGGTGTTACCTTTTGAGTTTTTTCATTATGTGTGCATGGTTCTACCTTCCAAGTTAGTTTTAGTTATATTTTCTTGAATGGAAGTGGTAATGGTGATTTTTGTTACAGTATTTGATGAATTTCCAGCCCATACTTTTGGCACTTGTTGATGGCAAGCTACTATGCAAAGTTAGCCTGGGCTTCTTTATTTGATTACTGCAACTTAGTTCATTTGCATGTTCATGATGTGTGTATGCAAATTGAAAATCTGTAGTCCTTAGAAGATTGCACTGGTTTTGTGTAACTGTAGGATCCTCTTAGCCAAGCAAAACCTAGTTCATGATCACTGTTCATTCGTAGTCTGAGATCTAGGAACCTTCTCTCTTCCCTGCCTTTTTTCCTTTTCTTTAATAAGTAACCTTAGGCGAGGTTCATTGCACATTGTAAAGCTAAATCTGATGTTGAAATGGAGTTCCAGACTGCTGTTTGAACCTACAACAAACACTCAACAACTTTCCCATCTTAAGAACTCCATTTGCAGATCCAACTTCCCCGCTTTGTCACTCATCTGTAAGTCCACCTTGTGATTCCAGCAAATCACATAAACAACTGAAATATTCCAAGCATTGTCAAGACCTGACATCCGAGAGACCTTGGGATAGTGTTCTGTAATTGTGGAAAATTATCTTTTAAGAGAGGTAATGCATCTACGCATTACCTATGTTGAGAAGTGCATAAAAACACCATCAACAAAATGGTCATCTCCCCAAAAATATATTTTTTAATTTAAATTTGAATGGTGCATCAAAGGGCAATCTGAGTGAATCGAGGGCAGGGATTTTCTTTGATGACTACCAAGGGAATGTTTTAGCTATGAGATCCAAATATCTTAACAAAGGCTCTAACAACTATTTGGAAGCTAAAGCATTGGTACTAGGGCCAAAAATGGCTTTAGAATTGGGCTTTGAAAATATTCATATTGAAGGGGATTCGTTATTGATAATAAATGTGATTAAATAAAAAATCATCCATAATTGGTCTATCAAGTACAATCTTCAAAAATATTGGGATATCCTCCATTAAAAAATTATTCAATTTCTCACACCTTTAGAGAAGGAAATAATCTCGCAGATTCTCTAGCTTCCATGGGTAGTGTAAAATAGGAAATAACTATATCTTCTGACTTTTTTGTACTATTTAATTACCCAAATTTAGTTCACTGGATTGAACATGATGCTTGTCACTTCAAGTAAGTTGTCATCGACCAAGCTAGGAAAATATTTGGTAGCATTCATATGGTTGGAATTTGGTAGATTCTTGATAACCTACTACTATCCTGATACTAAAATTGGTATCTTGTGATGATCTCTTGACGACTCTTATCCTACTTGATCTCATATTTGGCATTTACTTTGCTTGAAAAATGCAGTTGGCTTTGGTACCTTTAGGATGTCATCATGTGCTCCAATATTTTGTGAGAATTTCCCAAGGATCTGATGGGACAAGTCACACCCCTTAAATCTTGCTATTTATCTAAGAAATTTATGGTGGCTTGGATACATTATTGGTCTCCTATTTTTTCATTTGACAATTCTTATCGAATGTTGGCGTTTGTACTTGATACCAGTATTTCTTGGGCTCTGAGATTATTGAGTGGTGGTCCTTTGTTTTAATTCCTGAAGCTCGTGCATCCTTCATTGTACGGTTGATCATTTGGAAAGATTAAACTCATTTCATCATACGATACAAATGCCTTCATTAATTGCTATTTGGCGCATGTTGGCTTTTTTGTGAATTTAAATTTGGTATTTTCACCTATTTTGGGTAAATTCCTTCAAGAAGCTTCTTTGTTTATTCAATACTATTTCAAACTCGTGTATTCTTAAGTGGAACGAGAAAACTCTACAAGAGCATGGTGCTTTGCCCCTAGAATTTCCATATCAATTGCCCCATCTAGGCCTGGTAAAGACCGTTTCAAGATAACATTTCTCAGGTAGTCTTGAATTGCATATTCAAAATGAGGAGTATGCATGAGGAAGATGTAGTTTGAAATAATTCACCCGAGAGCTCATATGGATTTTTTTCCTTTGTAGGTTCTCTCTATTTTTTTTGTCAAACATTATGGACTTGCTTCAATCGTTGAGGGATTTAGATCAAATTGTCTCTAAATTTGTAAACTGTCAATTCTATGAGAAGAATGATTTGTTGTTTTTGGCCAAAAAATACAATATGTTCTCAGGGGAGGGTTATGTTGATGGCTTATTCCCATGTGATCATATTAAATATAAAGCAGGATATGAGGAATGTTTTGAAGCTATTTGATTGGGGCTTCAATTTGGTAATGATTATGTTTTTTTAACAGCATTAAGGAAAAATTAAAATAGGTTTTCTAGTTCTCTATTAGCCGAAATCAAGGAAAATTTCTATGCAACCTCCTTCCTATGGGACTTTTCTCTTAAACCTCCATTTTTTTGGCCCGCAATGAGGAATCTTTAGGTGAAAGTAGAGTTTGTTACTCTTGTGCGTAGAATAGAACAAGATGAGGCCAATGCACAATGAACAATGCACCACCTCCTCACACTTGGATGCTTTGGCTATTAGGGAGTCAAGGGCTCATGGTGATGTTGAAGTCCCTTGTGTTGGGATTGATTTAGTCCACTCAAATTTTCCTAAGTTGCATTGTGTGGATGATGCGGTGCAAGACCAATCATCAACCTGTGTAGAACGTATGGAAGAGTAGCTCAGAATGTGGAAGGCAAATCTTGTTTTTTTGGCAGTTTTTGCTGTGGTCAGGGAAGTACATCTCAGGCTCCATTTATCTAATTCCCCAATCCTTCCAAGGTGGCATCACTGTAACCCAATTTTGGACCTTTGTACCTTTGTCCCATATAAGGGATAATTTTGTATTTACAATTTTATTTTCATATGTATCGAACAAGCTATAACCAGAGGTTTTCTTCCTGGTTATTTCTTGTCAGTATGCCCTTTGAACTAGGTCTTATGTAAATACTTTTATGTAATATAATATATTACTGTGGCTTGTCCACTTTGCTAAAAAAAAGATATGAACTATCTTAAGTTTATAAAATATTATTTATTTCAAATGAAAATATTTTTACATATAAGCTTCTCTTAGCTTCAAGAATTATTTATTCAAATATTCTCTACTAACAAGGCCAACCACGTGAAGGTGGAAGCTTGCATGAGCTCCCCTAATTGACCTAAGACAACCAAAAAATAACACAACACCACAAAACAATACATCATACAAAACAACACAACACACATTTTATTTTATTTATTTAAAAATATTTATATAGCTTTAAATGTGATTATTTTAGTCATTTGCAATGATGTTAATATGTGAGAAGCTAAATATTTAATATTAAATTTTAATCGCAATATTTATTTATTTTATATTTTAACATTTTTTATTAATTATAGATATTAAAATATCATTCTATAATTGCACTTACATGCTTATGTCATTTTATAATTCATTATGCTTTTTTAAATGATATTTTGGTAAGGCATTAAAAAAATTGTTATTATTGTGACAAGTTAAAAAAAAAAAATTGTAACTTTTGTGGCATGGTTATGTAATGTGAATATAAAGTGAATACATTTTGTTTTTGTAAGGGTAATTTATGATTATCCTTTGTGAAATATTTTATAAATGATGCATAAAATATTTAGGAAGGGATTTGTGTTGTGATTAATAAATGGTAAATTTATTTACAAAATTGTGGTTTGCAACTTTTGTGTTTAGAGATTAGAATTAATAATTTCTTAAATAAAAATTAAAAATTATCAAAATTATTCAAAAAATGCAAAGTAAACTAGATACAAAACTTAAAGAATGGTCTTGGCCTATCAACCATTCTTTAAGTTGTCGAACAAACACACACCTCAAGGAATAACCATGGCCACTAGCCATTCCCTTCAGTCTTTAGAAGGGGTTTTTAGCCCCTTCCACTAAATTATTTTATTAAAAATTATATGTGTACATGTTACAATGCTATTAGGTCAATGTGCTTGACCAAAGTATTACTAAAGAAGTGGTCAATGTCTAATTTCATCCCTTGTTTCTATAAATACACACTAGAAATGTCACTCCTAAGCTTGGTATTATGGTTAAAAACACTAATTATTGGAAGACTAGCCTTCAACCTGCCTGTTCGAAGAGCAACAAGCTATAACTGCTTGAAACTTGTTGACAATTTGTAGTAGGATTCAAGTTGCAGGGAGGGGTTGCGAGCTTGCATAGTCTACTTGAGTTGTGTGTAACCCTGTCAACCTATCATATCATTTAGTCATAAATCAGTCTACCATAAAGAGAATATCAACATTAGATTTAAAGAACAACATGAGTTATATAGACAATAAAATAAATAATCCAAATAATCTAAAATCCATCTAGAAAATAAAGAATTGTGTGATGATAGTAAGTAGAATTGTGTGGTGACAGTGAATAGGTGCTTTACCTCTTTGAGAAATAATGTAAGGATGTCATTTCTATACAAATGAGCATGGAAATAGAGACTAGCCTTGAACATGCCTGTTCCAAGAGCAACAAGCTATAACTGCCTGAAACTTGTTGACAATTTGTAGTAGGATTCAAGTTGCAGGGAGGGGTTGCGAGCTTGCATAGTCTACTTGAGTTGTGTGTAACCCTGTCAACCTATCATATCATTTAGTCATAAATCAGTCTACCATAAAGAGAATATCAACATCATATTTAAAGAACAACATGAGTTACATAGACAATAAAATAAATAATCCAAATAATCTAAAATCCGTCTAGAAATAAAGAATTGTGTGATGATAGTAAGTAGAATTGTGTGGTGACAGTGAATAGGTGCTTTACCTCTTTGAGAAATAATGTAAGGATGTCAGTTCTATACAAATGAGCATGGAAATAGAGAATATGAAAAAGTGGCTTCACAAGTGTGAAGCAAGGAAGAATTTCAATTCAGCTCTTAAAGCATTTGAAAGTTTGTGCAAGTTTAGATGAGCAATAAAAAATGTCTTTACTATAAACATTCAAACAGCTCAGCCATATTCTCACCATCACCATACTCTTAAAGAACTTTATTAGATTATCTCTACCATTTTGAACCCTTACCCATTAGAATATATTAGGTTGTGTGGTGTATTATATCTGATATTATTCGTGGAAGGATCGATTCCCTATCTTTACAGAGATTTCATTAGATATAGAAAAAGAGAAATCAATAGAAACCCATCATCATCTGAATTGGGCAATGGAAGGTTTGGAAGAGATCACAAATATTACTACAACATCAGACTACATGGAGAGTTGGACATGATGGATGAACAAAGCCACATTTCATAACATTTCTTGTCATGGAAGCATTGTAAAGAAATGTGATTAGGTTCCAGGTTTTCCATGGGAGAAGAAGATACCTACTTGTCATCATGACTAAGACTTCACAATCCAAAAGTAAATATGTATATGTCATTGTGTAAATATATTAATGTTACCTTAAATTAAGGTGATGTATAAGAAATGGAAGGCTGAGTGCACTATGTGTTACTCCTTATTGTAATTTATTCTGCAAAATCAAAAATTATTTTCCTAATCAGTCTCCATTAACATTATATAAATTAGTTGTAGTCATCTTTTAATTCCAATTCCAATCTATGATGTACATAGGTGCATTTTTCGTTTAGGATTATTATGTATGAAAGAATCATTTGGATGAAATTAAAATGGGTCCTATGGGAAAGTCAAGAAATATCAAATATTAAAGATGCATAAAAATTCAAGAAGCTATTGACTTTCACCTTCAAATTTATCACTAAGAATTGATCGAAACTCTATATTTTTACTTAATACGATTAATATAATTTTGATAGTTAATTAGAATTCTATAAATAAAATTAGAGGGATCTGAAGGTGAGTGCGAGCAATTTCTAGAAAGAGTAGCATGAAACTGAGAAGAAAAGTGAATTGCAATGTAGAAAAGAGAGTATATGCATGCCATCTATAGGGTTAGCAAAATGGTTTCCCATAATCATTATGAGTGGTCTTTCAAAGCACATCCTTATACGTTAGAAGACAATTGTGCACTGAGTAACATGAGAGAGAAAAGTCTAAACATGTTGGGTAGATTATGGGCATATGATAAATGGAGAGGATATTTTTTATCAAACAAGAACACATCCTTGTGCATGGTTGCTCACTCAAAATGGAGAAAATCAAGGTTCAGGACAAAATCTTGAGATATAGTAGGTGCAAAGTTTGTATAGGTCTATTAGGCACAAATTTTTCTAACCAAATATTGAGATATAGTAGGCGCAAATTTTGTATGTTGATGCCAAAATCATCTCTCTCATTCTACAGGTAGGTGTATTAGTATTGAATTAGATTGTATGAGTCATTTTTGTTGAAATTTGTCTCTACTGTATTGATTAAGGGTTTGAATGAATCTTTAAAAATGGAAGGAGAAGTATATTGCTTGATTTATGTTGGAATGAGTTGAGTGTTGGATTGGCCTATAATTTGTTTAGTATCCTCAAAATGTTGTTTGATGTGGTAATCTGGAGCCTAGAGTCTTGTTGGATAGAGAAATTTTTGATCCTTTGTATTAAGTATTCCTTCCAAAGCTACCAGGGCTAATTTTTGACTAATTATTAACATGTCGAGATTGAGTGAGATTTTTGGGAGAAAGAACCCTTGTATGACAAAATGATTGCAATGAATACATGAAATACATAAATTATGGAAGATAGCAGTGGATATATGGTGAAAGGATGCCTTGTGCAGTGCCTCTCATGTTATTGATACTTTGATACTGCTTTGTGTGTGTTTTGATTTTGTGTGGTTGTAAAACCCCTCCATTTTGCTTTCTGGACTGGACAGTGTGTCCTTGTTTTGTGTTGATTTATGTTTTTGGATATTCAGATACTTTATCTTGCATGTGTATTTTGTTGATATTCATTGAGCGATAGACTATATTATGTGATGTGATTTGATTTATCTGATGCTTTAGTTAACATGCTTTAATTGGTGTAAAGATGTTAGCTGATATAACATGTAATTGCTTATGAGATTATTGGAATTATGATGGAAGTGTCTGTTTTGATGAGTGTATGGGTGAAGAGGACGGGTTCCCATCACTTGCTTGCGAGTGCCCTGCGATTTCATGATTTCCTCTTCACAGTGTGTATTATATGCTAGTGATATTATATGATGTTTTTTTTTACTATGGTTTTAGGATTTTCGGTACATGACATCGACTCCACCTGGTTTCATAGGTTTGAGCATGTCGATCCAATGGTTAAGTTGAACGGGAGATAGTATCTAGGTAACATGTGTCAAGTCTACGCCCTAGCCTTAGTGTGTCGTCAGTTTTGGTTGTTGAGTCATAGTTTACCTTATTTTAATGTTATTTGATTCTAAAAAGTGTGTTTATTTAATCAATTTTTAGAATGATTGCATTGGTTATATTTAAAGTTATTAATAAAATTTAATTTAATTAAATTTAATTTATTTAATTAATTAAATTTAATCTCAAAAGGGTTGAATTTAGTTATTAAATAATTAAAATTAATTAATTAAGTTTTATTGGATGAAATTAAATAAAAGCGAAAATTGAAAGATATTTCAAATTGCATTTTAAATTTAAAGTTAATTTTCGAAAATTGGAATTAAGTGGATATTTTAATTTTCAATATTGCATGCAAAATTATATTTGGTTGTTTAAGATATTCTTGATTTACGACTGAAGTGCATGTTTAATTAAGAAGGAGAGTGGATTGAAAATTCATGGAGTCAGAGAGAAGTTTTTTGGGAAGGAAGATTTTGGGGAAAATTGCACAGAGAAGGGGTTGAAGAAAAAAAAATTGATTGTAGAATCGATTTGAGGAAAGTCTGTTTATAATTGGTTGAGCTTTTGGACTGGATTCATTGCACAGTAGAAGAGAATTCGTGAGATCCTTGGAGGTGGCTTTGCATCAGAAATTCATCTTTTCCTATAGCTTCAAAATCCAGGTTTTGTTCTGTGTTTTTCTTGTTCTTGTTTGTTTAAAACAAATTTATATTGTTTAAAGAATCTGTTGTTGAAATTCATTGAGAATTTGGATTTGTAAATGGAAATTAGATTTAAATTAATTTCAAATTTGGGGAAGATTGTATAAACCTCTATAGAAAATCAATTTATTTATTAAACCTCTGTAGAATTTAATTTGTTTGAGGAAATGGATTGTTTTGTTATTTAAATCAAACCTAGAGGTTGAACAACACTTAGATTTGTTTAGAAAATTTAAACCTCTATAAAAAAATGAATTCTTCTTTGAATCCTCTGTATATTTTGTGGTGGAGAAACCTAAAGGATATGTTTATTGAAAAATTTTGGAAAGAAATTAAGAGCTTCCTGTAGTTACCTTCTTTTCTTCTTGTGTATGAATTTGTGTAAGTCAGTTGAAAGATTTAATTTATAACCCTCTATAAAATTCAGGTGTTCTCTGGAAATTTTATTATTCTTCCTGTAGATGGATGTTTCATAAATTTATCCCAATTTATCTATTTAAGTTGAAATTATTTATATATATATATATATATATATATATCTAATATATACATACATACATATATATATATTTATATGCATATGATATATATATATTCTATTACTATGGATTTAATTAATCTATCGGCAATAATCGATGTTCGCACATCATGCTGGGCGAAAGCAAAATTAAATTTCGTAAAACATTTTCGAAAAAAAAAAAACTAAAAAATAAAAAAATAAATGAAATTGAAATTTCATATGGAAAGTCTTTTTTATAAAAAAATAAAATAAAAGAAGTTTTTTCATAGTGGTTGGTGGGGAGGTCAAACCCCCACTGCCCACTTGTACTAGGTGGGGAAAGCGTTGCCTATGAGGCAGTGCACCCACCTCATAGGGGGACGCGTTGCCCCATAGGGAGCGTTGCAACCACCGACGGCTCTTGGGGAGTGGTCAGACTGTACTTAGTACAACCGGCACCCCCTGTGTTATGTACTTTGTACAAACATAAAAAAAAATGGAAATAACCTTTCCTACGTGCGTCTATCTGCGATATTCAACGGAATTCTGGTTTCCGTGTACTGTACTTTGATTCATTAGTATTTGTTTAATCTCATTTATGACTTGGTTTATATATATATATATATATATATATATATATATATATATAAGATAGATAGATGGTTAGTGATTTATTATGTATATATTTAATTATTGTATATTAAAAGTGTATATACATAATATATTAATATATAATTATGTGTATATATTTTATGAATAAATAAATAGATTAAATATTAATGTTAAAAATTTAAGCAATAGTATTTCTAAAATAATTTGTTTTATGAAGTGTTGATTGAGGAATGGTAGGAAATGAATTGAAAAGGGAAATTTAAATAAATTGTAGAAATTAGATGTGTCGGTTGTGAAATTGGAAGAAAATTTCTTGCATGGTGGTGTTAAAAGATAAGGGTTGAATGCATGGCCAAATTGATAAGGAAAATAATATTTTAAAATATATCAAGGAAATTGCATGTTTTAAATAGGAAATTAAAAGAGTTATAGAATATGGTTAGAAAATTGAAAAGATTTAATTGCATAGATTTATGTCGTTTTAAAAGTAAATTTAGGAATTGATTATATTGATGAGGCAATTAATTATTTTTATTTATGTATATTTATTAGGACAATTAAATCATTATGATTGGAGTATGAAAGAGATATGGATTTAGTATATCCAAAAATAGTAATATCCTCATGATTTCCTTTTAGATTTCTTTTCCTCGGATTTCGCAAAGGGATGTGAGTTTAAATTGTTTAAGATTCCCTATAATGAAAGAGGAGATAGGGTATATGATTATTTTAGATGATCTAGTTATCATGCCTTTGAATTTGTCAACGTTACCTATTGAATGAGTATGGATTTAAGAAATTAAAATATTAGATTTGAATTATGACTTGAATTCTTTTGTAGCTATGTCGTCAAGTTGCATTGTGGGATATGGGATTATGTGTTAGTCCAAATTTGTAAGTCTTCCAAAAAATCTTACAGGATGAGGGTTGTCGTTTCTTTATGTCAACCAGTTGTTTTTCCCTTGGGTAGTGCATGGTGTCTTTTTAGTGTTTACCTAGTTTCCACAAACGGGGATGTTTTGTACCTTCTTTGGAAGGAGTGGACTATGTGTCTTGTTGCCTCCAAGATGTTTGGAGTGAATTCTATTATTTGTTTCCTCCTTGTGTTGGAGTGGTTATGATTCCTAGGTTGTATGCACTGGTTTTTCTCTTGGAGTATGGTTTTTATGGTGTGTTTTCCATTAGAAGAGTGGCTTATGTTAGGTGTCGAAGCCCAAAGAGGTAAACTGGGTAACCTTCAGAAGTGAGTTAATCAAGTGATAACTAAATTAATGTACTTATATGATTAGGATACATTTCACACTAATCAAGATAATTTAGCCTCACTCATAGACACAAGGGCTCGTTTAGACTTGGGATGAGTGAGAAGGCCTGAAATGGCATGGTCATCTATCTTGTCCTTACGAGAGGTATTTGATGCCGCATGAGTGAGCATGAGGGTCGGCATTCGGTTGAGGTCACCAGGATATCTGGAGCCTATGAAGAATTCCCAGAGGAGATCTCATGACTAACTATGCGATGACACTCTATCTAGGACAACAGTTGTTTATTGTTTTATGTGTATGGTTCTCTAAACATACTTGATATATTTTATGTCTGGAAGCAATGTGACCTATGTCAATGATGTGAGTGTTGTACTTGAGTTGTACTTGTTTATTGCATTTGTTTGGTTATGTTAGTATGAGTCTGCCTTTGGTTAGTGGTTGTAGATATTTTTCCATGTTACTTTGTTACTATCTCCTAGCATGGGGGGTGGGCCTTCGGGTACCACTTGGTTGGGTGGAACATGCACCATACACCATTGGGTCCCCATTTATCTTTAGTACTTGGTGGTGAGATATCCAGAAGGACAACTCACGGTTCTTGTTGTAATTTCTTGCATTGTAATATTTCTATTTGTATAAGTTATTTCACCCCTCTTATGTTTATGAGGTGGAATTCTATAATTGTGACACTTTTGTACTATTGTCTCATTCAGGGAATGAGTGATGTAACTATTGGAGTAAATTGTTTATGAAATTGTATCTTGGATGTTTATCTTATTATGTTATGTGGTATCCTTATGATGTATGATGTTTATTTCATAAATTATTTAATGTTATGATTATATGTAATATGTATGTGTGGGTTTAAGTAATCCTAACCTTGTAGCCTTAGAGGTTTTTGTTAATTAGTAAGTGAATGTGTATGTTAATTTCACTTTAAAAAAAAATATCGGTTCGCTTAAGTCATTAATTACAACTTCCTCTAGGGTTGTGTGGCGGGGCATTATAGTGGTTTTCAATTATGCTTGTTGCTTACTAGATACTTTGTCAGACATCTTTTCCACCATGTATTTGGCATGGCAGATAGTATGTTTATTTGATTTGAGTCATGTGTAATTCCAATTAAATTTCTTATAGCTTGATGATGTGGCATTAATTAGCAATATGAGATATTTTATTTCTTGCATGGATAAGCGTTATCTCTAGTGGCTAGGGAAGTGTGTATGTATTTTTATGGTTGTATCTTTTTGTTTATTGTGAGGCCCAACCCTGTCTATAAATTATGTGACACCTTGATAAGGAAAATTATGCTAGTTTGATGAATAAATTAATGATTCAATCCAATTCCATGTTTAATAGATTATTGTGATAAATTCTCTTTAGTAAATGAAAATGGGAAAAATGTTAAGAATGAATGTGAGCAGATAATATTTAGATTCTTGAAAAAGTATCATATGAAGAATACACTTAGATCAATATGAGCTAAATAATTCTATGTACCTAAAATTGGTTTGAATCTCACTAATAAGTTTCATGTTACTTGGAAAATGATAATAGTTAGGAACAAAGAAAGACTTTGGAAAGATCAAGAAAAAGTTCCAGAAGGATTGCTAGCCAAGAACCATCAATGTAAATTTAAAGGATGACTCTAATCAATGAGGGGTATACCTAAGGTAGGATAATTTGAGGAAAAATTATATAAATTAGATATCAAGTTGCATGATGAATTTTATTAGAGGAAGGAGTGTCCAAGAGTAAATTTAGTAGTGTAAATAAATTATTTAGCTAAGGTTAGGTTTTCATTATTATTTCATGCATGCTCGAAGTTTTCATCTTTCATAGGGAAAGAAAATGAATATCTATGTTTATTATGATTACGAACTATTGAATTTGATCTTATTGATATTTTGAACATGTATTTATTATATTTCTAACCTAACATGTATTTGGAAAAATACATGTGAGAGTAATGTCAAGGGTAAAAAAGGGAGAAATACCTAGACCCAAGTTAAATATTTATCTTTTAAAGTTTTAAATTTTGACCTTATCACCTAGGAGGTAGTTAGGGTTTTGTGTAAGTTTAAATTGTGTTAGGGGTTTTAATGATTGATAATTTAGTGTAATCATATTTTGTGAAGCCCTATTAAATTAAGTCAAGTGATTAAGGGTGTAAGTATAATTAGGGTTTTGAAATTCTTAGTTAGGTTTTCAATTTCGAATTGGCCTTTAAAATAGTCTTTTAGGGTGTTGTTTGGTCAATTTTATTGATATTAGTGCAAAAATAGACCCCTCAGGCCTATATCTATGGAAAGGAGACCTTTTGGACATGTGACATTGTTCTTGGGGCATCATATGACCCTTCAAAAGTCCACTTGAAAGAGTGTGACGAATTTGAATCCTTGGGAGTTGGATGAAGTGACTTGTCACTCTCCCACCACACTCCCCAAAGTTCATCAATGAGTTTGGGAAGAGGATAAAATATTTCACATGTGTAAAGCCACCTTTAAGAGATGTTGGGTAGAGTATCATTGTGTATTCCCAATCTCCCCAAAAGTCTCACACATGTGTGAGAACTTGTGGGGATATGTGTTGAAAGATCGAATGAGAGAGTGACAAGTGTCTCTCTCTCATTCAAATGAATTCAAGTTGAATTTCTATATACTTGGGTGGAAAAGAGGAAATGGATATTACCCACTTCTCCTCTTGGAGAATTTTGTTTTGATAATTTAAATTTGGAAGAGGAAAGCAAGGAGCTCTCACATGTAAAGGAGAGGATCAAGGAACAAATTTGTGGAGATAAGTTATCCTTCTCATTGTTACCAAATTTGCTCAATTAAGAGAATTATTATTGTGTTATTTTGGTTAAATTTGTCAAAAACAGGTTAGGGAAGACACAAAATCTTTATGTATGCAAATTTAGAGTGGTTTGGGAATGGGCAGTAAAAAATAAATCATAAATAAACTATTCTTGTTAGTCTCACTACCAAGATCATTGGTAGCCATTTAATTCTTGCTCGAGGGTATGGCTAGAGCCCATGAGGCTTCATGATGCCATTAAGGTAGGGTGGTGAGTAAGCCTCGTTCTTTTGTGTTTTATTCATTATATTCTTAAATATTGTTGTAATATTGAAGACAAGAGTCTTATTGTAAAATTAAAGATTATAAAGACGAATGTATACTTTATGTTTTTATAAAAAAAATTGTCTTCATAATACAAGTTTGTAATAAAAGCAAGTCTTCTTCTTGGGAATGTATGGTAATTGTGTCCTCAAATGTTATTTGTGTCATTTTGAGTAAAATTTGTAACATGACAAGTTTATGTAAAGAGTTTTGATCTTATTGTGACATGGAGAAGAAAATATTTTGTAAACATTAAAAATAAGCGTATGAGGATGAGGAGTGGTTTTTATTTAACATTTGAAAGAAATAGCATGTAGACTTATTATAGTTCCTTTGTAAATGGATGAGTAACCTAAGTTCTCTTGACAAAAAATTAATTGGATATCATTTAAATGTTGGTGTGGGTTAAGTAAACAAATAAAAATAAGGAAAGGTTTGGTTTTGTAGGTCGTTGAATAAGTGAAACAAGTTAATACATACATACATATATTTATTTATTTATTTTTTTTTTTTTTTGAGTAAAGAATATGACCTTTTAATTAATGAATAAAATATTGTTTTAAAATATAATTATTTTCAAGTTCTTGCTTTTTAGACAACTAATATATTGGTGTAACACATTTATTTTGGATAAATGAAAAAAAAATCCAATTATTGAGGATTTTAAAAGATTTACTTTCTAAAGTTGTAAAATATTACTTTCTAAATTTTAAACAACTCTATATCTTTTGGGAAATATAATATAAATTTCTAAATATTTAGCCGATAGGCTATATATATTATGAATGCACTTTGAGGGAAAACCTATCTCACGTCTAAAACAACTTTAAATTCATCGTGAAACAAATTTAACTTGTCATGAAATAGATTTCAACTCGTCGTTAAAAGGTTTCACTTTCTGCAAAGTTCTCACATTCGTTGCCTCGCACCTAAGAACCAATTTTATCGTGCAATAGATATTTTTGTTGTAAAAGCTGCCAAAATATTGTCTCGAGCTCAACAATCAGGTAGTTGTAAGACCTATCGCCGAATTTTCCACCAATCTTTTGTACATTATTAATTATGCTCCTTTCATTTTTGCTTCATTTTGTTGCGCATTCACATTATTATCTGCACTCTCGTACATCTTCTATAATGTTTGCAATTACCAATTATATTTTCCCCCTACAAGGCCATAAAGATTTCGTTCCAAAGCTCAGACTTCTTGCTACATACAAACCATGGCTCTAACTCGGAAACTGCCCTGGACAATATGCATTCAAAACGTGGGTGCATAAGCAAGACACAAGAACTATTTGATAAAATGCCTCATTGCGATGATGGCAGGATAAGAAGATTGATTTGTCAAAAAGGCATTAGAATCTTTCAAGAAAATAGTTATAAATTATGGTCTCACAAGCTTAGACAAGGCATATGAACTGTTTGGCAAGCTGCCTCAAGAAAACAGGATTTCATAGAATGTGATGATTTTAGGAGATGCACATAATGGTTTTATTGAACAACTTTAGAAACTTTCAAGCAACAAAAATCAGCAGGGGTAAAGGTAAATCCTGCAATCTTTAGACATGTATGCAAAATGTAGAACATAGACAAGTCACATGGATGGTTTGACAAAATGCCACAAGGATATGCAGTCTCAAGGCTACCATGATTACGGGCTATGCACATAAACTATTTTATTAAAAGGGATTTAGGAATTTTCAAGCAAATGCAATTGACAAGTAAGAAGCCCAAATTGTGCATCCCTTTCCCAATATAATAGTCAATCAACAAGTTTAAGATGTTTCTGCAAGCAAAGGCACATATATCTTTACTTATCGATATAGTATTTTTCATCATACTGCAATAAAACTATGAAAATCATTTTGGTTTTGAACGATAAAATTTCTACAAAGGCACTGGTAGACATGTATGCAAAATGTGAAAGCATTGACACAACACGTGAAGTGCTTGACAGAATTCCTGAAAGAAATGTGAAGCATAGACAAGGCACATGAACTGTTTGATAGAATGACTGTCAAGGATTTGATCTCATGGGATGCAATGATTGCAAGGTAAGCATTGAATGGTATTGCACAAAGGCTTTAGAAATTTTCAAGAAATTGCAATAGACAGATTAAAAAAACAAAATCTAGAGCATTGAGCTAGATGCAAATATAACAAAGTTCTATAGCTCTTGATTTAATAATATAAATTTTGCATTAGTTATGGGTTTGATTGACTCAATATCCATCGATTTATACAACAATCAAGTTACTATCTATTAGTAACTATTAATGTTTCATACTATATATAGTTTAAACCATAAAGCAATGCAAATGCAATTTAATCCTCAAATTTCAATAGTATATTATATATAGTATATAATGTATATATATAATGTTTATATAGGTAAAAATTTAAATTGGGAACTAAAAAATTGAAATATAATTATTTAAATAGGTGGGATTTAGTTTCAAACATTATGATTAAGGATGTTATTGATATTATGTATACTTTATTTGTTAATGTTTAAAAAATTAGTGTTTTTAGTGTGCTTACTAATCATGAGTAGCATGGAATTGATCCCAAAGGTGCAAATTCAATCTATTGGAAGTGTATGCTAAATTTTGTGTACTTTTTCCCTAAATTTATTTGTAGCAATGACATTATTTAGGAATACCTTAGGTAAAAAAAAATTAATAGTGAGAGTTAAGTTCTCCTTGCTCAACAATTTTTTTATTGTCTATGGAAAATTAAAAAGTGTAAAAAAGAAAAGGGTTTGGAATTCTACTTAAACAAAAGGCGATATTGTAACACTTCACCTAATGTGATGATAGGAATATGGCATGGCACTACATGCATGATCATTTATGTTCTAGATAAATAGAAAGGGGTTGCATTTAATGTTTTTTAATTTAAATGGCTGCAAAAAAATTAGCACTACAAATCTCTAAATCAAATCGAATTTTATTAGCCTTAAGTCTGAGATATTTGTAGGTCCCATTTTCATTTATTGTGAATATATTGAAGTAGCAACAATAGGCAGATAGGTTTTGCTTCATAGTAATAAATTTAGAGACCAATTTTATTTTATACAACTTTCTTTCATATGATGCATACTCAAAGAGATGTATGACAATTTGTTCCTACTTGAGCGTGCATGGAATTGACCATGTGGCATTTCAACCAAGTGTAGTGCATGCAAATTTACATTCTTGTAGTACAACATGCTACCAATCTTATATTATCACCTACAATTCCTCTACAACACCTACTTTCACTTTTTTTATAAAACCTATACCAATTTTTATGTGCATCCATTACCTTCTTCTGTAACTATATAGGAACAAAATACATGAAAATGAAACAAACTATGTGTCATCTCATTTTATACTACCACATGGAATCATCAACTACTCAATCACCACAAATGAAATAGATACATTTATCTTTCATTCAATTTTCTTGCACCAAATATGTATTACAAATATTTTGTACATTTTGCAAACAAGCTTGTATACATTTCAAACTACACTTCCTTACCATGTTTACTTTTATATATTATTCTATCAACGTAACCCTTGCACCCCCTCTGGTGCAAGTGCTAGTTATTAACCAACTAATAATCTAGATAAAGAAAAATAAAAAGACAACTCATATTCCATAATGATGACTAAGTCTTTCTTAAAATAATCTTAAAATAATTCCTTAAATCTAACAATCAGATTTAAGAAAGATATTATTGGATAAATCATTTTGAATAAAAATAAATACATATTATACATATATATATATATATATATATATATATATATATATATATATATATATATATATATATATTATTTATATAAATATTAAAAAACATATAATATATGTCCATACATATTTAGATATTCATCAAAAGTACTGGTTTTTATTGGTTTATTATATACATAGTATAATACTTGAAAATGTATTTATATATTCAAACAAAAGGATTTGGTTAAAAAAAAAAAAAGTAAAAAGAAAAAAGAAAAAAGAGGGGGGCTATTCATTGTTGTGTTTTTTCTTTTCTTTTTTATAAAATAAAGTAATAAACAATATAATACAATTTCAAACTGATGTGTAAAAAATAAAATAAATAATCATTTGTCCTCCAAACCCTAGGGGGAAATCCCTTTACCAAGCCCTTATTGTCCAGATCCTCCTGTAATAACATCTAAAAATGTATATGTTGTGCAACTAAGAAAAAAATATAGAAAAATAAATACAGAGATCCCTGTAATATGAAAAATAGCCCTCTGTAAAATGAGGACACATATACATATGTGAATAATTTTCTTCCTGAAACACAATAGAATGAGATCTTATGTATGGATCTGCACCTTTGGTAGATTTAGCAAAATATATAATGGAAACTATATTTAATCATCCCTCTTAAAGGTGCTATGTCTCTACACACAACAAACAAATGAAAGAAAATTTAAACAATCTGCGGTAGTGACTATGCATGTAGAAATTTTATGAGTTAAATTTTATACATTTCTTACAAATCCTTAAAATAAGATCTGTTCAAAACATTTGAGGAGATTATGCACATCAAACACAGTAAAGAGCCAATGAAATGTGATTATGTCGTTCTGAACTGAAACAAAAAATCTCTACGATGTCTTCATCTATTTAATCTATAGATCATGTGGCATGGTTGGCTACATACTACCATCCTTCAAGCTCCAAAAGATTGTTTTGTTGCCCCCTATCCTCTCTCAGACCTGCATAGAATGCAACACCTCTCCAACTCTAGCCTGGGTAAGATGGTATTATAATTTTGGTTTAGCATTCCAAATGTTATCATAATGAGATTAGACATTGATGTTTATGTGATAGGTTATCATGAGTAGTTATTATGTTGGATTACATGCTTAGTTATCATTGCTTTTGTATGATTATGGACAGAAAGGGATGATGTCATAACACTTGTATCCGAGAGGTTTACGATATCATGATCTTTTTCCTAATGATTGGTGTTGTTTCAACTATATGATATATGTTATATGAGCATGTACTTTAATGTGTAATTGGAGTGATGCAGGTACTGAGTATCGACTCCGCTTGGATTCACAGGTTTGAGCATACTCCTATTCCCCGATGGTGGTTACTGAAGGTAGTCATAGGCCAAATGTCCCCTAGCCCATTGTATCTTATTAGTGCAATGTTTCTGAGCTGTTGTCTTACCATCTGGTTACCTAACAGTAACGTCCAGAGCACCTTTTTGTTGTATGTGGTTTACCAATATGTCTCATTGAGATATTTTTCTATGGTTTTTGTTAATATTTTATGTGGCTTTATTTTGATTGCCAGTGTTTCGATGTGGTTTCTTTGGCAACCTTTCATGGTTTCAAATATGATATTTTATAGTATTTAACTAATTGGAGATTGAAATTGTTATTTCCACGAGATTTTAAATATGTTATGTTAAGTGATTTTATTGATCATTCGAGAGAATGATATATTTCATTTGCTAATTTTAAATGAGTTTATTAATCTCTTTTATGAGCCCTTATAATCTTATTTAATCATTTTGGGGAGCTCATATATTTTAATAATTGGATTTAAATTATCATTTTGTGTGTTATTGTAAATGTTGGATATGGAGTGATTTTAAATTACTTAAATTGGAGAGCTTTAATAACTTGTTTATTGAAATGTCTTATTTCATTTTATTGTTTTGGGAGAAAATATAAAAGGGAAGGAAGTTTTATTTTGTGAGAATTATTCTTTTGGGAAGGAGAAGAATTTTTTTGTTTTTCTTGAAGGAGAAGGAAAAACTCCTTGAATGGGGCAGCAGAGTTGGGGGAGCAATGTGGAGATTGGTTGAGAAGAAATTTGTGACCATCTAATTTTTGACTTCAGCATGTCATTTCCTCCTTGTTGTCATATTTTGGAACCTAGTCGTGCCTTTTATTTAGAGAAATCTTTCTTTTCAAATTTGCAAAAAATAATGTGTTTTTATGTAGTTCATGAATCCTTTGAATTTTTGGTGGTATTGAATGTGGTTTAGTTTAGAAATAGTAAGTTTTACATTTCATTATGGCAAGATTATTCTTTTATACTATTTTATGAATATCTTGGGGATGAAGAATGTTTGTTTTGGATTTGAGTTGCTACCCTGTAGTTTTCTTTAAGGCAGACTTGACTGTGCATTTCCAACTTATTTTATTGTCAATGTTGTTCTAAAAATAAATTCATTCTTTTGTCTTAAACTATGAAACAAAGGTGGGATTCAACTAGAAATAGTTAAATCTAAAATGGGTTGTTAGAAAAATAGAATTATGGACATTTTAAATCCTTTCTTTTTAAAAATTTATGTCCAACTTGTTAAAAAAAATTTAAAAAATGTTTTTCTTTGTTGCTCATTCACCACTTGTTAAAAACAAAAACTAAGGGTGGATTTCATGTAGAAATGCCCAAATTTCAACCGAGTCTTTGGCATATTTTAATTCTAGGCACTTTCATTTTTGGCCAAATTTGTGGCTACTTGTAAAATGACCTTTTTTCATTGCTGCTCATTTACCGCTTATTAAAAATGTAAAATTAAATTAAATTCCATGTAGAAATGTCAAAATATGAACTGGATTGTTGTTCGATTTTTAAATTGGGCACTTTAATTTTTCACATTTTTGCCCAGCCATGCTTAAAATGACATTTTTCTAAACAACAACTTATTTCAAGTCATAAAATTGAAAATTAAAGATGGAATCCATCTTGAAACATCGAAATTTGAAATGGGTTGTTCAATTTTATATCTGAGCACTTTTATCTTTTATGAAAAATTTATGCCTCTTTCTCATGCATTTGAACAACAGTTAAAACTATGTTTTGTGCCACTGCCACTTGCTAGATTTAATCTGATTTAAAAGTGATTTTGCGAGATGATTTAATGAGGTTTATACCGATTATATGATTGGTTTCTTTTATGAAGTTAACGGTGAATGTTTGAATGTATTTGATTTGCTTGTGAGTGTATGAGATCAGTTGTTTGAATGATTTCACAACAATGTTTGTTTGACTATGTTAAATGGTTTCAATGATGGTTTTAATGGTTTTTTTATTGTTTCATATTCTTTGGGTTCCTCATTTGGTTAAACAAGATAGAATAAAATAATATAAGAAAATGAGTCATCGTGTATAGCCTTGAGCGCTTGTAAAGGCTAAGGATGCATTCGAGATGGCCTATCCATTTGTAGAACATTGAGTTATCTATTTTTAGGGTGTTGATCTAGGCATGATTGAGTTCTTTGTCTGTATGAGGGGTGTACTTGACTCCGTGTGGTGTCATCCCTTCGAACATGCATGATGACACTTCATCTAATTTTCACTCTTGTATCTTGTATTTTGTAATCCTGAGTAGTACCCGACATGTATTGTATGAGCATCTTCATATTGTGTCATTGGCCTTATGCTTGGTATTTTGGTTTGCTTCATGTATGATGTGAGTGTTGGCCTTATGTTACACTTGTCTTGTTTCTTTTGCTTGGGCCTTTTGAATGCCTCTGAGCATGGTGGGGTTGTCTCTCTAGAGTCCACATGGTAGGGAGGCGTTACCATTGCCATTGGGGACCAACGTACAAGATTTTTGGAGTACTAGTTGGAGTCTTTCTCTCTCTTGTGCTTATTTTATCAGTTGATGTATCTTATTCATGGCTATGTCATTGTACTCATGTATGTTCTCTTATGTAAATTTTGATCTATTGCGAAAGAAGATGTAATCATATTAGTTAATGAAAAGAAATGTGATGTTTGTATTTGGCTTATGGGATTCGGTGTTGGTATCGGACTCACTTGTTTTATGATAATCCTTACGGATTTTTTTCCATTAATTTTCATGCAAATAATCAACATCTTGGTGGTGTTTTCTCTTCATTTATTTGATCTGCAAATTTTTTGGAGCATCGACGTCTTCTATCTACTATCTTGTGTCTTGTAGCAAAGGTTTTGGAGCATCGACGTCTTCTATTTTTTGTCTTGTGTGTTGCAGTGAAGGTTCCGAAGAAATAGGTTCCAAAGTAGAGCAACAAGTTCTGGAGTAGAGCAGCAAGGTTCTGGAGCAACAGGTTCCGAAGCAATAGGTTCCAAAGCAGCAAGTTTTGAAGCAAATTTCTAGAGCTATCTTGTTTGCTCCTGTTTGGATTTTCTCAGGAGGGTGGATTAGTCCTCTCCTTGAAGTTGTATTTTAGGTCATATTTGACCATCTTTGTTGATGTTTTATTAAATTGGTAATTATTTTATGTGTATTTTATTCTTTTTATTCAAAAAAAAAAATTATCTTGTCATTTTTTGGCTCTTAACCTTCAGGGTTGCGTAGAGGGATGCTACATCTAGCATCAGAGCCCATGTTTACACACTAAGAGCTATGGTGTACTTGAGTCTTCTATGTTATGTTGTGTTTAGCATGTGTGGTGCGAGCTTGTTATATTTTTTTTCATAGTTTTGTTGTTTAACATTCATGTCATAGTATGGTGTATAAATCGTCCTTGTGATGATCTATTTTGACGTGTTTCTTGTTTCTTTAGGATGCCCCTAGAGGGTAGAGCCAGGGGAAAAGTTAGAAGTAGAGCCCATGTTGTAGCACTGAGATCCCTACTGGTGGTTGATATTTGTTTGGTGTGTGGTGTGTGGTGGATAGCAACAAGTGTTGTTGGTTTTTATCCCTTGTGTGCCTATTGAGAAATGCTTTTGTGAGGGTTAGTGAGACCCTCGAGCCTACCAAGAAGTTTATTCCTATTGGTCTACTTTCTTGATGTGTGGCTCTTTCATTATGGAAAGGTTTGTGACCCTTGAGTGGTTTCCTAAGTGTCATTGTAGCTCATGTGGTTGCAGTGTGCTTGATGTGTGTGTTACAAGTATTTTTGTGGTGAGATAGTCATAAGACCTTTTGCCTTGAGTGCCTTAGTATGGAATTTTAGAGGGTTGAGTTTCCCAACCCTACCTTTTGTTGTGGAGGAATGATGTCTCCTAGGCCTTTCCTTACCCTACAATATTGGAGTGATTCTCTTGGTTGAGAGTCTCTTGAAGTTAAGATTGATTACATTCCTTTATCCTTTGTTGCGGGTGGGCATGGTTGACCGTAGTTAGTTGGTGGGTTGCAGGTGACACGTGTTGCCTAAAATTACCCTTGCTTGGTTTCTTAGTTCATGATTTTTGGAAGGTTTGTTCTACCTTAAGGGTGCCAAGAAGTTTCATTTGTGTGTATTCTCTTCTTGAATTTTTTTGTTTCTCATTACCATTCAAAAAAAATGGTGCAAAATTTTCAGCGCATGTCTTCTTGTGTTTTACCTCCTTGTGCTAGTATTTGTTAGATTGACCCTATGTGGTTTGGGAGTTGCTTTTGCATGTTATATTATATTGAGATTACAAAATATGGTAATAGAAAATGAATGATCATGTTGTTGGTGCATAGAGATTATTGCATGCTCTCATACGATTGATGCATTTGTGTGGAAGTGATTATGTGATAATGAAATCATGTTTGCATTCATGTTTGTGTCAGAATTGTAAATCTCTCTCTTCATCTCTCTTTTCTCATTGGTTTAATTAAGATTCCTATCTTTGAGTGTGTGGTGTATTGAAATCTATTGTATGTTGTCTTTTATGAGCAACTGATTATGTTTTTGTGAAGGTTTGTTTTATTAGATCAAACGTTGGGTAAAGGACCTAAGTCCCCAAGTTGCATTCATAATCATGGAACATGTATGAATTTGAATAAAAAATCATTATGCATTAAGTAAAAGTTTAGAGAAAAGGGGAGTAGTGAATTCATTTCAATATTAATGATAAATGAAAAATGTTAAATGTATGTTGAAGTGATGATGTTGCATACCTTGTTTTGAGTAAAAAATATAATGATATTGCACTATGTATAGGAAATAAATGTGGTTAACATATGTGTGTAGTAAGGTGATTTACCACTTAATAATTGTGAATGTGAGAATTATTATGGCATTGATGATTTACTCCATGTAGCACTGTGGTATATTGCATGTGAAAAAGGTTGTAATTATAAAATTATGTTTAATGATATTATTGTCTTGAAAAAAGAAGATTGTATGGATGTTGGAAGTACATGTTCTTGGGAAGTTTGTTTTGATCTTGAATAATTAGAAGTGGATAATTGTCTTATTTTGGTAAGATGAATAGGAAAAGGTACTCCCTATTATGTGAACATCTTGTATTTGTGCTCATGTTGAGTATTGTGAATATCCTATGTTTGAGTTGTGTTCCCATGGGATTGTGGTATAGGGTACCCATCCATGAATGATATGATTTTGGAAATGGAATCACATTGGTTATGAAAATATAAGTATTTATGGTATGTGATCTTTTGAAAAGTAATGGAATTGAGTATGTAAATGTAACCCCTCTGTAAATGTGATAAACCAGTAACTGTGCATTGGTTGAGTGTTGTCAATACCCCGTACTTGCATTGTGTGCCCATGGGATGGTGATACTATGTACCCATTCATGAGGAATATGTTGTATCTTAGGTGTGGGATTAATAAAACCATTATGTGTGTTTGTATGTTTGTTACCTGATTGAGGGCCAACCCATGTGTGGTTGAAATTTATATGTATAAGAGTAACCAAAATCTAGTTTTGTAGATTCTCTTATTTTGGTTCTCTAGCCCCTTAGTCCGTGAAGGGGTAGTAACAACCACAAATTTTCTCGGGTGGAGTGTGCACTATACGCATATTGTAGCGCAGAGTGGTCTCGGTTCAACTAATCCCAAGGAAAGTACTCACTACTTCCCTTTATGATTGATCAAGGTACTTGATCCATATGTGTTAACCTAATTCCTCAGTTTTGAGTACAACATTGGTTTGCTAGTTTTGTCTGGCTGCCTATAGGGGTATTGATCTGGCATTAGCGAGTCAACTCGTCCATATGAGAGGTGAGACTCAGGTAGCCCCATATTGATATACTCATATATGCATTATATATATCATATTTGCATGTGTTTTGACATGATGTAATGGATATGATGTCACGTGCATAGACACGTGAAGGTGCACTATAAGATTTTGTTATCATAGCCTACTTGTGTGATGAGTGTAATGGGGCCTCGTACACTTGTAGAGGGATACTCATGGTTTTTTTTTACAGTGTTTGGGTCGATTGGCATATGGGTATGTCCTAGCCATGTATACCTCTGGCTACGGCGAGTACCTGTGTGTTCCTTCTCCACAAGGTATCGCTATGCGGGGTATGTTCTACGTGTGCCTACTTTCGTAGAGCCACAAACACACTGTCATGTGGCATATGACCAGTACGTGTCTTCTCTGGTTGGTGTATGGCCATGTTGTGTTGAGATGCAATGTAGGATGGGTTCGAGGTGCACACCCATTCGAGAAGTCAAGGAGCGTGTGAGCCACTTGGCAAGTCCATGTCGCATGACGACGTGATGTGAGGTGTAGCCAAGTACACCTCATGCCATGTGGTTGGCATGCTCACTCTGCACCACATGGGAGACTACTACGATAGTTAGATGTTTTCCCCTCCTTCCTCATTTGGTGACTAGTATCTAGTCACATAGTGTTGTACAATGCAATTTCAAAGATTGTGGACTTTCTTTATGGTTATTGATGATCTTTTATTGATTATGAAGGCCGAAACTTTGTTTATATTTGATTGTGATGGTTTAGCCACACCTTGTGATCTTCATTTGCATGTAACTCTCGTGGTTACATTTGATTTAGTGTTGAAATTGTGTGCATCTCTTACTTTATTTTTAAAATTGAATCTTTATTCGATATTTATTTATGATCTTTGGTGGCTAAACTAGTTTTTTATTTGTTGTTTTCAAATGTTGGTCATGTGTCATATTGTGATTCCTCTCCAAAGAAATATGAGGTGGACTTGGTGAGTGTATACGAGAAAGTAGACGTAGGGAACCTTGAGGATGGGGGTATGTGAGACTGTTATACAGCTAGGACCCACTACCCACCTATGTGTGATGACTATCTCTTAAAGGCTAACCACCTTATACAACAAGGGATAGGTCATTGTGGTCTTGTTTGGATGGTATCACCGTGTGTGTGTAGCCTAACACCATCAAACCACTGAGTGTGAGGTATGGATTATGTGAGATGGATATTGGCTCTCGGCTCATGGATTATGTATCATGGATTAGCATGATGCTTACCAATGTCCAGATGGACCCTTGTGTAGTCTTGTGATGTGATTCTCAGTGATGTAAGTATGTATATATGTATAAATGCATGTTTCATATTGGATATGGTTTCATACGAAAAGTTCAAAAGTTGGCTTATTGTGCTTTAGAAAGTGTAAATTGTTATATTTTATTGAAAGTGATGTCAAATATGTTCTAATGTGTGAGATTGAAAGTGTGTGGAAAACAAATATTGTTGCAAACAATGGTGTTTTGGAAAGAATTGAGTGTTTATGCATCTTCATTACCCTATTCTTAGTGGAAATCAATGTGTATTTTAACCTATTTTTCGAATGAATGTGGGTGTTAAAATAAATGTTTATTTTGAGAATTGTGATACATGTGATGTCAGCAAGATTAACCATGCTATTTTGTTTCATGTTGAGACCTTATGAGTAAGGCATATGTTAATATATTGATAATGATTCCTAGAAAGGTGAATGTTAAATGGATGTCCTTTCTATTTCATTCAATCATGAATGATCTATATTATATTTCTCATCTTTAGAATGAAGTAAAATCTTTTAATGAAGATTTTTAAATTTTGAGTACTAATGTGTGACATGGTTGCATATTGAGCTTACATGACTTCCAAGAGTAATTCAAATCTTAAGGGGGGAGGATGTAACACCTCTCCAAATCCAACCTAGGTAAGATGGTATTTTAATTTTTGTTTAGCATTCCAAATGTTATCATAATGAGATTATACATTGGTGTTTATGTGATAGGTTATCATGAGTAGTTATTATGCTAGCTTACATGTTTAGTTATCATTGATTTTGTATTATTATGGACAAAAAGGGATGATGTCGTAACACTCGTATTCGAGAGGCTTATGATATCTTGATCATCTTCTAGATGATTGATGTTGTTTCAACTATATGATATATATTATATGCACATGCACTTTGATGTGTTATTGAAGTGATGTAGGTATTGAGTATCGACTCTGTTTGGATTCACAGGCCTGAACGTACTCCTATTCCCCAATGGTGGTTACTGGAGGTAGTCATAGGCCAAATGTCCCATAGCATATTGTATCTTATTAGTTCAATGTTTCTGAGTTGTCTTACCATTGGGTTACCTAACGGTAACGTCTGGAGCACCTTTTTGTTGTATGTAATTTACCAATATGTCTCAATGAGATATTTTGCTATGGTTTTTGTTAATCTTTTATGTGGCTTTATTTTAATTGTTAGTGTTTTGATGTGGTTTATTTGGCATCATTATGTGGTTTCAAATACAGTATTTTATAGTATTTAATTGATTGGAGATTGGAATTGTTATTTCCACGAGATTTTAAATATGTTATGCTAAGTGATTTTATTGATTGTTCAAGAGAATGATATATTTCATTTGGTAATTTTAAATAAGTTTACTAATCCCTTTTATGAACCCTTATAATCTTATTTAATCATTTTGGGGAGCTCATATATTTTAATGATTGAATTTGAATTATCATTTTGTGTGTTATTGTGAATGTTGGATATGGAGTGATTTTAAATTAATTAAATTGAAGAGCTTTAATAGCTTGTTTATTGAAATGTCTTATTTCATTTTATTGTTTTGGGAGAAAATATAAAAAGGAAGGAAGTTTTATTTTGTGGAGATTACTCTTTTGGGAAGGAGAAGATTTTTTTTGTTTTTCTTGAAGAAGAAAGAAAAATCCCTTGAATGGGGCAACAGAGTTGGGGGAGCAATGTGGAGATTGGTTGAGAAGAAATTTGTGGGCATCTAATTTTTGACTTCAGCATCTCATTTCCTGTTTGTTTTCATATTTTGGAACTCAGCCGCGCCTTCTATTCAGAGCAATCATTTTTTTCAAATTTGGAGAAATAATGAAGTATTTTGCTATAATTCATGAATCCTTTGAATTTTTGGTGGTATTGAATGTGGTTTAGTTTGGGAATAGAAGTTTCGCATTTCCTTATGGCAGAATTATTCTTCTATACTATTTTGTGAATATTTTGGGGATGGAGAATGTTTGTTTTGGATTTGAGTTGCTACCCTGTAGTTTTTTTTTATGACACTTGACTGTGCATTTCCAACTTGTTTTATTGTCAATGTTGTTCTAAAAATAAATTCATTCTTTTGTCTCAATCTATGAAAAAAATGTGGGATTCAACTAGAAGTAGTTAAATCTAAAATGGGTTACTAGAAAAATAGATTTCTGGGCATTTTAAATCCTTTTTTTTTTAGTTTTTGTTCAACTTGTTAAAAAAAAATTTTAAAAAAAAAATTGCTGCTCATTTATCACTTGTTAGAAATGAAAAATAAGGGCGGATGCCATGTAGAAATGCTCAAGTCTCAACTGGGTCTTTGGCATATTTTAATTTTGGGCACTTTCATTTTTGGCCAAATTTGTGCCTACTTGTAAAATGACGGTTTTTCATTGATGTTCATTTACTGCTTATTAAAAATGTAAAATTAAATTAAATTCCATGTAGAAACATCAAAATATGAATTGGGTCATTGTTCCATTTTTAATCTAGGCACTTTTATTTTTCACGTTTTTGCCCAACCATGCTTAAAATGACGTTTTTCTAAACAACACCTTATTTCAGGGCATAAAATTGAAAATTAAAGATGGAATTCATCTTGAAACATCGAAACCTGAACTGGGTTGTTCGATTTTAGACCTGAGCACTTTTATCTTTTATGGAATTTATATGTCTCTTTCTCATGCATTTGAACAACAGCTAAAACTATGTTTTGTGTCACTCTCACTTGGTAGATTTAATCTGATTTAAAAGTGATTTTGCGAGATGATTTAATGAGGTTTATACTGATTATATGAATTATTTCTTTTATGAAGTTAATGATGAATGTTTGAATGTATTTGATCTGCTTGTGAGTGTATGAGATCAGTTGTTTGAATGATTTCACAACAATGTTTGTTTGGTTATGTTAAATGGTTTCAATGATGGTTTTAATAGTTTTTTCATTATTTCATATTTTCTTTGGGTTCCTCTTTTGGTTAAATAGGATGAAATAAAATAATATAAGAAAATGAGTCATCGTGCATTGCCTTGAGCATTTGTAAAGGCTAAGGATGCACTCAAGATGGCTTATCTGTCTACAAAGCGTTGAGTTATCTACTTGCAAGGCGTTGATCCAGACATGATTGAGTTTCTTGTCTGTATGAGGGGTGTACTTGACTCCATGTGGTGTCATCCCTTCGAGCACACATGATGATACTCCATCTGATTTGCACTCTTGTATCTTGTATCTTGTAGTCATGAGTAGTACCCAACATGTATTGTATGAGCATCTTCATGTTGTGTCATTAGTCTTATGCTTGGTATTTTGGTTTGATCTGTGTCTGATGTGAGTGTTGGCCTTATGTTACCCTTGCCTTGTTGCTTTTTTTGGGACCTTGTGACTGTCTCTGAGCACAGTGGGGTGGTCTCTCTAGAGTCCACATGGTAGGGAGGCATTGCCACCGCCATTGGAGACCGATGTACAGGATTTTTGGAGCACCAGTTGGAATCTTTCTCTCTCTTGTGCTTATTTTATCAATTGATGTATCTTATTCATGGCTATGTCATTGTACTCATGTATGTTCTCTTATGTATATTGCAATCTCTTGGGAAATAAGATGTAATCATATTAGTTAATGAGAAGAAATGTGATGTTTATATTTGTCTTACGGGATTTGGTGTTGGTATCAGACTCACTTGTTTTATGATAATCCTTAAGAATTTTCTTTCTATTAATTGTCATGCAAACAATCAACGCCTTGGTGGTGTTTTCCCTTCCTTTCTTTGGTCTGCAAAGGTTCTAGAGCATCAGTGTCTTCTATTTGTCATCTTGTGTGTTGTAGCGAAGGTTCCAAAGCATTGACGCCTTATGTAAGTTGTCTTGTGTGTTGCGGTGAAGGTTTCAAAGAAACAGGTTCCGAAGCAGAGCAGCAAGTTCCGGAGCAAAGCAACAAGGTTCTAGAGCAACAGTTTCTGAAGCAATAGGTTCTAGAGCAGGAAGTTCCAAAGAAAATTTCTGGAGCTATCCTGTTTGCTCCTGTTTTGGATTTTCTCTGGAAGGTGGATTAGTCCTCTCCTTGAAGTTGTATTTTAGGTTATATTTGGCCATGTTTGTATTCGTTCTATTGAATTGGTAATTATTTTATGTGTATGTTATTTTTTCTATTAAAAAAAAATGATCTTGTCCTCTTGTGGCTATTAACCTTCGGGGTTGCATAGATGGATGTTACATAGAGAAACAAACACAAACAAGAAAATAAAATGGAAGGAGAGACTAGGGCACTCATCACATAGTGCTCAATTAGGGTTTCATTCTAACCTTTTGTTCTATTTTATTTTACTTTTATTGCAAGCATAAAACTTGGTAATTTAGGTTAATAGACTTTAATGTGAATTAAAGTTTGTTATATTGGTAGAACCATAAAGGAATTATTTTTAAAGTGGCTAATAATTTAATCGTGAGTAAATATTAGAAAATTTACATTTATTTTATAAAATAAGTGAGTAACTATTTTATTGAATTATATTTTAAGCTATTTATCATATGTATATAATAAATAAACAAATTTAATGATATAATCGTTGAGATTAGCATTATGTAATTAAATATGAGGATATATTTGGCAATTTAAATTTATATAAATTAGAATTTAAAATCTTTCTATGGATGATTTAATTCATACTACAGAATTTTAATTATAATTAGTATAAATATATTTTATGGTGATAGGAAAAAACATACAAAACTATGTAATATTGTTGGGGTGCTTTAAACTTGAGATAAAATCTTAAAAATTATAAAAGTACAAATTCAAGTATTTTATTTAATTATCATTAGAAGTTTAATATTTTAGCATGATAATTTTATTTGGAGATTTAAATTTTAACCTCTTATTTAAGGTTAAAATATTTTAATTCAATAATGTTAGAGCATCATTTTCAAATAAGAAAACTTATCTCATATTAATTATAGATGAGAGCTCAAAAGGAAAAGATAATTATGTTGTTGTGATTAGTCATTTTAAGTCGTGCACCAACTTCATTAAGATCAACTCTTCAAAGAGTCAAATTGATAAGTGATGTAGATAAGAATCCTTAGGGATTTTTCAAGGGAAAGAGTTCAAGTTAAGTGTTAATAATTGGTAGGGTATTATAAGTTCTTAAATTCAAATAACTATAGGACTCAATAGAAGTAAATTACAAAAAAATGTGGCACTAATTTTATATCCATATTAAAATGTGGAAATGGCATCTTTATGTTACCTCCTACACTCAGGCTAAGAGGTGCCTGTACAAAGGTGTGCAATGTGTACCATAGATATATCCTTCATATCAAATACTTAGAGAGATGCATACCTTAATTTTTGAAAAAAAAAAAGTTGGGATTTCATGTTGTAAATTATGGGCATGACATTTATGTTGATTCCTTCTGAGAAATTGTGTGGGAGTTATCTCTCAATGTTTTGGGTTTTGGGATACTTTGCGTAGTCACGAGATGGTCATGCCTCATGTGCCTTGTTGTGATTTAAGTCCTTTCGGTTGTGCATTGAGGTACCCCATTTCTTGACCTTGATTTTAGGGCAGTCATAGGGGAGAGTGTCTCTTCTTGGGGCCAGTGTACAAGTGGTCACCCTTGAAAGATTTTCCCTGATTAAGTGAAAACCTAATCAATGTACCTAGTGGGTTGGGTTAGTTATCACATAATAAGATAAAAATATACACCTCACCCCTGCCATTAGTGCTTCCAAAGGCTAAGGACAGGTCAAAAAACCTGGTCGATAAGGTCACTACCTTATCTCCATGAAAGGTAAGTGGATTTGCATGAGTCACCCTATGGGGCGGCACCTTGAAATAGGATGCCTGGTTAACCATAGATGGAGGCAGCTCCTAGTTTTTAGGTAGTCTGGTGAATCCATGTAAGGCCATGCAATGACACTCTCCCATTATGCCCCTTTGTTTTCCCTTGTCTTGGTGCCTTTGGAGTTGTTTTTTGTTGATGTTTATGTTGTTTTGTGGGCTTGAGTCATGCGATGTGAGTCCTTTATGTTGTATTTTGTGGTTGAGGGTTCTTTCTTATCGAATCCTTGCATGGGGGGTGTTCCTTCGGGTTCACAAGGTTGAGTGGAAACATGCAATGCACCCATTTGGTCCCCAGGTGGTTATCATGGCGCAAACACAGTTACAGTGATCTCAGAGCTCGCACGAAGAAGATTGTACCTTTGAAGAATTCAACTTTCATTATTGTATCTTTTGTATTATGATAGTACCCTTCCCAATGTTATAAGGGAATTGGCCTTGCAATGTAACTTTGGTTTTATGTTGTGTTGTATCTATGGAAATATATTCCATGTTTGTAATCTTGAACTCTAAATTTGAAAACCATAATATGTTATTGATGTTTATGATTATATATCTTATTCTTGTTAAATGAATTTCATACTTAAATTATGTTTTATTCATGTTTCTTTCTTTTGCTTTAGTTGGAATCATTTATCATTTTAGTTGTTGGGTTCATTTAAGTAACGCACCATGTATCCCATAGGATTAGGCTAATGCTTTATGTTTTATTTATGTCTTATAATTGGTTAATGTTGTGAAATATAATTTTTGTTTTTAAAATAAATAAAAAATTAATGTTGTAGTTTTCCTATGGGATTTGTGTGGCGGGGTGTTACAACTTGGTATCAGAGCCAAGGTTAACAACATTGGGTACCCTAGGTTCAAATGAGTCTATTACTTTAACCTTGTTCTTAACTCTGGAACTTATATGTTTCCCTTATATTGTTGTGTAGGATTATGCATAGGGGTTGGGGACGTGGTCGCGACTGTGGTCGTGGTGGGTATGGAGATGGTTGTCATAATTCACCACTTCAAAGATCCCATAAATCTGAGTAGGAGGAAAACTAGGGCTCCCAAAACAACCCTCCAAGTGGAGGCCCTAATCTAGAGCAACCAATTCAGGGTGGTGAGAAGTTGTGTCAGTTGTTGGAAGAGGTTCTTGGTTGTTTTGGGTCATAGGCAAGATGAGCAGTGGGTGATCATAGAGAGAGAGCGGTTGCCGAGGAGGAATGAGATACTAACAGATAAGGATGTAGTGGCCACCAGGCATATGAGAGACCTCCTCAGGGCACGTCCTCCCATTTATGATGGCTCTAGTGGAGGTTTGGAAGCTGAAACTTGGCTTATTAATCTGGATCAATGCTTTGCCATGCATCCCTATGGAAGCAATACTAGGGAAAGGTGCACCATCATGCACCTTAGAGGATTTGCATTCACATGGTGGTGACTGGAAAAACAAAAATTACACCTTGACATTGGTTTAGTGACATGGGATTGGCAGGCTATTATCAACTGTTTGTACAGGGTTTCTCTAGGGTTGCACACTCCATCACCTCTCTACAGAGGAAAGGAAAGAAATATGATTGGTCTAAAAAGTTTCAGTAGGCTTTTCAAACTCTTAAAGAGAAGATGATTAGTGCACCTATTCTTGTTGTTCCTGATCTGATTTAGGACTTTGTGGTTTTCATAGATGTGTCCTTGGAAGGGTTAGGGGTTGTGTTGATGCAAGATGATAGGGTGATAGAATATACGAGTCATGTAAGCTCAAGGACCATGAGCTAAATTAACCTACTCATGACTTGGAGTTGGTTGCAATTGTTCATGCCCTGGTAAGGTGGAGGCATTTCTTGTTGGGACATAGGTTTGACCTACACATTGACCATCACAATTTGCAATACATTTTCATGCAGTAAAATCTTAATGCTAGGCAGAGAAGATGGATGGAATTCTTTTGCAAGTACGAATTTGAGGTAAAATATATTCAGGGCAAGGAGAATGTGGTGGTAGATGATCTAAGTCATCGTCATCATAATTTATCCTCTGTGACTCTTGAGGTTGATCTAAAAGGTTAAATTCTTGCAACACTTCCTTCAAACAACTGGTCCTAGGAGGTGAAGTCAGAGTTGGAGTTGGATAGGGTGCTTGAGGGAAGGTTTATTGGTTATACTCTTGAGTCTGATGGAATTTTGTGATGTTCGAGTAGCATATATGTTCCTTCCTCAGAGGGTCTTCATACCCTAATTATGACTAAAGCACACAAGGCTCTTTATTCGGCTCATCCGGGAGTTCAAAATATGTATGTTGATCTTCATCCATTGTACTTTTGGGCAGGCATGAAGAGGGATATAGCAGACCTTGTATCAAGAATCTTGGAGTGTCAGAGAGTAAAAGCAGAGCACCATCATCCCATAGGTCTTCTGCAGCCCAATCTCATTCCTAAATGGAAATGGGATATTATATCTAGACTTCATTGTTGGGTTGTCAATGACTGCATGTTGGAATGATGCTATCATGGTCACCATTGATAGATTGACCAAGGTGGCACATTTCTCTCCTATTCAGTCTTCTTATACTACATCGTCTATGGCTAAAATCTTCATGGATGATATTGTGAGGCTGCACAAAATTTTGTGAAGAATAATTTCTGACAGAGATCCAGTGTTCACTTCTGCATTGTGGGCATCATTGCAGCATGCCTTAGGAACACAATTAAACTTTAGTTCTGCTTACCATCTGGAAACATATGGTCAGATTGAGAGGTTCAATCAAGTTCTCAAGCACATGCTTTGTATTTATGTTATGGATCAGTAGTCTCATTGGGAGGACTATCTACATTTGGTTGAGTTTTCCTACAATAACGGTTACCACAGTTCGATTGGGATGCCACCATTTCAAGCTTTGTATGGTCACCTATGTCGAACCCCCTTGATTTGGGACCATTTGGAGGACAGGGTTCTTCTTGGGCCAAAGATGCTACAATAAATGGAGTAGAAAATTGCTCACATCAGAGAACACTTGGTAGCGGCTCAGGATAGGAAAAATAAGTACGTCGATGCTCATATGGTTGATCATCAATTTTTAGTGAGTGATCGTGTGTTTCTTCGAGCGTGTCCATGAAAGAGCCCTATCTATTATGGGAAAGGCTCCAATTTGGCACCTCCTTTTTTGGGTCCGTTTGAGGTTTTAGAGAGGTTTGGGCCCATTGCTTACCATTTGGCCTTTCCACCCAACCTTAGACGCATTCGTGATGTGTTCCATGTTTATGTTCTTAGGCCTTATTTTCTTGATTTATCTCATGTACTGGATTGGAATGCTCTACAGGTCAAGGATGAGTAGCTCACACTAGAGCCCATGGCCATTCTGCAACACAGGAGTGAGAGTCCAATAGGATATGAATGATGAGACTTCAGTGACATGGGAGGATGCATCTCGCATCCAAGAATCTTTTCCTTATTTGTTTTCTGGCTTCCAGGAGTAAGCCTAGTTCTAGGGGGGATGTAGTGCCTCTCATTTTATTGATACTTTAATATTGCTTTCTGTGTGTTTTGATTTTGTGTGGTTTCTAATTATGTTTGATTCTTACTAGATACTTTTTCAGACATCTTTTTTGCCATGTGTTTGGCGTGGCAGATAGTATATTTATTTTCTTATGATAGTTGGACTTATGTGTGGAATACCCATGTTCTAATGATGTGATATTTAGATTTTGATTACTATATTTGATTCAGGTGAAGGAGACAAGGTGGCATCGCTCATCCATGAGCACCCTACCTCACCGCAACTCTCTTTCAAAATGTGTTTGATTATGAGTTATATGTATATGGATATGTTGCTTGACGTTTGGTGTTATGTAGGAATACAGGTACTGGGTGCCGACTCCACCCACATTGTCAAGTCTGAGCACACCCTGTAATACCCCTCCATTTTGCCTTTTGGTTGAACAGTGTTCTGTTCTCGTGTGATGTACTTTCTGTTTGTACCTTGACTTTGGTACTCGATTGTTATTTGATCGCTATCTATAGAGTGACGTGAATGTAATCTTTGATGTGATGATATTTTAATATGATGTTATCTTATGGCATGTTTTGGATTAACAAATGGATATTCAAATTAATGATGATTATGCTTTGAATTATATTAGCATGTTAGAATTGTCAGTTATTTGCAGTGTATTGGTGAAGAGGACAGTATCGCATCACTCGCTTGCGAGTGCCCTACGATCCCGTGATTACCTCTTCATGGTGTGTATTTTATGCTGTTCATATTATATGTTGTGGTTTACTTAATTTGCAGGTTGACAGGTATAGGACATCGACTCCACCTAGTTTCATAGGTGAGAGCGTGTTCAATATCCAACGGTATTCGATTGGGAGATAGTAGCTAGGTTTCCGTGTCAGGTTGTCACCCTAGTCTTTGTACGTCGTCAGTGGTTTGTGAGGTTGTGTTGCTTCGGGTATCATATTCCCCTCTTTGTTATTTAATTGCAAATTGAATTGGGTGATTTAAATTGCTTAATGAATTTAAGTTGTGGATTATTGCGTTATGGAATTATGTTGAAATATAATTTATTTTAATATTAATTTAATTTAATTAATAAATAATTTAATCTTTGATTAAATCTATTTATTAATTGATTAAATTTATTTGGTTGAAAGAAGTTAATTTATCTTTGTTAAAGTTATTGATTTAAATTTGTTGAAAATTGGAAATAAGAAAATATATGGAAATCATTTGAGAAAATTGAAATTTGAAAAGAAATGAAAAATGTTTGGAAAGTCAAAATTGAAAATATGAGATATTTTGGAATTGAAAATTAAAATTATTTGAAAATTGGATATTTTCCATTTTTTGTTTTAGAGAATTTATGATGGTGGTTGAAGGATTTTAGGGCAAAATCCTTATGTTTTGGAAATTTTGGCTTCAATTTTTGGAATCTTGGAGTTTTGGGAAAAATTGAATTTGTGGGAGAAATATTTCTTCAACTTTGTGGGTTTTTGGATTGGGTTTGTGGAAATTTGTGGGGCTGGATTTGGATGCAAGGTGGGAAGCTTGGCATCAGCTGGACCTCTTCAAACTCAAGGAAAAATCAGGTTCTTGTGTTTTTATGCTTGTTTTGAATTTTTGGAATTTAATTGTTAATGGTTGAGGATCTTATGGAAATAAATTTTAAATGTTGTTGCTTGAATTCAAATTTGGCAAGGTTGTAATTGTGTTCTTCAAAATGGCATGAAGACTCCTTTTGATTTAAATTTGCTTCCAAGAAAATAATGTTTTTTGGAATATAAATCATTGTTTTGAAATTGTATCATTCTGGTTTTCTCAATTAGTTCTATTTTTTTTTAAACCAAAAATGCATATATATATATATATACTTTAGAAGTATATATGTATATACATATATATATGCATATATATTACTGTCAAAAAGTTATATTATACCATGTCATTGAAATCCGAATTTAATTGGGGTGGATTTCAAGTTTCTTTTTAAAAAAACACGTTTCTGGAAAACGCAGGCCGAAATATTGTTTAGGGTTTATTTTTTTATTGGAGAAAATTTTTGAAAATTTCGTGGGAGGCGGCTGGGGGCTCAACCCCCGCCGCACCCCATGGGAGGCGGGCGGAGGGAGTCGTGCCCAGCGCGCCCTCCCCTCCTCCCCTTACCCTTACCCTTACCTCTGCCGCCATCGCCGCCCCCATTAATGGGGGTCGGCTATGTGTGAACACAGCCGACCAACCGTGGGAGGCACGGCTTGGCTCCCCTGTGACTTGCGCAGCCCAGGAACCAATGCGGCCGGCGCGCATTTCAAACTCAACTTCATTTTTTTTTTAATAAAAATATATATATATATTAATATAAATTTAATATTATAATATATAATAATTATATTATTATATTATAGTATTAGATATATATTAATATTTATATATTTTGTTGCATAATATATAATATTATTTTATAATATGATATTTAATATATTAATATGTATTATTTGAAAAATAATATGTATTAATTATTAATATTATATTGTATAATATTATAATATTATTTTGGGGATAAATGGAATCTTTATTGAAATGGACATATGCTTAGTTGTGAAATAAATTTAAAATACATAGAAGATTATTGTTTTCCTATTGGCATGAATTAATTTGAATTGGAGAAATGAAAATATAATGACTTTGGTTAAATTATTGTTTAGTTATAATCAATATTTTTTTATTGGGAATAGCATTGATTTAAATATTTTATCTATGCAAATCAAGTTAATTATTTTATTGGGTTACATTGAAATGTGGAAACGATTATTTCAAGTTATGGTGTTTTGATCAGTAGCATCAATTGATTATTTTATTGTTATTGAAATGCAAGTAGGAGATTAGGTATTGAAATATTAATTTTCTCCCATGTCTGAATAAGATGTAATTTGTATCTGCTTATATAATGCAATAAATTCTTGAATGTTAGCATGAGGACATGGATTTAGAATATCCAAAGCAGATGTAATGCTTGTTTAACTTTTATCTGATCCTTGTCACCATTTGGAAATTGAGTCCTTACATTGGCAAGCTTTCAGTTGAGTTTTCCGTTTAGTGGTTGTCGATTTGTTATGTCAAATTGTTTTGTACTCCCTAGGTGGGGCTTGTGTAGTTACCTGTTATTACTCGGTTTCTACGAACGAGTATGTTTGTACCTCCTGGGTTTAGGAGTGCATTATGGGATCCGTGTCTCCTTGTAAGGAGTGACTTGGTTATGTTGATTGTGCCTCCAGTGTTGGAGTGGTTTATCTTTGTCGCCTCTTGAAAAGGAGTGAAATTTGTTATGTGTGTCTCCTTGCCAGGAGCTGTCAGGAGCTGTTTTGTTACCTTGTTACCTCCAATGTTTGGAGAGGGTTTGAACTTAGATCGCCTCCTAGGAAAGGAGTGGCTGTGATACCTTGTTTGTTGCACCTTGGTACCTTGATGTTTGGGTTGGTGTATGTGTGTTGTCAAATAGAAGAGTGGCTTCTGTAGGGGCCAGAGCCCGGAAGTGGTAAACTGGATAACCTACGGGGGTGGTTTAATTAAGTGATAACTAAAACAAAACTTAGAAGATTAGGTAGTACTTCACACTAATCAAGATAATTTTACCTCACTCATAGACACGAGGACTCGTTTAGACTCGGGATGAGTGAGAAGGCTTGGAATGGAAAGATCATTTATCTTGTCTATACGAAAGATATTTGGTTCCACATGAGTGAGGATGGGGGCCGGGATTCAGTTGAGGCCACCAAGACAACCCTTCACGGGGGTCTAGAGCCTATGAAGATTCCCAGAGGAAAACCCATGACGAGCTGTGTGATGACACTCTATCAAGGACAACAGTTGGTTCTTGTTTCTGGTTGGTATGGTTTCTTTAACATACCTTGTGTGACCATAGTTGGTATTCGATTGTCATTGTGTATGGCTCCTTTAACATAATTGTTCTGCTTTAGTTCTGGAAGCAGTGTGATCATGTAGTGTTGTACTTATGTTGTACTTGCATGGTATTTGATGTGTACTTTGGGATGTACTGGTGAGGTTCATGTGATTGGATGTTTCAATTTGGTTCAGTTATGTTAGCCTGTGTCTAGAGGTGGATTGTCTTGACTAGGATTCCTAGTTACTATCTCCTAGCACGGGGGTGTGGGCCTTTGGGTTCCACTTGGTTGGGTGGTGTGCACCTAAATCCGTTGGGTTCTTTCTTCATGTTCATGTGGATGAGACTTCCAATTGGAGAGCTCGTTGATTTCTGTAGCAGTTCTTGCCTTATTGCATTTCGGTTGATCTTGTATTATTTTACCCCTTAGTTGTATCGAGGTGGAAGTGTAATTGTAATTATGTTTATTGGACTTACCTCATTCGGGGAATGAGAGATGTATTTGTAATATTTAATTAAGATTAATGAAATGGAAATTTATCTCTTGCTTGATGTAAATCATCTCATTGGAATGTATGTGCTTAATTTATTAATCAATTAAATGACATGGTTTAAATCATGTTTTTTGTTTGGGTTCTATTTAACCTTTGTCTCGTAACCTTAGAGGTTGTTGGCATTAGTTAGCGAACTTGCTTATTAATTATACTTTAAAAAAAAAAAAAAAATTATGTTTAAGTATCTTAATGCAACTTCCTCTAGGGTTGCGTGGCGGGGTGTTACACACCCTACATACCCAATGGTTTGATGTGGTTGGGGATTTGGTAAGAAAGTACCCCCGTCTATGTCAATGGTTGGTCTAGTGGTTGTTCATGTCTTATCTGTACTTCGTTTGTGTGGGTATGGTTTTAATTTAAGTCATTTATTTTCATGAGTTTAATAATTTTATAAAAGTTGTTTTTATGGCTTTGACTAATGCAGTATTATTTTAATTTAAATGCTATTAGGTATTGTGTGAAGTATTAAGTAACTTAATGTTCAATGTTGAAAATGGTATCAATTCTTGTGGAAAATAATTGTGTGCATTAGCATTTTATTATTATTGTGAAATATGAATTATTATTTAATTTAAATCAATATCTAAGTTAATAGTTTATTTTATTGGTTACTTAAATTAATTCACAAAAATTATTGGTGTGATTGATATTATTATTAAATAGTAATTTAATAATACTTTTTAATTTTAAAAGGTGGCTAAGTTAAAATATTGTTTTATTTATTTTAATGTTATTTAATTGTTTATTGAAAGTCAACCTTATTTTTAAAAGGAATTAAATATTAAATGGTTGCATAAAATAGTGTTAGTTAATTGAGGAAAATGCCTTTTTCGAAATAAGAAATTGGAAGGAATATCGTGGCAAGTGGCATTTGCATGGGAAAATATGTCAAAATTGTATATCCCAAATAGTGTTTTTTTTCAAAAAAGCAAGGAGGAAAAAGGAAAAAATGAATTTTTTGTCTGCAACTCGAAAATGGTGAAATTTTTCTGAGAATTAAACCCTCTATGTTTTTTCGTCGAATTTTCTATTTAGAGGAGATTATATTTTATTTTTATGTTGGGCATTGTTCTTGAAATTGGATTGTTGAAAGTTGTGGCTAGCTAGATATGCTCAATGCGGCACTCCGTCCTCAAACCAAATTAAGCGAAGGACTCCGGGTATTTCCAAAATCCATGAAAAGATCTCTGTAAATTTTCAGTTTGAAAAATAAGAAAAGGATTTCAAAAAAGAAAATTAAGATTTCTTTATGATTACTGTGAATTTTGGATTTTATTTTTTGTGAAATCCAATTCTCTATAAATAAATATCAGCCTGTAGCTTTCTCCTTCCATTCGTTTCCTGTCCCTATGTATTTAATATTCATTTCATGTCAAGAATGATCAGATTTTTGTTTCCTTCTGTCCATTGAAATATTCTCAGCCAAGATCCTCTATAAATCTTCTTTCATCTCAGATCTTCTCCTTCTTTTCTTGTATTTCCCTAATTTATTTCTTTCTATATGAGATATTTTGTGCTTTGGGCTATGCCCAATTCTTCTTCCTGTGTTTATGCATCAATATATATATATATATATTATTTACCTTGCATTATGGCAATCAATTTTTTTATTAAGGCATTATAATGGTTCTGTTGACTATGAAATTTATTTGTTTTACCTATGAATTTTGTTTGGTGGGTAAGGTACATTTATATAAATACATTTATTTATATATATGCATATATAAATATATATATATGTATATATAAATACATTTATATATACATATATATATATTTATATATGCATATGTATATTTATCTATGCATATATATATATTTATATATACACACACATATATATATATGTGTGTGTATATTTATAAATATATATATGTATATATATATTTTGGGAGATATTCAATATTATACTATGTTTTTATTTGTGGCAGTAGTTAGAAGATTTAACATTCCTTTATTTTTATATGCACGCATATGTGTATATATATTTATATATATATATATATATATATATATATATATATATATATATATATATATATATATGTATGCATATAGTATATATACATGAAATGAGAATATTTTATTGTAATGAGGAAGAATATTAATTCTGGAAAAAAATTATATTATTTATGTGATGATTCAAATTATCATTTTTAGTTAATCTTTATTTTAGAAACAAAAACAGAAGTAATTGAAAGCAAATCATTCTAATTAGATTTTGAATTTTATGATTATTTTATTAAATCTACTTTTTACTTAGAAATGATTTTTAAAAGATTATATTCCCTCAATCTTAAAAAAATCAGAGTTGTAGGATAACTTGTTTTAAGAAAGAAAGAGAATTATAAATAATAGAATTAACTTTATTTTCAATAGATTTTTTTGGATTAGATCGTATACTCTCTGATCCATCATCAAGATGAACAAGAGAGCAGGAGGAGAAAAAAAAATTTGAACACGATCTAATCCAGAAACATCTATTGACAATAAAGTTATTTTTTCTCTCCTCATGCTCCCTTGTTCATCCTAATGATGGATCATAGAGTGTGATCCGAAACGTTGATGGAAAAATAAAAATTAAAAAAAAATTGAACACGATCTAATCCAGAAACATCTATTGACAATAATTTTCATGGATTGTGGAGATCTCTTCTCAAGAATTGACTTTGTTACAAAATAAAATAAATATCTGATTTATAGTTGTTTTAATAGTTTAAGTTAATGTTTTAATTTCAAAATTTATTTGTGTTTAAATAATCTTAGGAATTTTAATAGTCATTCTTTAATTAGATGTTTTTTTAACAAGCATTTAAACTTAGATTTTTGGAATTCTAGTAGAATTAATTTGATAAGATATTTAATAAATTGATTATTGTCTTTGGTTAAATGGGAAATATTGGTGAACTCTATGTATTAGGTTTTAATGGATGAATATGTTTATTTGATTTGAGTCATGTGTAATTTAAATTAAATTTCTTAGAGCTTGATGATGTGGTGTTAATTAGCAATATGTGATATTTTATTTCTTGCATGGATAAGCGTTATCTCCAAAGGCTAGGGAAGTGTGTATGTATTTTTATGGTTGTATATTTTTGTTTATGTTGATTTCTTGTGAGAAATTGTGTGGGAGGTACCTCTCAATGTTTTGGGTTTTGGGATACTTTGCGTAGTCACGAGATGGTCATACATTGTGTGCTTTGTTGTGATTTAAGTCCTTTTGGTTTTGCATTGAGGTACCCTATTTCTTGACCTTGATTTTAGGGTAGTCGTAGGGGAGAGTGGCTCTTCTTGGGGCTAGTGTACAAGTGGTCACCCTTGAAAGAGTTTCCCTAATTAAGTGAAAACCTAATTAATGTACCTAGTGGGTTGGGTTAGTTATCACATAATAAGTTAAACATATACACCTCACCCCTGCCATTAGTGCTTCCAAAGGCTGATAGGTGGGAAAACCTAGTCGGTAAGGTCACTACCTTGCCTCCATGAAAGGTAAGTGGCTCCGCATGAGTCATCCTATGGGGTGACACCTTGAAATAGGATGTCTAGTTAACCATAGATAGAGGCGACTCCTAGTTTTTAGGTATTCTGGTGAATCCTATTAAGGCCATGTGATGACACTCTTCCATTATGCCCCTTTGTTTTCCCTTGTCTTGGTGCCTTTGGAGTTGTTTTATTGTTGATGTTTATGTTGTTTTGTGGGCTTGAGTCATGTGATGTGAGTCCTTTATGTTGGATTTTGTGGTCGAGGGTTCTTTCTTATCGACTCCTTGCACAGGGGGTGCTCCTTCAGGCTCACAAGGTTGCGTGGAAACGTGCAATGCACCCATTGGATCCCCAGGTGGTGATCATGGCACAGATGTAGTTGCAGTGATCTCAGAGCTCGCACAAAGAAGATTGTACCTTTGAAGAATTATTTTGTTGTAGTTGTAACACCCTGCCACACAAACCCCATAGGACAACCACAACATTAACAAAATATCTTCTTTTTGAAAACAATAATTACATTTCACAACATTAAACAATTATACAACATAAATAAAACATAAAGCATTAACCTAATCCTATGGGTTACATGGTGTGTTACTTAAATGATTCCAACTAAAGCGGAAGAAAGAAATGTGAATAAAACATAATTTAAGTATGACATTAATTCAACAAGAAACAATATATAATCATAAACATAAATAACATATTATGGTTTTCAACTTTAGAGTTCAAGATTACAAATGTGGAATATATTTCCATAGATACAACACAACATAAAACCAAAATTACATTACAAGGCCACTTCCCTTATAATATTGGGAAGGGTACTATCATAATACAAAAGATACAATAATGAAAGTTGAATTCTTCAAAGGTACAATCTTCTTCGTGCGAGTCTGAGATCACTGCAACTGTGTCCACACCATGATCATTGCCTAGGGACCCAATGGGTGCAGTGAACATTTTCACCCAATCTTGCCCGAAGGAACACTCCATTCAAGGAGTAAATAATAAAGAACCCTCGACCACAAATTCCAAAATAAAGGACTCACATCACATGACTCAAGCCCACAAAACAACATAAACATCAACAATAAAACAACTTCAAAGGCACCAAAACAAGGGAAAACTAAGGGGCATAGTGGGAGAGTTTCATCACATGGCCTTACATGGATTCACCAAAATACCTAACAACTAGGAGCCACCTCCATCTATGGTTAACCAGACATCCTATTTCAAGGTGTCGACCATAGGGTGACTCATGCAAAGCCACTTATCTTTCATGGAGACAAGGTAGTGACCTTACCGACTAGGTCTTCCCACCCGTCCTTAGCCTTTGGAAGCACTAATGGTAGGGGTGAGGTGTATATTTTTATCTTATTATGTGATAACTAACCCAACCCACTAGGTACATTAATTAGGTTTTCACTTAATTAGGGAAACTCTTTCAAGAGTGACCACTTGTACACTAGCCCCAAGAAGAGCCACTCTCCCCTACGACTACCCTAAAATCAAGGTCAAGAAATGGGGTACCTCAATGAACAACCAAAAGGACTTAAATCACAACAAGGCACATGAGGCATGACCATCTCGTGACTACGCAAAGTATCCCAAAACCCAAAACACTGAGAGGTACCTACCACACAATTTCTCACAAGGAATCAACATAAACAAAAAGATACAACAATAAAAATACATACACGCTTCCCTAGCCTCTAGAGATAACACTTATCCATGCAAGAAATAAAATATCACATACTGCTAATTAACACTGCATCATCAAGCTATAAGAAATTTAATTTAAATTACACATGACTCATATCAAATAAACATATTCATCCATTAAAATCTAATACATAGAATTCACCAATATTTCCCATTTAACCAAAGACTATAATCAATTTATTAAATATCTTATCAAATTAATTCTATGAGAATTCCAAAAATCTAAGTTTAAATACTTGTTAAGAAAAAATCTAAAATTAAAGAATGACTACTTAAATTTCTAGGATTATTTAAACACAAATAAATTTCAAAATTAAAACATTAACTTAAGTATTAAAACAATTATAAATCAAATATGTATTTTATTCTATAACAAAGTCAATTCTTTGATTTCTAATTTTCTTTTTTTTTAAAACAAGTTATCCTACAACTCTGATTTTTCTAAGATTGAGGAAATCTAATCTTTTACGAATCATTTTTAAGTAAAAAGCAGATTTAATAAAATAATCATAAAATTCAGAATCTAATTAAAACGATTTTCTTTCAACTATTTCTCTTTTTGTTTCCAAAATATAGATTTACTTAAAATGACAATTTATTCTTCCTCATTACAATAAAATATTCTCATTTCATGTATATATACTATATGCATGCATACATATATATATATATATATATATATATATATATATATATATATATACATATATATGTGTATATACCAAAATAAAAGAATATTAAATCTTCTAACTACTACTGCAAATAAAAACACAATATAATACTGAATATCTCCCAAAATATATACACATTTATACATACATATATATATATTTATATATATATATATATATATATATATGTATTAAAACTGCCCACAAAGTAAACATTTATATATATATAAAATTAGAATACTCAAAATAAATCGAAACTCACAAAGAAGTTGCAGACAGAGTTTACTGGGGGGCACCGGACTGTATACATAGCCAGCTGACCCACCCAAAGCTTGGGGGTAGCACTGCCTTTGGTAGTGCTCCCTCCACACCTTTGTGGAGGGAGTTGCCATTGGCAGTGCTCCCTCCATGAAAGGGGCACAGTAGGGGATAAGCTCCCCACCAAACAAAATTCATAGGTAAAACAAATAAATTTCATAGTCAGTAGAACCATTATAATGCCTTAATAAAAAAATTTCCCACAATGTAAGGTAAATAATATATATATTATGATGCATAAACACAGGACGAAGAATTGGGCATAGCCCAAAGCACAAAATCTCTTAGATAAGGAGGGGCGACCCTTTGGTGAAATTGTGGGACTTCTTGCCTGTAGAACCAACAACCAAGGTTCAAACCTCGCGAGGTTGCTCTCTACCATGTCAACAATGGATTTTTCTTACCTTGGTGTTAAGGGGAGGCTCCTTGGTGAAATGGTTGGGCTTGTTGTCTATAGTGCCAACAACTAAGGTCCAAAAAATTAGCCTTGATGGATCTTAGATGAAGTGTTGTATTGGATCAAGAACTATCCATGAAGATCCAAGAAGAAAGAAGAGGATCTTTGATAAGTGCTAGTGTAAATGAGGTGCATCTAAAATTGGAATAAGGTAGAGAAAAATATGGGTTCACAATAGCTTCCGAAGATGACACCAAGCAAGGAACATTTGATGTATATCCACAAGTATGGCATTTTTTGGAGGTTTGGTTGGGAAAAACTTTACAACAACTAGGTCAACATTTATTGCAATTATAGGAAACATGAAAGATCTTTATGGTGCATACTACATGCTAACGTGTTTTCCCAAGAACAAAAATACCATAAATGACTTAGCAACTAGGTATGGTTAGACAAAGGTGAGTTGGATTTGGATTATTGGATTCATTCTAAGGACTATAAGACCATATTGGTATCTACATTTTTGCCTTGTAGTATAAATTTTCCCATGTTCATTCTCTATTCTAAATAATATGCAAACCTGAATCCAAGGAGAATTTCATCCTTGTACTAGAAAATGAATAATTCCAACAAAAATATTTGGAACCCAATAAAAATTATAGTGCTACAACAAAAAACTACAAAGTAGGGCATGCACAAACATACCAAAAGCATAATAGGTAGCTAGACATCCTATTAGATCAGTGAACTAAAAAGAAATTGAAGACCAAAAAACCCCAATAACCTTGTGTATCAACTTATTTCCATTATAAAAGGCATCCATCCCATTGTTGTTCAACAATAGAACTCCATGAGCCATATCTATGTTTATATTAGAGTCTCATTTCATCGGTCCTTTGATCAACCCAAAAGAAAAAAGAAAACCACAATTTACCTTCAACATTTTTTTGTAAGAACATGGAAATAAACACGAGTCAATCTATTAGAATTGAAAACAAATCAAATTAAAATAGTGTGTAAAGGGAAAATTACCTGAAACAAAAATATTTCCCTAACTCAATTGTAGCTTCCTTTCTCTACCTCTTCTCTACTCTACCTCTTACCATAACACCCAAAAAGAAAAAAGAATAGAAAAAATGACTAAATAACATAAACAGACAAACCAAACTGGACCAGTGTGCACACTATGAACAACCCTTTAAAAACTCTAAATCCTAAGAAAAAATCAAAACATTAAAAAAAAAAAAAACAATGGATGTGAACGCTACTATACTGAATATTGACCATAAAATTTGGGCACTGGCTATCTAGCCCCAGGAATGCACCGAGGCATGGATTCCATGCCATGCTTCCATCCATATTATGGATACAATGCCTCTCCAGTGTCATGCAAACATCAAATCTTAAATCTTATGTATAAGATATCTTTTTAAATATTTAAATTTTAAAAATACGAAACTATAATTTTATACAATAAAATATAAGTTTGATTTTTATAAAATTTTATATTTTAATTATTAAATGTATTTAGCTTTATAAAATTTCATATTTTAATAATTGAATACATTCAAAATATTCAAAATATATTTTAAAATAGTACTTTTAAATATATTATGATAAATATATATATTATATTAAAAAAAAATATAAGGAATAATGCATGTTTTCAAATTATATTTATTGTATTTTGAATATATTTTTTGATTAACATATTAATTATGTCAATATTGTTAAGAAACTAATATTTAATTTTAATAAAAACTCACCTTCTAATTCTAATTATATTAGTAAATTGATTAAATTAAATGTATGCATAACACTTTTTTTAATATTATGTAAATTAGTCAAATAAAATACACACAACATTTTGTTGATGTTATTTAGGTTAAATTCTTTAAATATCTAATATTAAATAAAATTGAAAATAAGAATATTTATATATTTAATATTAAAATATTAAAATCTTCTAAACAATATATTTCTATTAATTTAATTTCAATATTGAAATGTTGATATCTTTAATATAAAATTTGATAAAAATATTTTATAATTTCCAACTTTTTAATTTGAACAACAATAATTCAAGATATTTAATTTCTTACAAAAAATAGTTAACTTCTTAAAATAAAATATAAATCATATTTATGAGATTTTGGGAAAATTTAAAAACTTTTAATATGAAAGAATATTAAATTTTGGATAAAGATATTTTTTTAATTATAAATTAATAAATGAATTCATTTAAAAAAAATCATTTTACATGTTTAATGATATTTAATATATATTAGATATAAAAAAATTACATAATAAATAGTTCATTCTCTCTAAACTATATCTATTTTAAATTTTTTTAAAATTAATATTTGATTTTAAAAATATAATTTTCTTACATAAAAATTATAATTTATTTTAATGTTAAAACATTCTAAATATTTAATAAGATTGAATATATTTATGTTCTCATTAGAAATTAGAGTATTCTTCTACAAAATTTTACTTTACATAATTAAATTAAAATATTTTAAATGTCAAAATGACCTAACTAGTATAGACATGTTAATTACATCTATCTAAAGTGTTATCAATATTCACTTATTATATTTATGAAAATGTTTAATTTATTTTTATTTGAACTTTATTGTATTATGTTTACATTATACCCCTTGTTACAATCATATTTACACTACACATAATAAATCAAATCAAATCAAATCAAAGCCACAATAAGTGATATGAGGAATCATGATTTCCCCTATGTGGCTCTTACAACATGGTAGTGCATGTGAACACACATGATAGTATAATAAGTGATATGAGGAGTCATGATTTCCCCTATGCAGCTCTTACAGCATGGTAGTGCATGTGAACACGCATCATAGTATAATAAGTGATATGAGGAGTCATGATTTCCCCTATGTGTCTCTTACAACATGGTAGTGCATGTGAACACACATGATAGAATACAAAATGCATATTGATATCTCTAGTATGGTAAAGGTAGACCTAGGAGCCTAATCAAGCATGCAGGCAGAAGGTGATATGAATAAATCCAAATTTCATTTGATGTAAAATTCTAACTCATTATAAGGACATCACAATGGAGAAAATTAGATGTCCCAATTTAAAAGGGTGTCTATAGAATCATGATAGGACAATATGAGTGAATACTGAATATGGGGGAAGAATGATGTCTCACAAATATATAATGAGATGACATAGAATTGGAGACACTATATTATTACATAAGTTATAAAAAATAAGCATGAACACATAATAGTAATCTAGGAATGAGGTAAATTGATAAGGCTCATAGCCAAAATATAGTGATATAGAATAGGCATATGATCTAAGCATGGTACAAGGTCATAGGAATAAGCATAAGTAATCAAAGTAGAATATAGGTATTACAAGAGATGGGATCATGAGTATATAGACATAAAAGTATAAAACTATCATGATAAAATTAAGCATGGATGCATAACAGTTAGAAAAGAAGGAAACAAAAGAAATAAAAAAATGTGACAAAGATGAAAAAATAAGGATAAGATGAGAAAGGGCAATAAAGACAATGTAACACTTAGAAAAGAGTGAAGTAAAAAGAAAAGTGTTGTGTACATTTGATTTAATCAACCTAAAGAACTTAAAGAAAAGTCTTTAGTATAGGACTAACATCATTAGAAGCTAAATTTTTTTATCAAAATTAAATATTAGTTTCTTAAGAATATTAACATAATTAATATATAAACAAGAAAAAATATTCAAAATATAATAAATACAATTTGAAGAAAATAAATTATTTAGTATGTAATTTTTTGTATATAATATATTTTTTAATATTAAATATTTAAAATGATTATTTTAAAATTTATTTAGAAAATTTTGAATGTATTCATCTATTGAAATATGAAATTTTATAAAAATTAAACTTGCGTTTTATTTTAAAAAATTATATTCTTTCATATTAGAAAAGTTTAAATTTTTTCTTTTTAAAACATTTGAATATTGTTTATCAAGTTATTTAATCAAATTAAAAAATTATAAATAAAATTTAATTTTATCAAAATTTAAACACTATTTTATATTAAAGATATTAGAAAATTTAAATTTAAATTAATTTAATATAAACAACATTTAAGAGATTTAATATTTTTTATATTAAAATATTCATATATTTATACATTAAATTTATTTTTTTAACTTTTATCAAATCTTAGCAATATTTTAAATATTTTTATATTTTAAGAATGATTATTTTAATATATTCAATTATTGAATTACTGTGTCATGGAGGGGAGGAAGGGACACATTTTGTGCTCGAAAAACAAAAAAGTCACAACTGCCAGTTACGGTTCTGCTCGATTGATTTGATGTTTGCACGACATTGGAGAGGCATGATATCCATAGCATGGATGGAAGCATGGCATGGCATCCATGCCCCGATGCATTCCTGGGGCTGAATAGCCAGTGCCTAAAATTTGAATACGATTAAACATATCGAACATATCTGCCCATATCTTAAATAGTCAATGAAATGATAGTGATCACTGTATGAATGTCATGGGGAGTGATAGTTTTTTTCTTATATACAAGCAAGTTGGTAATTTTCATGATGCGGATTTCATATTCTTTATATGTTTTCTTTTTAAAGTGGTCAACATATTTTCTTTATAACTTACTCTCTAATTGACTTATATTTGTAATTGTAGGGATTAGTCACTATCTTGAAACTTGTATTTTTAAAAAACTATAAGTAAAAAATAAGAGGATGGTTTCTAGATTACAAAGTTGATGTTGATATTTGTAATGGACAAATTCATAGGTTTATGTCAAATTTTATTAATAATTTTCACAATTTGTCTACATGCATAGATAATCAAGTTTGTACCAATAGCATCAATAAAAAAAAGGAAAAATAGAAACAATTGTCACTAGAATCAAGTAGCCTACAAATATAATAGAAAAAATATTTAAAGTGATGCAGTCAATTTCCTTCTAAGTTGTGTAAGTAGAAGTCAATTCTTCCAATAATAGTAGCAATCTTGTGCAAACCTAACCACAACGAATTAAAATTGTGATGTTTTTAAGGGTACTCCCTTGCTTTGTCCCATAATAGGACAAGGTCATCAACTTTAAATTTCTTTTTTCATCCATGGCGAATAAAACACTTATTCTTGGAATAGTAATCTACAATTCAATAGACGTTACTTCAAAGTCATAAGTGAGCATGAAAAGAGAAAAAAAATTGCTAACTTTAATAGTAACTCTAAAAATCCATCAAACTTCATATATATAGTTATAGCTAATTTTAAAAAACTTACATCATATTTGAAGAATAAAATTATAATTGAGAATCAGTGAGGCCACAAATGGGCACCTCATCCCAGTGCCTAGTACTACAGTGAGCTCCTCGTCTTCATCAAGGGTACTTCCTCTTCATCGGGAGTATCTTCAATGCTTGGTCCTATCATGAGCTTCCCCCCCCTTCATCAAGGGTATGTTCAACACTTGGTCTTATCACGATCTTCCTCCCTCTTTAGCCTAGGGTGATTTTCAATGCTAGTCCAACATTGTCCCTCCCTCTTAAGTGTAAGGTTATTTTTCAATGCTAGTCCAACACCATCAATAGTAGCAACAATGCTCGATGCCAATTCTGAAGACTTGAACCCTGGTGGCCACAACAACAACACCACCACTCATCCAATGCACCACAAGCTCATGCCCTAATAATTAATTTTATTAATTTATACACTCTTGTTTATAAATAAATATAAACATGACAAACAATAATGTTATTAAATATGTAAAATGCATTTAAAAAGTAAAAATCAATACACAAAATGTTTTTTTTGTTTGTAAAAACAATTTTATATTAAAAAAAAGCTGCAGTTGAGTACATTCCAGTGGGAATGATATAGATCTATTTGCCCATATGCAGATAAAAAAAAAGACACCACCCCATCAAAAATAAATTATTCAATGTTTCTATCACCGTCAAACATTGCTATGAGTTGTGTCACTTTCAAGGTTTATGTGTCATCATGAAGTCTGCAAAAATTCATGCAATAAATCTATAAGGTTTGTGAAGGGTTTTAAGAGCATGTGGAGCTTGCAATTTATTTTTTAATATTTGAAGATCATTTAGTAGAGTCAAAGGAATCCTGAGGGTATGTAAGATTTTACAAAAAAATGATGGACTATACACATGTTTGAAGGGTTCTATTTGGTCTATGAAGAATTGATTGAATCTTCCAGTCTACATGTTTAGATATAAACAATGTTTCTAGTCTTGGGAAAGAAAATGGCAAATGCATGAAGGATAGGTTGGGAAACTTGTATGATTACAAAATTCTCCCTTTAGGTGACCTGGAGAGTGCATTATTAAAGTTTTTTGTCACAACACTAGGAGATAAGGGGATTATCATGGTGGATGACATGATGAAAATGAGAAGTAATTCCATTGTTTGCAAAAATTTCCACTTTTATAATGAGATTGGCATGCAGGATCTTGAAACCTACTCGCAAGTGGACCCATGAATTCCTTGAAACAAACAATGGAATAATTCTTTTTAAAGAGGGACATCTCATGAATTTAATTTTCTAAGAGACACCAAACCTCTAATAGATTTAATTTTCAAAAATGAATATGATAAGAAAAAAAGGATGTAGTGTGTTCTACATTAAAATGAATTTGTAACTCATATTATGGAGTCTAAGCGGAGAGAGATTCTAGTCATACCAATGTCTTTAGATATTAATGCATTTTGAACATAACGCACTTCTCAAACTTGAATTCCTTCTTCATCCCAATTCCTAATAACAAATTTTAATTTACAATTCTCTTTGTTGAAAAGTCATTCAACCCCATTCGCCACAACAACTCAATTGTGGTTTTTAACGAGCTTGTGTTATAGAAATATTTATGTTTATTTATAAGTCATTCTCATCATACTTTGTATGCCTTGTTTCTAATATCAATTGCAGAAATCCATCAATATGTTTCATTGAGGGAAGTTGTAGCACCTTTTCATTTTTCTCTTTTGATCAGATAGTGTTCTACTTCGTTATGCTTTGTTTTATGTTAGTAATTTGACTATGATACTTGGTTATTATTTGATCGCTAATTGTAGAGCAATGTGGATGTTACATTATGATATGATGGTACTTTGTTTTGATGTTATCATTATGACATGCTTTAGATTAGCATAGAGGATATTTGAATTAATGTTGTTTTATGCTCTTGATTAGATTATTGATGTTAGATTCGTCAGTTTTGTAACATTGTATTGGTGAAGGGGATGCAATTGCACCACTCGTTTGCGAGGGCCCTGTGATTCCGCGATTCTCTCTTCATGGTGGATTTTATTATGTTATATATATGCATGTTCGATATATGCTTTGTTTGCAAGTTTACATGTACAAGACATCAACTCCACCTAGTTTCACAGGTTTGAGTGTGTCCATTACCCAATGGTATTTTTGATTTGGAGATAGTAGTTAGGTTTCCTATGTCAAGCCATCATCCTAGTCATAGTGTGTCAATTGGTTTTAAGTTGGGTTTGTTTGTATTTAATGTTGTTCAATTTTTCCTTGATATTATTTAAATTACAAAGTTGTAAAGGTAAATTAATGGAATTAAATATTTAAGTTGATTATTCAATTAATCCAATTTATTATGATAGAAGATGATAAGTAATTAATTAATTAATTTAATTTAATTAGTAAAATAATTTAATCTTTGGATTATATTTATTTTATTAAATGAATTAAATTAATTGAATTAAGTTTATTTTAGAAATACTATGTATTTTATTTGAAATTAGTAAAATGTTTTATTTTGATATATTTTGAGGATTTGATGCAAATGGATTTTGAAAGATATTTCTTTTGTTTCAAAATGTTTGTTTCAAAAATATTAATGATGGTGGTTGAAAAAGATGTTTTCATGGATTTTAATGGCTATAACCATGAAAGTCTGAGGAAAAAAAGGAGAAGGAAGGAAAGGAAGAGAGAAGAAATTCTTGTCACTCTAGAATTTTTTTGGTTGAGAAGCTTTGTTGTTTGCTTTGGAATTTTTTTGTGGAGAAGCTTTGTTTGTTTGCTTTGGAAGAAGATTGAATCTGTAGAGGAGGTTTTACACCAATTCACTTCCTCTCAAGCATTTGGAAATCAGTTTCTTTGTTATTTAAATTAATTTTATTTTGGAAAGATTCATATTAATTTTGGAAAGATTCATAGATTAATTTGTTGTTTGCCAAAATGATTGATTGTACAAACTCAGAAGCTTTTGATTTTTGATTAAGTTGAGAATTGCCATTTGAAATATTTTGAAGAAAATTCTAGAAAAATACTTTGAGAGAAAATTAAACTCTTTTAATTGTTCTTCTTCCTTTTTAGATTTATTATCTAGGAAAAGAAATTGGAAAACCTTTGTGTTGAAATTGTCTTCTCTGAAAAATTTGGATATTTTGCTGTAGATGGCCATTTTTGAAAATTATTTGCTCTACTGAAACATTAGTTTTTATAAATCTGTATATATATACATATATATACTTTGAAATATATATATATATACATATATATACATTTATATGTTTATCATTATTGAAATGGTTGTAATGAAACCCTATTTTTTTTCATTTTCTATTTGGCGGATTTCAACATCCGCAAGGTTTTGTTTTGTTGTCAAAAAAAATTTGATTTCTTTTGGGGAGGCTGGGGCTCTCCCCACAACCGCCCTCATGGGAGGCATTGTGGAGGCCTCTCCACAATCACTGCTTTGAATGGGGGTTTGGTTGTGTTTATACATAGTCGCACCCCACATGTATTGGGGGTTCAGCTATGTATAAACACAGTGCCCCCAAACATTTGGCATGCCCACCAAAACTTTGGTGTGCCCTCCTTTAATTTTTCCTTGGGATTTGAAAAAAAAATGATTTTATTTTATTTTATAATATTTTATATTATTAAAATATAATATATATATATGTATATATATAAGTATATAATTATACATATATTTATATGTGTATATATATGTATATTTATGTATATATATTTATATATTTGATTATATTTAACTGTTTTGGAAATTTTAGTAAATAATTACTAATATATATATATATTGATATATATATGTAATCATTTGATTATGTATATATTCAGTATGTATATATTTAAATATATATATTTAGTGATATTTTAAATAGGTGCATACATTTTATTTTTTTTGACAGAAGTGGCAAGCCACTATATATATATTTATTATTTGTAATATACTATACATTTTACTGGCTCAAAGGGCATACCGGCAGGAAAGAGCCAACGAGAAAACCTTCAGTTTTGGCCCAAAAAAAGTAGTACTTCTAATTACAAAATATTGACTTTTTACAGTCATACAACCATACCAAAATTTAGCTGCCTAAAAGTATAAACCTAAACACTGATTACATAATCTGCATGTACATAATCTACAAATAATAAAACATTTCCCTTTACTCCTCCATCTGCATGCATTCGAACCTTGTGTCCTAATTTTCAACTCCTACTTCATCCAACAAACTAGAGCCTTCCTGAGCTTGAGTGTTCCCCTGTCTTGGATTTCTTTGCAATGAGAAAGTTGCATGTTGACAATTATGAAAAAGTAGAAAGGATATATAATAAAACTTCTCCCTGAATCTATCTGCCAAATCCCTTCCTAGCTGGTTAGAATATTTTGACAAAGCCTTATTCAGATGACAGGGGTCAGAAAACTCAACAAATAATTTTAATGCATCAAAAGCATTAACCACTACCTTGTTATGAAGAAGATAATGGGGAGGTAAGATACCACCAATATAACCTTCTCCACACGAGAAGATATATTTTTGTGCACTACAACGAACTGCTTCATTTCTCAAAAAAATGTCAACCACCATTGTGTCATCAATGACTTTAACTATCTCCAAACACTGAATAATATCCATGATATTAGAAAGAAAGATGGAAAGAACATTTGACGAAAATATCAACCTTTATGCCTTTGGCTGAAGAATCTCAGACCCAATTATGCATTTAAAACATTTATAATCACATGGGCACCGAAACTTGAAGATAGATTGGAGATGTTGAATATCAAGCTTACTAGAAGCCAGAGTTTCCCAACTTTGAGCTGGTAACCACATTCGGAAATTTTGAGGATGGTACTCCATTTCAACCTGCCTTACTTTGCACAACAACTAACATAGACAAGATAACTAATAAAAGACCTCCATTAATTTTTTGTTGTATAAAATAAGACAATGCTACCTTTTTATAAACTTTCGGCTTCCATGAGTTTGAAGCTTACCTTTTTATCATGACAAATCCCTTGCCAACTTATGATGAAGAAGTACCATCATAACATTTACACAAAATCCGAATGCTAAATAAAAAGGTAAGCCTCAAAATAAGAATATCAAATAATACTGATGACAACCGAGCTGATTTGGACCAAAAAAAAACATCCCTTCAAGTACGGGAGAACACCAAATTTGCCATGCAATGAGATCGACAATGTACTTGCAATCATGACCTTGCCATCAGGAAAATTTGAAATTCTTACCTTTATGCTATCATAATTATATTTTACCCGCAGCTGGCTGATTTAGACATGGCACGATGTATACCTCATGTTAGACCACTCCTATAATCATTCTTAAAACAGGTCAATCAAATCTGCAATCTCAATATCATACACATTTTGCACATTCTCCTTTTTACATATGAACAAAATTAATGCACCTAAACATCAACTATTCCTGACTTAAGACTCCCTCCATTGGACCAAAAAGATTAAAACATCATGTTGACATGCCAATCATGAATACGATAGCTAAAAGATCAACTTGAAGACCTATCATATCCATAATTGACAAATACAATAAAAAGACTTAATCAGATTTTATCCACTTTGATCAATAGAAATTTCCTCATTGGAAATTAACTGTTCCAATGCAAAGTCACATTTCCCAATTTGAAGAATATGAAGCATTTCCTTTTCAGGTTGATTGCAAGCCTGATTGGCCAAATAATCAGCCACCCTATTTCCTTCTCTATAGGTATGCAATAAGTTATAATGCAAGAAATTTTCCAGGAGTTTTTGAATTTGCTTTACCATATAAGATAACTTTAGATGATTTTAAAGTAATAAGTTTTTAATAGAAGAAATAAATGATTTTAAGGTAATTATTTTTATAGAAGAAATAAATATTTTGTTTAAAAGTAATTAAAGAATTAAAGTGTCAATAGATTAAATTTCCTTCTCAGTCTAAAAGAGATTTTATTAAATTAGTTATTTGGGGCAATAATTTACTGTATTTTATTGAGTGAAGTGGATTTAGGAAATCCGAAAGATGGATTTATTTCTTGTTTAAATTGCCATTTTAAATGTAATTTCTTTTCTTTTCATTTTAGGGGAAATTGTTTAGAAACGTTAGTAAGACTTCGAGATGTGGTACTTTAATTTGGGGTTGTTGTATATTATAGTCATCCCTTTTGATTTCTCTTGGGTAGTGTGTATAGTTGTATTCAGTTAATCACTCGATTACCATGAATGGGGATGTGTTTCCTTTATGTTTTGGATAGGGATTTATTATCCTTATGTGTGCACTTGTTTACCCTTGGATTGTGGAGTTGTTTCCATGTGTTGTCTTAGGGGAGTGGCTTTCAATGAGGGTCGACACACAAAGTGGTACCAAGGTTACTCATTGTGAGTTAGTTAATCTAGTGATAATGTAAATAAATATATTAGGAGAATAGCTAGTATTTAACACTTAATAAGAGTAATTGTGCCTCACTCATAGACTCAAGGGCTTGTATAGACTTGTGATGGGATGAGAAGGCTTGGAATGGTAAGATCATTATCTTGTCTCTATAAAAGGTAATTGATTCTATATTAGATTGCATGTGGAGTCGAGAGTTGTGAGGGCTACCAGGGTAACCCAAGATGGGGGTCGGGGCCTAGAAAGATTCTCAAGGATAACCCATGCAAGCTTGTAATGACACTCCTCCTAAGTCAGAAGTATGTTTGGTTCAGTGATGCAATTGATTAGTTAACTTTGGAAGCAATATAAATTTTGTGATAGTGTTGTAATTGTATTTGATTAGTTCAGTTCTATGTTAGCCTGTGTCTAGAGGTAGATGGTCTTGTCTAGGAATCCTTGTTACTATCTCCTAGCATGGGGGGTGGGCCTTCGGGTACCACTTGGTTGGGTGGAACGTGCACCTTACTTCATTGGGTTTCCTTCTTTGTTCATGATGGTGAGGTTTCCAGTTGGAGATCTCATGGTTTCCAGTTACATTTCATGCTTTATATTCATTTCAGTTGGTTCTTGTAATTATTACCCCTCATTTTTAATCGAGGTGGAATATTGTATTTTTAATCACACTTATTAGTTCTACCTCATTTAGGGAATGAGAGATATAATCTCCTTTGTTAAATTATTTCTATGCGAAATCTTATTGTATCGCTTATTGTTATGATGTAATTTATCTTCTATGGAATGTATGAGTACTTAATTTATTAAGTAGATAAATATTATGGATGGAATTGTGATGTATGTATGGGTTTAAAAGTAATCTTAGTTTCATAGCCTTAGAGGTTGTTGGCATTGGGTAGTGATCTTGCATGTTAATTGTACTTTAAATAAAAAATAAAAAAAATTGTGTTTGAGTAGTTAATTGCAGCTTCCTCTAGGGTTACGTGGTGAGTTGTTACAGAAGCCACCATTATATATTTATAACTTATTCATGTTATTTCAAACTTTACAACCTATAAAACATCTTAAATTCAATTAAATTTTTAATATTAAATTAAATTTTGAAAAATTGCATCATATTTAAAGTCAATAAAATTACATCACACGCTTCTCAAAATTGAATTCCTTCTTCATCCCAATTCCTAATAACAAATTTCAATTTACAATTCTCTTTGTTGAAAAGTCATTCAGTCTCGTTCCCCACTACAATTAGTCGTGGTTTTATTATATTTTATTGTTAAGCATAATATTAAAAAGTCAAATAGTTTAAAATCAAGAACAATTCATGTCCTTGAAATATGTGAATTGATTTAGTTTTCATAAAATTAGGACACACATATTTCAATCAATAAAAATTTATCATTTTCTACCATTAAAAATATGGTTCATAAGATTTTGATACAAAAATTAAATATACCTCAAAAACTAAATAATAAAATAAATCACTTTATATTTAAATTATCAATCTATTTCATATAATTATAGTCTCAAACTACTCCACCCAACAACACCCACTAGAAAATTAAATTAATGAAAGCATGTTAGTAAATTCAATAATTTAAATATTTTTGAAGAAAAAAGATAATATATAACACTTTTACGCACATAGTGCTAATAATAATCATACTTAAAGAAGGAAAAAATAAATTCAAATTTTATTTTGCACTATTTATTGTATCATCTTGAGCAAGAGAAATAGAGAAAGCTATAAGATATGTATACATTCAACACAAATAACTCAAATATTTATATTGATCGAGAATTGATCTAGTTTCATCAAATAAAATCTAACATCAAATAATATTTACCAATGTAACAAAACAACTTAAAAACACATTAGAAATTAATATCTTTAAATCTTAACAACTCATTGGACCTTCATATTTTGATGCATTTATTGACACCAATACCTTTAACTGACTATCAAATATTAAGTCAATTTTTTTTAATTTTAAAATTATCAATTTAATAGGTGAACCATTTAAACCAAGATTTAAAATATATAATTTATAATTTTATTTAGGTCATAGCCTAACTAGACCCCAAGAGTTACCCAAATGAGATTAAACTTGATTCAATGTTGCAAGGGTTCCAGGGACACTATCTATTAAACCTCCGCTTGCAAAATTATGATGAGCCTCCACTACATGAATACACAACGATAAATGATTTCCTCTTATTAATTTTGCAAGGATTTTACTTTTGTAAACTACATCCATAGTAAAAAATTGGTCCTTCACTATCTTACCATGGATCAAATAGTGAAAAATATCTAATGAGTACTAATTATTCATACCGAAGTTTTAGGGCTTTTGTAGCTAACATGCAAGTGTATCGTCACCTTGACAATGTATATGCATAAACATTGGAATATTTTTGTGTTCGTTTTAGGTTCCATGATGGCGATTAGGTTCCATGAGAATTCTTGATGTGTAAGGTCTAGTTAGGTATATAATGAAGTAGTTTGTGTCACATAAAAACTATTAATGATCATTGTGCTTATAACAGTAAATGAGTGAACAATAGTTTGATCTTTCAAATCAATAGTCTAACGCAAAGAATAATGACAAACAGTGACAAGTATGGTTTGGGTTTCTTGATGAAAAAGTTCTATCAATTTTCCATGTCAAAGAGATGCAAAATAATCATTTCAAACCATATAAAATATACATACCCTAAGAATTTTTGTATTCATGAGGAAAATTCTAATCATTGTTAAAGGTTTTCACAAAGGATGAAAGAAAATCATAGACATGAATACAAATGGTCATGGTTAAGAGAAAGGGGTAAATGGAAGATGAAAAGATGAAGATGTTTAGGAAGGCCTCACAACATAAAATAAATTTATACCCTACAAGAAGAAGTATCATAGACCTTCAACATGCTAGAGACAACTAAAGGATGCTATATGTGAACTATGTGATGATAGTGAGTAGACTTTTGTGGTGACAATGAACATGTGCTTTACCTCTTTAAGAAATAATGCAAGTCTATTAGTTCCATACAAATGAGCATGTAAATAGAGAAGATGAAAAAGAAACATAAGTGATTGACAAAGACAAGTGTGCAGACCTAGAAATGTTTTAGAATAACTAGAGCCTCCAATCCAAGCACACAATACTTGAAGGTTATGCTAAAGAATCAACATTCTACACTGAAAGTATGAGAAGAAGTGACTACTTCAAAATGTTAAAAATGGGTCAAAACATGTTTTTTGTATTAAAGATATGATTCATGAAGATAATAACAAAGTATGTGACAGACATTTATTATACCTTTTCACATCTTAAACATATAATGACCTCTGTGACAGCCCATAGAAAACTCTTGCAAAGTGATAGTCATGGGGATTGGTAAATAGGGTAGTAGTGAGGGAAGATAATAGAGATTTCATGAAGGGCATACACAGGTTTGGTTTAGAGATTATAAAAGAAAGTAAAGGCTCCTTAAAATTCGCCAATGGGGAGCCTCACAATTTTTAATGATATAGGAACAAATGAGCATGCAATGGGAAGTGATGATAAATAAGCCTATGTTTCCATAACAACTTATCATATTTTTTCACCAAAATATGAAGGATGTTGGTCATGCTAATTATGAATATCAAGAGATGTACCAAAAATTATTTCTATAAAAGACAAGGCTTGTGGAGACATGACACAACACACAAATATAGATGATCATTTCCAACTAGCTAGGGTAGACACCCCTCTGAAAAACATAAGGCTAAGGAATCATGAACATATAAGGATGATGTACAATAAATATCCATCAAATGAATATTAGAATAGTCAAATCATAAAAAAACCCTATACAAAGTACAAGGTATGTAACATGAGACTTTCAAACCTTGCAAAGGTTATGAAGCCTCCTAAAACACCACCAAAGTCCAATGTGCAACTAGTATGAAAGGAAACTTGAAACCCCAACATGGAATTTTTAAATTGATCTTCATGATACTTAACTCCCATGAAACAATTTTTAGAAGGGAAGAGTATGGTTGACACTAATTCAAGGTCATCTAGCAAGTATTAAAAAAAATTATTTCCATTATGCCAAAAATTATACCCTTTGATAATTGGTGTGGATCAAACTGTTTGGGGGCTAGAAAATTGATGTAACAAGTAATAAAGTAGTGATCAATGTGAATTTCACTCTATTGGTAAATACTAAAGAAGAGGCTATTTATAGCCCAAGGTGATCTATAGACCAAGTGATTGCATGACTGATGATTTGGAGGAGCGATCATGAAAAATTATTTAATCCATGAGAGAAAGCTCAAAATGTAGATGACAATCACAACACCTTGAAATGCTGAGGAGCACAATCAAAGGGAAATCACCTTAAAACATGTTCATAAGGATGAAAATAAAATTCATCATAGGAAAACCTCAAATAATGTCATTTAAGTGTCTTTCATCCAATGGGTAATCACCTTAATGACAATAGACATTCAATTCAAGGAATATTTTCATATGGGAAGGTACACACCATGAAATGAGGTGATGCAGGAGAATAGGGTTAAAACCAATCAGGTGAATTCAAGAGATGAAAAGTAGGAAATTTTCATGTTTCCAAGTTGTCTTGCAAGTCAAGACATCCATTTAAGTCATTTGGATAAGGGTTTCCCATTTTCCCACCAAAATGGAGTATTTAAAAATTTGAGTTGTATAAGGAATTTTGGAGGCCTGAAACATAAACATTAATGGTGTCAAGAGGCTAAAATGACCTTGAAGGTCTATATAACATATTTATATTCTTCCATATTGTAAAACCACCTTCACATGTTGTCAAGAGATGAATGAGTGTAGGGGAATCTAAAAGGGTAAGTTGAGTAGGTCTAGGTGGATAGGAATGAGTGGATAAAGATTATAAGTTTGAAATAAAAAACTATAGGGATGAATTTTTCATGATATTAATTAGATAACCATTTTTTCTATTAAAGGAATTAATTGAATAAAATTAGGAGAGGTTGAGTTTGTTTAGGAGCAGCTTTAGATGTTGCCAAAGATAGCAAAGACTAGCCTTTTGTATATAATCCATTGAAGAAGAAAATAGGAGGAGTATGTAGGTGTATAGGTGTGGATAATGTGTAAAGGAATTATATTTATAGTTTAGTGAATGAATAAGAAAGTGATTATAGTTGTGTATAATCTATTGCATGTTTTCTTGTTTTTCTTATATTTTTGGTACATAAACTTCCATACATATCCTCAAACCCTTAAATTGAGCATTGTGATGATTACATGAGGTGTAATATATGTGAACAGACCTAATCCAATTATTTATACCCATTGAAGCAACTTATTTTTCATTTTATAGTAAATTGGGTACTCTCGACCAAAGAGGGGGCAGTTTTAGTAAATTTTGATTTTCTCCCAATTCCACCATTCAAATATTCTAAAAATTTGTGGAAACCTTATTTATATATACACATAGCTACAAGAAATATTTAAGATGTTTTTCACATGTGTAACTGCCATTCTGAATAAGCCCTACTCTATTTGGCCTAAAGAGACCCTATTTTAGTGTATTTTTGAGATTTCTTGTGTTGGGTGAGTGATTTATGAAAGGGGAATGATTATAAATGTTATATATGAATATTTAAACCTTCCATATAAATATCAAGGTTTAAATTTGCATGAAATTCTTTTTTGTTACATTACTATCCCCCAAATAGACTTAATTTGGTTGTTACAGCCCAATTTTTTCCTATTTCATACAAAACAACCCTATCTAGTTTTCACATATGTTTTATAAGGAAAAAAATGCTATTCAAATCATCTATCATATTTCAATTATCAATTGCATTGATGAAGTTATGATAGATAAGGTCTTTGATAATGGTTGTAAGCTCATAGGCCACTTACAAGGCAAGTACATGTTTTACTGATCACGGAGCTCTGCCCATGCAAGGAAAAGGTTGGTAAAGTAAATTTAATAATTATTGAGTGTTTTCAAACCATTTTTAATCTCTACAATTATTCCAATCAAAATTTGGTCTTGTTTTAAGCCTAGAGTGAAGCTAGTGTGAGCTAGTAAGAATTTGGATTTATTAGTTCATTGTATAAACATATAAAAATGGGGGATTTGATCTAGTTCAGATATCTAGATAAAATAAATTCCATGAAGGTTATGATTTAGCTTAATTTACAAGGCATGAAATGTTTCAAGAAAGTGTTCAAGGTAAAGAGCCAAATTGATCTGAGTATGGCTGCGCTAGGATGGCATCATGAGGTAAGAATGATAGTCACCAAAAAATATCAATAGGGAAGACCTATAGGAAGGGAAATATAAAGTGATCATTGATATTACAGTCACTGTAACTGTGGAAGAGTTTGAGATGGTAGTGATCAATATAATAGGAAATCAAGAGGAAGAGCTTGTTAATGTATAGGTCTCAGAGGAACAATTTAGTGACAATACTTTCAAGAGACCGAGGCAGTAATCATATAATGGACTATAAAAATACAATGCTAAGATCAGTCACTTTGAAAAAATAATTAATAGGACAGCCACCATACCAAGGGTAGAGTTGTATAAGGTGTCATCTTGTGTCCTACTTTAGTGATTCTCTATGATCATGAATTCTTGACTCTGCTGCCCATATGAGTTCATTTAAACTTTATCCATTAGAAGAATGATACAATTTTCAACCTTTAGTCATTTTAATGTCTCCATGATTAATTCATGTAATTTTGGTAGTCTAGCTAACTATTTTAATCATAATTTCTTATTTGAGTGCTATCTAGCTAATTATCTTAATCATCATTGTTGATTTGAGTGTTGTCTAGCTAACTATCTTAATCACAATTTCTGATTGGTATTCTAGCTAACTATTTTGTGTTTCCAATATTAACATATAGATTCTATCTTTTGTGTGGTATTGCTAAGCATTGTTCTTCATGTCATCTTGTAGAAGGTTCCATCTTGTGTCCTACTTTAGTGATTCTCTACGATCATGAATTTTGCTACCCAAATCTTGTAAGAGAGTCCAACCTACTATTGATGATAAAAATTTGTCTACTCATGATTGTGATGTTGTTTTCCATCCTAATTCTTCAAATGATGATTAAATTATTCTTGTAGATCTTATTGAGACTATATTGACTAGTCTTGATGTTGATATTTCTGAGATGCCACTTGGTGTATTTGACAAGTGATCACTTGCTCAAAGCATTGCAGAGTTGAATCTAATTCCCAAAGAGAATGATTTTGTATCCATTACTTGTTTCAATGGTGTTGATAATATTCCTATAGTTTCCTATTATGATTGTGATACTAATGATGCTCTTTTTGATGCAAGCTATCAAATGTTTGCTAAGAAACATGGTTATTTTTTATTGAGTATGTTGGATATGCAACTCATGATGATGGTAGTCCTTATTGGTGTGTTCATATTATTTGAGGCTATAGAGATTGCAATATTTTCTCTTATTTATTTGGTAGAGAACATTAGGCCCACATTTTGTGCACTTGATTTGTAAGTGGAAAATGCAAAAGGCGGTATACACACTTCCCATTAAGTTGAAAACCCAAAAGAGTGGCTTAATGGAAACTTGTGATGAAAAATCTATAATTCCCTGCCAAGTAATCCTAAAGGAAGTTGCAATTAATGTCTTAAGCGAACCAATTGTTTTATTAAAGTGTAATTAACATACACATTCACTTACTAATTAACAACAACCTCTAAGGTTATGAGATTAGGATTACTTAAAACCGAAACATGCATCATTATACATCCATAACATTTAATTACATAATGAATCAAGTACTCTTCCCTTCCATACATAATAAAGATACTTCATAACATAAAGAAATATACATCCAAACTCCATATTCATTGACTTAATCAAAAGGTTACAACACTCATTCCTAGAATGAGGCAATAATACAAATGTGTTACAATATACATAAATCCACCTTGAATACAAATGAGGGGTAAAATAACATGAATCAAATTGAAATAAATACATTGCTTAAATTAAAATAGGAACTGCGAGCTCTCCAACTGGATATCTCACCATCAAGTACTAAAGATCAAAGGGGGACCCAACGGTGTATGGTGCATGTTCCACCCAACCAAGTCGTACCTAAAGGCCCACCCCCCATGCTAGGATATAGTAACAACATAACATGGACAAACTCTACAACCACCAATCATAGACTAACTCATACTGACAACCAATCTCATTTACAACACAACCACAAGTACAACTCTAACATCACTGACATAGGTCACATTACTTCCAGATATAAAACAGATCAAGTATCTTAAGAAAACCATACACAAAAAACCATGTAGCAATTGTTGTCGTAGACAGAGTGTCATCGCACAGCTCATCATGAGTTACCCTCAATGGATCTTCATAGGCATCGGTAATCCTAAAGACCTCAACCGACCCTCAGCCCTCATACTTACTAATGCAGAATCAAATACCTCTCGTAATGACAAGATAGATGACCTTGCCATTCTAGGCCTTCCCACTCACTCCAAGCCTAAACAAGAACTTGCGACTATGAGTGAGGCTAGAACTTATCTTTTTAGTGTGAAGTACTTCCTAAACTTCTAAGTACATTGTTTTAGTTATCACTTACTTAACCTACCTCCTAAGGTTACCCAATCTTACCTCTTGCGGGCTCTGGCCCCTAACGGAAGCCACTCTTATTTTTGAAAACACACATACGGGTAAGTGCACCAATCTGTGACACAATTTTGGCTCTTAAGATGCCACTTTTTTTCTGAAATCAAGAAAATCTAATTTGCATGAGAAAATGAAGATAGTTATGCTCAAAATTTCTAGATGAGAAAGAACAAAAGTTGAAGTGCTCTGAATCTAGTTTCTAAGCTACTATTTTTTTTTGAAATTAATGAAGATTAAGGGTCTCAAAAAGGGGGGGGGCAAAACAGGTCATGTTTTATAAAAAAAAATAGCATAGCGCCTGAGGGCTCCCCCCTTTTTGGTTAACTTTTTTTTAGAATTTCAAAAATCCCAATAGTGAGAAATTAGCTAACACCATGTAGTTTATCCTCCTCCTTTTAGATAATTTTTTTAATGAATATATAATATTTTATGAATTTTCAAAGTGGACACATCCTAAAAAGCTGAAATTTGAGCTAGCTCCCCGCCAATTTTTTTGCAAACTAATCAAAAATTGATTTTTTATTTTTTTCATCTATGTAGAATGGAGTCTAGTTTCAAAAAATGTAATTTGTTTCACGTTCCAATGAACGTGTAAAAATCTATCCTAAACCTAGCACATGTTGGTTTTTGACCAAAAACAAAGGCATTTACAATAGAAGCCATGGATCAAAACCTTAACTAAATCAAAATGAATAAAGAATTATATATTTAGATAGTTGAGACAAAGGTTAACACTATCATGATTTTTTTTATAAACTTGCATCGAAATACGTGCAAATGAGATTGGGAGCATGGACAAAATATGAGAAAATTTAGCAAATCTTGTTAATTAACACATCTAAAGCAGGCCTTTTGGCGAGCACAAAATTTGGCATGCGCCAAATGTGATGAGTCATTTGGCGAGTGCCAGATGGCCTACTTTGCACAAAACTAGATTTTCGCTTTCTCTGTCAGGGAAACTATATACATGAAATAAACATTTACTTTCTTATACTTTAAGTTATATTTCATGTATATATAGGTAGGATGTTTGAGAGTGGTTTCAGATCTCTGAGAGTTATAATTCAAATTCTAGTTTTTGGAAAATCTTAAAAAATTTCAGACTTAGTCAAATTTCAGTAATCAGCGTGTCAAATTTTAGTAATCAGGAGGTCAAATTTAAGTACTCAGGAGGTCAAATTTCATCTTTCTCTCTCTATCTCACTCATTTTCATCTCTTATTCTCTAGACCTCTCTCTCTCACTATCTCCATCCCTTTATCTAACAATATCTTCCTTGAGCTCAAGAACTATGTCTCTACATGTCCATCTCTCTCTCCTTCCCTCTCCACTATCTATCTCCCTCCCTCCTTCCCTCTCTACATTTTTCTATCTCTCATCCCTCTCCTTTTATCTCTATATATCTCTCTCTACTCTCTATACCTACCTATCCCTCCCTCCCTCCCTCTCCTCTCTTTCTCTCTCTCTTTGCTTCCCTCGCTCTCTCCTCCCCTCTCCTCTATATCTTGTCATTCTCTCTCTCCTTCCCTCTCTAGTTCTCTTTATCTCACTTATCTCTCCTTCCCTCCCTCCCTCTCTAATTTTCTCTATCTCCCTCTCTCTCTCCTTCCATTTCTACTTCTCTTTATCCCACCTCTCTTTCTCCCCCTCTCTCTCTCCCTCTCTCTTCCTTTCACCCACCTTTTCTCTCTACTTCTCTTTATCTAACCTATCCCTCTATACATATATCTCTCCCCCCTCCTTCCATCTCAATCTCTCCACATTCCTCCTTATCTCTCTACTTTTAAGCTCCATCACACATCTCTATTACCTATATCACTTCTCTCTTTTCCCTTCCCTCTCTACTCTCTTTCTCTCTATCTCACCCCTCTCTCCCTACCTATTCCTTCCTCCTCTCTCTTATCTCTCTCACCTCTCTCTCTCCATCCCTACCTCTTCCTCCCTTTCTCCTTCCCTCTATTTTTCTCTTTATATCCTCCTCCCTCTATCTACCTAGACCTCTCTCTATTTTTGTCTCACCTATCTCTCCATCCCTACCTCTCCCTCTATCTCTCCTTTCATATCTACTTCTCTCTACCTAGTTGTCCCTCTATACCTATTTATCTCTCCCTCCTTGCCTCCTCTCTCTCAATATCTCCACCTTCTTTCCCTCTCTAATTCTCTCTCTATCACCTCTCTCTATCTCTCTCCTCCCTCTCTACTCTCTCTATCTCTTCCTCCCTCCCCCTCTTTCTATCTCTCCTCTCTCCCTCCCCCTCTTTCTATATCTATTTTCCCTCTCTCTACCTATATCTCTTTCCTTCTATCTATCTCAACTATCCATCTTTACCTATCCCTCTCTCCTCTCTCTCGTCCACCAAAATTCACTCTACATCTCTCTGTCTAGCCTACCCCTCTATACCTCATTTTCTCTCCCTC